>JADLZN010002132.1:0-478861 GCA_018155175.1 Sinocyclocheilus anophthalmus | reverse complement strand
CCAGTGAGAGTCTAACCCAGCTGTTCCACATCGTGGGTACCACAGATAGCCGACTGGCTAACAACATCAACAAAAAAAACATTCTACCCGGACTAACTCACTTCAGGATTACAGGTGACACAGCCTTGATACCTGCTGCATAAGCTCGAGGACCCGCACATTGCTACGGTCTACATCACCACAGCACACCACCTGACAACATCCACCACGGCACCAACAGCCAAAAAACCACCACTGGCTCCCAGCCGTGAGTGCCAGTTGTGTGTTCGATTGTTCTGCACCTTGACATCGCTCGTTGTTGTCTATTCTACGGACAACCACGCTCGAAAGGGGGGAAATATGTAGCGTCTCGACCAATCTGACACACTAATTTTTATTTGATTTAACAAATCAATTATTCATTAGATTAACAAGTCGTCACAGTCCCCTCACTCAATATACTGGATGCCAGGATTTCGGCTGAACACCATCCCCCCACCTTGATCACCATGGTAACCAATGCTGATATCACTGTTTTTATTGCCTAAAGGAATGCGGGCAGATAAACTCACTCATTTTCCTCATAAGAAAGGCACAAGTGCACAGGAGAAACTGACTTTTCTACTAATTAATTCATAGGAAAACCTTCTTTGAATGAACACCCCTTTTCTTCAGGCCATTGTGTATATTAATCTGTTGTGTTTATTTAATCCGTTGTATTTATAGCTATTTTTATCTGCTTACGTAACCCACTCATTCATATCAAGACCTCTACCATGTCTAGTAAGCTATGACTTCGTCTTCGGATGATCTAACTGAAGTGCATGTTACCTGCTTGATACCTCTGCAACATATTGATTTCTAAGAATCATTCTAATTTCTGCCCTCAACATCCAAGTGAATTACATTCAAAATACCGATGCTTAGACACAGGGCCATAAAAACGCAGAACTCCCACTTGAGATTCCGGCCTTCCCCATTGGGCCAGCCCATCTTGAGAGGCGTGAATCTCTGCAGGCTTTAAAAGCCACACTTCAAGAGACCCGCCCCAGTCGGTGGTTCGGTCAGAAGCTAAGAAGATGTGAGAAAACGCTTCAGGATACCAAAGTATTTGTGCCAGGCCTTTCTTCGGGCCTAGTCCTTTCCATTCATCAAGTGACTCTGTCTCAAACTGGTTCTTTTCATTGACCCGAATTCAGCAAAGATCTACGGGAATCTTTAAGATTTGCATCAGGAATCTCTTTCGGACCGCCGAGACTCGCTAAGTATCAAACTTAGTCTTTTTAATTGATACATTAAGTATAATTTGCACCTTTTACAAAGGTGTTTGAACTAAGAATCTGACGTATCCCTGAAGGCTTTGACCTGTTGAATATACATGCAAAGTGTTCAATAAAATCCATTCTTTATGCCTCTTTCTATGCTGAGTTAAACTTTAACCCTTTCCTATACCAACTGTATGTGTGTGTGTGTGTGTGTGTATGTGTATGTTAGACCGGCTTAATGTGTTTATTTAGTATGTTAGACTAGTTTAAGTGTTTTATGTAGTTAATAAAGTCTTACTTGTCTCACACGTGACGTGTTCATTGTTTAGTCATAACCGGAGTCAATAATCATGCAGATTTACGTTACCAGCTTATAGAATTGTACAGTAAGAAAGTTATTTCCCTTAACCAGGAAATTAACGTCTTAGAATTGACAAGACGGTTGACCCTGAGTGGTCAGCTACATATCTACAGCGGATCTAAAATATTAATAGTTAATTATAACTAGTTATGGTTAATTATTCATATTTCCCCATGAGCTGATTCGCTACACCCGTGACCTTTCCTCTTGTGTAAAACTCAAGCTAAACTTTTGCCTTGTATACAACAAATGTTAGGAACAGATTTCTAAGTAATTTGCTTAGCATTCTCAAGCTTCCCAGGCATTGAATCCTGTCAGTTGTGTTGACCTCATGACATTCCCTGTAGCACAACCCTCAGACCAGAATGTAAAGTTCGATATTGTCCATTGGGCAGATTTGACGTGAAATCTGGTAAGCAAATGCGTGAAGATGACTTTGGTGACCTCATGATGTTTCCTCTCTATACCACATTTAGGTTGAAATGTAAAAGCTTATTCTTCATTACTTGCATTTTCCCCACATTCGCTTATTCTGCAGTGCAGCAGCAGAGGGTCTGTGCCTTTTTTTTTCCAGAGGGGTATTATAGGATATATGGGGTATGGTGATTGTAACTGTTGTGTAACTTTATATTACTGCACCATAGAACATAAACATCATAACAAATTATTTCTTAAAGATGGTTATTTTGTTTAAAATTGGTCTGTCACTGTCAGTTTTACAGGGTTTTGGCGGGTCCTTAAAAAGTTAAACCAGTTATATTGAATTTAAGGCCATAAAAATTTATTAAATGCTATAAGATGGTCCTAATTATGATTTTTTTATGATAGCTTCACGTGACGATTTAACTTCAAAAGGCCATGATTTCATTGAATAAATGAGCCCTGCATGTTTTGTAAAGTCAATGCTGTGCTGCTTTGTGGTCTGCCGGTTACCAGTGGACACCTGCTGATAAAAATGATTGGCATTGTGTTGTTCCAGGGTGTACTGTGAAGTCTATCAAACTCCAATGCTCAAAAAAAAAAAAATACCGTACCAATAAAAAAAATCTACCTAAAATTATTTTTACTTTAACATCGCAATTATTAACATATTTAATACGGCATTTGTAAATGTGAACTGGTAGATCAACAGTAAGCTCATGCTAATGCTTTACAAAATTCTAAACAATTAATTGATATAAATAAAAAGGTCTACAGACATGGGACCAACTGTTCTAGAGACCTCTGGACCCCAGCTATCATGTGAGCATAGTCACTATTGGGCACCAACTGGGGACGCTATCAAAAGTAGCCCAAAAGCAATGTTCTCCCATTTAACAATTATACTTTTAAAATCTGATAACACCAATGTCTTCCCCAGCCCCTAAAACCCCTAAGAGTTCCTGCAGTTTTATACTGCAATCTTCTAATTATGGGGAATATACCAATGTATTTAAAAACTACAATTCCCAGTAGAGACGCGCCTTTGAACTTTGTACTACACGTACAAATCAGCGTCCATATTTGAAGTTATTTCAGGTTCCACAGTAGGGTTAGGTTTAGGGTTATAAAAATTTATTTTTACTATATATGTCGACTATCTCATACAGCTGAAACATACATTACACTGCATTTAGATGATCAAGATGAAAAAAATCGTGAGTATGTCAGTTCATCGGGGATATTTAACCGTTATTGTAGAACAACCAAGTCAGGGCCGTCTCCATTGTATTTATAAACTACAATTCCCCACAGAGACGCGCGATAGAACTTCTTACGAAGCGTACAAATCAGCCACCACATTTGTAGTTCTTTCGGTTTCCAGAGTAGGAATGGGGTTATAAAAAACGTATCTTTGCTAAATATATCAACAGTCTCCTCCAGCCGAAACATATTAAGATGATCGTCAGGATATTATGAAAAAATCTTCAGGATATCAGTTCATCTGGGGTAGTTACTGCAGAAATTATTTCGAGTTATGCGATCTTTTTTTGTGTAATTATGGCCTGAATATGTTTTTTTAGCCCCCTCAGGAATGTAATAAACTGCCTCTGTGGTCATAAATATGCAAGTATTAGGAGAAATAAGTAGGCCAAACAATACCCCAATAAAGACTTCCAAAATGTGTGTAGCCTACTCCACAATAAATCAACAGTTGTGTTTTAGTGTCAAAAACTGTTCAATCAATTCTAGTAGCTATAACCATGGTTATCCAGATAAGTATCTTTATAATTAATTTACATGCCCAAATTGTCATTTCAAAATAATCCACTTAAAACAACTAGTAAATCAATGTGATGTAAAGTTAAACAAATTCCTTACATAAATATGCTCAGTGTACGTTGTTTCTTTCGCTTATATTTCTCAACTTTGTCACTGTAATAATTTTTTTCTTTTCAGTTAGTATGTAAGGAAAAGTTATCTTTTGCAAGTGTTTATCATAGTGTATTTGTGGTCTTTCTCAGAAATACAAGTGAACAAACACCAAATGCTTATTTATTGCTTAATTATTGACTGCAGGCTTAAAGAGCGAGCAAACAAATTTGACAAGGTGCATAAGTTGA
The DNA here is from genome assembly GCA_018155175.1 of Sinocyclocheilus anophthalmus. Classification (NCBI taxonomy): domain Eukaryota; kingdom Metazoa; phylum Chordata; class Actinopteri; order Cypriniformes; family Cyprinidae; genus Sinocyclocheilus; species Sinocyclocheilus anophthalmus. The sequence goes on along the minus strand of JADLZN010002132.1, from coordinate 474,713 downwards.
AACTATTTAGTCTTTGGCAATTAGAACACATGGAGACGTCATTATTTGAAAAGTAGTAGAAAAATGCATGATGTGAAAAGGAATATCCCCCCATGGAGTCTAGACACTGGCGGTGGTGAAGGAGTGAAAAGCAATGCGGAGATCTGGATGAATGTGGAGCTCAGCTCCTGATGAGCACAGTGGAGGGACTCCTGCGAGCTGAATATGATAAGGACTGGCGGTGAATGGGGTGGAAGATCTGAAGATTTTTGTCACATCAATATGTCTGAAATGACAACTGTCAGCAGCAGAAGGACGAACAGCTTTAAACAGTACAGTGGTCTGTGAGGTTAAGTTAACTTGAAAAGTACAGACAACAGAACATGAAATCAAGTTATATGTCAACTGTAATAAAATAAAATATAGTGCAATGTATAATCATGAAATATAAAACATGTTATCGAATAACATCTGAAAAGGAAATTGAGTTGGATTAAGTACATTTCTATTTAATCCTACTTGAGACTAAACTCCATGTGTCTCATTTATTGGGGATTTTCACCTTTTCACCCCTACAGAAAGATGAGACATGACTTCAAAAGCAGAGCAAAAACAATGTAATAAACAGGCAGAAACCAAAATGTAGTTCAAATTCTACATTTTATTTCTTCTCATTAATTTGAAGAGAATCCTTTGGCTGCCAGGAATGGGCCCACTCCTTGCCACTAAAAACAGAAGGGAATTTTTTTTTATTTACTGGGTGTTTCCAATAAACAAACATTAACAAGTTTGAAGCACACATCATTACAGAACATGTCTTTTATAAGCATAACATTTTTATTTTCCATGAAGGACCGCCACCATTTGCGAAACAAAACAAAACAGATTAATAAGAAATTATTGTAGCAAAAACAAATAAAAAAGATTAACAAAGATAAAGTAAATTAATAATACCTACATTAATTGATAAAGCAGAAAAAACAGAAGAATACATACCATATTGGACAGGGCTCCCAGTCAACCAATATTTCGGCTTTGCCCTATAAGAAAATTAAAAAAAAATAGATTAAAACACACACTCATTCCATTCTTAGCATAAGGCTATTATGTTTGGTTACAGGCATTGAGTTTCACTGATACAATATACAGTGGGTCATTGTTGGTATTTACAGCAAGTGATCATGATTTTTTCAGTACAAGCTCCTTCCTAATCTGTAATTCAAAAAGACTAAACACATAAAAAAGTATCTGCCTAACAGTTACTGTATGTATTGCCAACACACAAGCAAGTTTCCAAATCATATATTACACTTTGCATACTGTCTACACTATGCATTTCTTTTATGACTGTCTAACCTTTCTCACTCTTTCTCTTACTACACTCCTGATGGGGAAAGCCTCTAGGCAAGTGTGGTAGGAGCAATCTGTGAACATCAAAAACATGTTTCACATATTTCTTAGAGTAGGACCAAAATACACACAGCTCTGAAGACTTCAGTAGTGACCAGACCTGCAAGGATGACAAGTGTTGTTTATCACTAATTACAAGTTGAACCAGGTTTAACTTGTACCATGGAACCGAACTTGAGAAAAGTAGTGAAGTATTTTTACTCAGCTATAAAAGTACTTTTCAAGTGTCAGTACTTTATCAGAGTGTTTTCCTTTAGAAACATAGCAATGTCAACACACTGATAGAAGCATCGATCATTGCATTTACATGGACTTACTCTTTTGTGGCTTTTTCCTCATAGGCATATGCCTTGGTCCCTCTGTGGGATACAAGATTACAGCTGAGTCATATATACACAGGGGGAAAAAAACATTAAAAAAGGGACAAAATGCACTTTGTAATGTCTTTTCAACATACTGGAAATACAGTCACAGACAAAAATAAAAATATTGGCATCCCTGGATTTCTGTCAGATAAATGCACTACTTCTCCCTGAACAAAACAAAAAAGCAGAGGAAAAGCATACAAGTACATCTCCAGACATCTTAATGTTCCTTTTTCCACTGTGCACAACACTGTCAAGAAGTTTACAGCCCATGGCACTGTAGCTAATATACCTGGATGTGGACGAATGAGAAAAATTGAATAAAGATTGCAAAGAAGGATTGATCAGAGTGGATAAAGAACCTCGGTAAACTTCCAAATAAATTGAAGTTTTACCTGCATGCACAGGTACCAACAGTCAAGTGACCTAATTAATGCAGCCAAACATTTAACGGATTTGAATATTAGAAATGTGTTGCTGTGTTATGTGTAAAGCAGGTTAAAGAGATGGGTCTTTAATCTAGATTTAAACTGAGAGAGTGTGTCTGCCACCCGAACAATGTTAGGTAGATTATTCCAGACGTTTGTCCAGAGTTTTGTTAAATCGAAAAAGGATCTGGCAACCTGCAGGTTGTCACAACATGACAGCTTGCACTATCCATTGCTAGCTTAATAAAAGGTACTCTATTGTAATACCCAGAAGACCCCTGGCTGACCCAGAGAACAAAAATCGCATATTTGAGTTTGCCAAGTGAGTTGCCAATATATTTGACAGTGGGTGGACGACAAAAAATATCTCACACACAACAATTCTATAATCTCATTTGCAGGTCAGACAGCAAATATTTTAAAAGATGAACACTTAAGGGGCTCATATGATGCGATTTTCATTTCTTCCTTTTTCTCATTTGAGTGTTGTCATCTCGTGGTGCTAAGATGGCGGATCTGTAGATGTTGCAAAGACTAAAGTCTCAAATCCAAAGATATTCTTTATAAAAGTTAAGACTTGTCCACACCCTCCTAAAACGCCTCGTTCAAACACGCCCCACATGTCTACGTCACTGTGTGGGAAGATTTGCATAACGCCGCCCAAATGTTCACGCGAAGAAAGAAGGCGTAACTTTTATTCCCGCTGTAGTATTGTTGTTGCTGCCGCGGCCATGTTGTGAAGGCGCTGTGTGTTTCGTTGTGAAAGCGAAACTAACTTGATTGGTCTTCCAAAAGATGACGATATCCGCTTCATCATGCCTAGAGCTGATCCGTGCTGGTCGCTGAGGAAATACATAAAACTTCGTGCTGTGGATCGCTGGATAGACTTTCACCGTGGACGAAGCGGAATCCAGCCCGGGGTCATAACATGTGGTTGCCGCAAGCCCGCCGGCCGCTCCTTCGTCGAATGCGCCAGGCACACCGTTTTCAAGGCCGCCAGCCACCACTCACTTTAGCCCGCAGTGTGTGACACTGTGTGACGCATTTTATGGAGGACTGTTTCCTGAACCTGCAGAGTAGACTACAATGGGTCTGTGCTCAAAGGCTGTTTCTATAAAGTGGGGCAGTTCCAACTTTGCAAGGACAGTCTGGCGCTTCTGACTCACAGCCTGTAAGTAAATTTTTTATATTTAAAGAATTTGCCACTGATGATTCAAACGCGAGTTTTAAGCAGTGTAGAGTAGCGCTTGTTGTTTGTTGTTCCTCCGATCACAAATGCAGACATGGTTTTATGTTTACACGGCGCGATGCAACGCAACGTGTAAAAACACAGTATAAGTCATTATAATCCATAATTATGTCCCCACTGGATGCAACAAATGCCTCGTTTGTAATGGGTTTTATTGGTTTTGTCTCGCGGTGCCGGGAGACCGCTTCACAGTTTGTTAAGGGGCGTAACATTTCCGTCACACGCTTGAGGTATTCGGCCAATCACAACGCATTGGATAGCTGGCCAATCAGAGCACACCTCGCTTTTCAGACCGATGAGCTTTGTAAAAATCGACGCGTTTCAGAAAGGCGGGGCATAGAAGAGAAACAATGTACATTATGTGGAAAATAATGTGTTTTTTGAACCTTAAACCGTAAACCTTAAACACATTTCATTACACCAAATACACAAAATAATGTTATTTTTTAGCAACGTCATATGACCCCTTTAAGACAAACTTGTACAAATGCAGTGAGGCTTCGGCCTCGGTGTGCATGATATCAACACTTCATTAAAGGGGTGGTTGATTGCGATTTCACTTTTTTAACGTTAGTTAGTGTGTAATGTTGCTGTTTGAGCATAAACAATATCTGCAACGTTACGAAGCTGAAAGTTCAATGCAAACGGAGATATCATCTTTTAAAATGCTGGCAGTTTAATATGGCGTTATTTTAATGACAAATGTCGAGAGCGCATTATTGTAGCGCGAAAGCACATTAATACAAATCTCTCCGCTCGCGCGCGCTCAGATACACGCTGCTCTCACCCAGAGAGAGTGCGCGCACTTAAAACGTGTCTCTCCTCGCTCTCAAACTGTGTCCTGTGCACTCTCAAATCTCTCTGTGCTCGTGCGCTATAGATATTAATTATTTTTGCAGCTGAATTAAACGTTGTCAGAAGTTATCATTGTGCACTTTTAAAAAGTATCTCAAAACAGGTTTGTTCACTAAAGGCCTTTCCTTGTTTTTTTTTATTGTTGTATTTTTGTTTTAACAAACTTGGTTATTGTAGCTACTTTGTTTTACCATATCACTTTTATGTATATTGATCTTTTCTGCGAATGCACACATGCATCTCTTTGTAAAATAGGCTACTTTGTATACACCGTTTTAAAAGGTGCTATATAAATAAAGCTTTAACCAATCAGACCTCCACAACCGACCCGATGAAAATACTACGTGAAATATAATTGGCTGAGTGAACTGAACCTGGAATTCTTTTGACAGTCAAAGATGGATCTTTAATTTATTTCCAGTTTAATAATATTTAGCAACGTTATTGAAATGTGGCCTATATTAGAAATGGCTAGGAATTTGGTGCTTGGATGATTTGTACATATAACCTCTCTCCAACTGGTTGGTCTCTGAGCAATTTATCTAAAAACAGCATATTATAGCCTATGGCTCTAAAGGCTTCATATAAAAGATCATTTTTATGTCATAATATGTCAGATACCTCAGCTGAATTTAAAATAATTGCAATAAATTCTCAGTTGGTATGACAATAATAAGTAACAACTCCTCAAATCAACACCAAATGCAAAAATCGATGCGCTAATAGGCTCGCTGTTTGGACTTTTTGTGATTTTGTTTCATGAAACTCCACTTAATATGAGCTACACATTCAATGGCACTCCCTCTAAACTACAGTGGGATATACAGTTTATCAGTTACTGTAATTACATTGTCGCAAATGCATTAAAAACCCAATTAGACATAGAATGTAGCAATCGCTTTGGCCATATTAAAAATTCATTATAGTGTTATATGTGGTGCTCCGCGTAAGTATCGTGTTAGGGCAATAGTGCATCTGACCATATCTAAATATGTCTGGTCTTAACATCAGAGATTAAGATTTTAAAAAAAAAAAAAACGATTCAGGTGCGAAATAATTAATAGCATGAGCATAGAGAGATTTGTGAGTGCACAGGACACAGTTTGAGTGAGGGGAGAGACACGTTTTAAGTGCGCGCACTCTCTCTGGGTATTGTGCTCTCGACATTTGTCATAAAATAATGCCATAGTCTTACTGCTTACCAAAACGGCTGTAGGGACTTACACAAGTACCAAAACCAGATGCCCTCGGGAAAAGGTAGCAAAGGGGGCGGGGCCATGCTGCGCTGGTTTAGAGAAGAGGAAGAGAAAACTAGAGGTGAATGTAAAAATCTGTTCATATATGAGTTGCGATTCTGTCTTCTAACGATTCTTATGCATTCACAAGTTTCAAAATCAATGTTCTAAAGCAGAGGTTCTTAATCCTGTTCCTTGCGTCTCCCTGCTCTGCATCTCTCTCTCAGATCATCAGCTCAACTCCAACAATGAACTGTTCCAATTATAAACTTATTTTCACATAGCTATGAGAAGCATTAAACATGGATTAAAAGCCGTTCTTGCACAGGTTCTGCACGATCCTCTGTTCAATAATATCCTCTGCTTTCTCAATCAGGCTCCAAACTGATAAGCGATATTAATTACGCTTGTTTACAATACAACCTGAACACCTGCCCGCCTGGAGTGTGGGAGTATGCGACATTTAGACACGCCCTAGAGGCGGTTTAGCCAATCATGACACACTGGGCTAGCTAACCAATCAGAGCCCATCACCTATTTAGGAGGGCGGGGCTTCATAAAAGCAGGAAATGATCAGCGAGTTTCTCAGAGAAGGGACAGAAGCGGTGTGGAATAAAGGTAAATTATCTGAAAAAGAATGCCTTTTTTTTTTTTTAACGAAGCATTTAACACATTAGACTGCACATCCATAAACACACTCAGCCTAGACCAAAAACAATGAACCCACCTTTTATAACATGATGCAATGGAAATTTTAATTCACAAAAAAAAAAATCCCAAAAGCATTGATGAAATAAGTAAACTATAAGTGTTAGATACTTGTAAGGTCTCGTGCATTTCATAGACCCCGCACAAGTCACTGTGGTAAATAAAATATTTAAAATGTTTGTATAAAAATACACCCTGTGTGTCTTTATAATTAATTTAATTTTGCTTAATATCCTTCCATGTCGTGTTTAGGAAGCAGAAACTAAATATATATGGGATAAATTAATCCTGACAGGGTTATCAGGCCTGAGGGAGTCTATTTTGCAATAATTGCCATATAAACCATACGTTCTCCTGCACATTACATGGCTATTTGTCTATTGGTGTGGACCCCAATATAGTTATTCTTCTTGGTGTGTAATACCAGATTTGTGATGAAGGAAGAGTTAACAACAACAACAAAAAACTAAATACACATTTACTCGCTCATGTTGTTCTAATTCTCTTATTTCAGTCAAGAAGGACACCAGAACATACGTGAAAGCTGGTTCTTTTTAATAGTCGATTACAGCGCTTTAAAAGAAATCAATTCCAAACAGCACTTGTATTTACAGAATCTCAGAGCTAACTTGTGCTAAATCTTTTAGCACAGACCCCAAATATGCGCCAAACAGTCATCCACAACATTTTGATAAAACAGTTAAAAAATATATATATACACAATCCAAAAACACAGTATTTACAATTCTGAGCAACAATTAAACACTTTGGCAGCACACAGGGTTGTAACATTTTTCTTGCTGCAATATTTTCAAGACACAATAGCCAGAGCGTTAGCCAGCATCTGAATGGCACGAAGAGGATCCACGATGTCCTTTAATTTGTCACGCCGTAGAACCCAGTCTGGAGCAAACCTGAGATAAATCAGAAGGTTGGTGGGATCAGTGTCTTCCCTACAACACAGACTATGGCGAAGGTTTTATAGATAGTAGATAATTCCATACCTGGCCACTGGTTTTGATTTTCGAGGAGTGGCTTGGAGGAGAAAACTTCCATTGAGAGAGGTGTTCATTTTCTGTTTGACTTTGTTTCTCTCAGCATCCATCTTGTTTTTCCGAAGCGTGAGTCGGTAGATGCTGCGAATGCGATCCGAAACCTTTGGAAGCTTTCGAACCTCCTGTTTGAAAAGAACATTCAAACAATTAATTGCTTTCATGACTTTATTTTAAATTACATTAAAAGTCTACAAGTTCAATACAAGTTGGGCTGTATTGATAGCACTTTTAGTTTTTGACTTTTATTGAAATCAATTGCTTGAAAGAAACACCCACCATTGCTCTTCTTTCATCCTGGACTAAGAGGACCAAGAGAAAACAAGCCTTGGTAAAGATGCTGCCTCCTTTTTCTGCAACCTTATCTCCAGCCTTTTCCCGGTAGATCTGCAGAAGCTCCAGTAGGGTTTCTACAGAGCTGTCCACTTCATAAACTGCATCAATGGTTCTGTTGTACTGAAAAATATATTGAAAAAAAAAAAAGCAAAAGCAGAAGCAAAAATCAACATTGTTATATGGAATTAATTAATCAGCATATGAGATGATTTGCTACAGATTAACAACCCTAACTCCTTAATTATGAGGCAACATACTTTTGATAAGTTGAGAAGGACTTGGATGGATAATGTGATGATCTCCATTGAAGGCACACTTCTGTTGCAGCTCCTTATCAGAGTGAAGATGGTGTGTGTTGCTCCACTTTCCACAAGACGTTCACAGCACTCTGGTGAAAGTCTGGTGGCAGTATCTTGAACCATGACAAAAAGATAACATTAGCTATCATTTTATGAAACAGCCAACCTCCTATCTTTAAAAACAAGCTCTTACCCAAATGTTTCAAAGCTGCAAGAATGTAAGCATAATTCTGAAGTCCAAGCAGGTAGCTTAGCGCTGTTGTGGTCTTGTTACACAGCTTGTCCTCTTCCTTCACCCCTTGATTGACTTTCCTGAGACGATGCCTCATGGAAATGACTTTGCTTGTGTCATGATGTTTTCTTGAACAATGACCCCTCCAGAGTGCCTTAAAACAATTAATCCCATTATAAAAATTCTAATTAATAGAGTTGTTCACCCCTAAAATTGTAAACACTTCCAACACCTACATTAACACTTGTGTGGACTAATGAAGCCAAGTTTTGAAAAAACAGTAAATACGGAGTAAATTACATACAATATATATGTATTAAATAAGACACCATACCTGTGCCATTATTATTCCACGTTGTAGCCTCTCCTTGCGGCGTCTCAGAAGGAGTTTCCTAACTTCATGCTGGATAGTAGCGGCAGCTTTGTTGCGACGATGTAACCAAGTTCTCACTGCCTTCTGGGTCTTGATGAGGTCTTCTCTGTCTTTAAGATATCTCTTTCTGTGCAGCTTTGCCCGGAAACATTGCTAGAAAAGTTGGGACAGAGAAAAAGAGAAATGTACACTGAAATTATACTTTATTATTATTAGTAAAGGAGTAATTCAACGTTGGCAAGATACGGTTTTATTCAAAGTTGGCTCTATATGCAGTAAAAATTATTTTATTTAAATTGGTGCTACACGACCAGAAAAAAAGAAACTGAAAAAAAGACACTGTGAAAAAAAAAAATAGAGAGAGGAAAACTTCAACACCCATAATGCAGTGGGTCCGATCCAACTGTCTGTGAGCGGGGATACAAAAATGCAGAAATCTGTAATTTTCACAAAAGCCCTGATCTGTCAACAGTGTACTCTTTCTCTGTTATCTGCACCAAGATATCCCCATTTATTTGTCACCAAAAGTATCTCAATGCAGGTAACAGAGGAGGAGTACACATTTTTAATTTACATATACTACCAACATTGTAACAATTCAAAGCTGATTGAAAATCTGTGAACTCACCCTTTAAGCTAAATGCATAACAAGCTAGCGGTTAATCGTCTATTCCATGAGGTTATCTCTGGCTAACAAAACAAATTTACTTTGCAAGTTTATAATGCATATTAAACGGCAGTAAAATTGATAAAGACAAGATGACTAAACTTACAAAATGCTTTTTCTTGGTCACACTAAATCCTAGTAATGGTTTTAAATTAAGTGCACATGGACAATGCATACATTTTTGTGAGAAATGGTTCCCAGAGCATCACATATTATTACGTGTCTGTCATGGGTTGTGGGGTAAAGTCACTATGTAATAAAGATTTTTTTTTCTTTTGATGGTTAAATGTACCTGGATGTAAAGGACCGAAGAGATCTTCCTCTTGGCGGATTTAAGAGCCCAGTGTGCTCGCAGAGCTCTCTGAATCTTTATTGCACAGAGATGACGGTAAACAGCAGCTGTGAAACGGAGGCGTCTTGCAGCACAAGCCATTTCTTTTACCTATAAAGGGAACAGGTTAAGACATTGAAACACTGATTAACTTTTAGCATATTGAGACCGCTCCGTTACTAAAGAATCAGGGATGAACATTAAGTAACCTACTCCAACTAGCTGGTTGCTGAACAATTAACTTTAAAGGGGTCATATGACGTTGCTAAAAATAACATTATTTGGTGTATTTGGTGTAATGAAATGTGTTTATGCGGTTTAAGGTTAAAAAAACACATTATTTTCCACATACTGTACATTATCGTTTCTCCTCTATGCCCCGCCTTTCTGAAATGTGTCGATTTTTACAAAGCATCATCGGTCTGAAAAGCGAGTTGTGCTGTGATTTGCCAGCTATCCAGTGCGTTAAGTTAAGTTTCTCTTTTATTGTCTCCCTTAGGAGAAATTTGTCTTAGGCAACCGGGAGAGCCGATCAAACATACAAAAAAAAAAACCCCATTCGGTTGTGATTGGCCGAATACCTCAAGCGTGTGACGGAAATGTTACGCCCCTTACCAAACTGTGATGCCATGTCCCTGCCGAGCGACGAGACAAAAACATTAAAAAACCCATTATAAACGAGGCATTTTTTGCATCCAGTGGGACATAATTACTGATTATAATGACTTATTCTGTCTTTTTACGCGTTGTGTTGCATCGCGCAGCGTAAACATAAAATCATGTATGCATTTGTGATCGGAGAAGTGACAAACAACAAGCCCTACTCTACACTGCTCAAAACTCGCATTTGAATCGTCAGTGGCAAATCCTTTAAAAATTAAAACGTACTTACAGTCTGTGAGTCAGAACAGCCGGCATTGTAGTCTACTCTATTAGGATCAGGAAACAGTCCTCCATAAATGTGCTGCAACACATCTGAATATTGGGTTGAACTGTTCCGGAACAGTGTTGTAAATACAATTTAAACACTGATTTCTAGTCGTGTTCCTCTTTTGGAAGCCAAACAAGTAGTTTCGCTTCCACAAACGAAAAAGCACACAAACGGGGGGGCTAGAGTGAGCGCGGCGTGCCGCGCCATTCTCAAGCCCCCGCCCTGCTCACTATCTAGCCCTCCGTCCGTTCCTCACTCATCCCCCAGCCCTCTGCTCACTCTAGGCCAACCGGGTGAACCACGTGTGTTTCGTTGTGAAAGCGAAACTACTTTGTTTGGCCTTCCAAAAGAGGACACGACTAGAAATCAGTGGTTAAGTTGTATTTACAACTCTGTTCCGGAACAGTTCAACCCAAATTATTCAGATGTGTGCAGCGCATTTTATTGAGGACTTTTTCCTGATCCTGGGAGAGTAGACTACAATGCCGCTGTTCTGACTCAGATTGACTCAGTTTTTTATATTTAAAGATTTTTAATATTTTATATATTTAAAGCGAGTTTTTTGGGCAGTGTAGAGTAGGGCTTGTTGTTTGTCATTTCTCCGATCACAAATGCAGACATGGTTTTATGTTTACGTGGCGCGATGCAACGCAACGTGTAAAAAGACAGTATAAGTCATTATAATCTGTAATTATGTCCCCACTGGATGCAACGAATGCCTCGTTATTAAAGGGTTTTCATGCTTTTGAATCATCGCTCCAGCCTGACATGGCATCACAATATGGTAGGGGCGTAACATTTCCGTCACACGCTTGCGGTATTCGGCCAATCACAACGCACTGGATAGCTGGCCAATCAGAGCACCGTTGCTTTGCAACGATGACTTTGTAAAATCGACGCGTTTCAGAAAGGCGGGGCATAGAGGAGAAACAATAATGTACAGTATGTGGAAAATAATGTTTTTTTAACCTTAAACCACATAAACACATTTCATTACACCAAATATGTTATTTAGCACATCATGCCCCTTAAAAACTTTTATAAAGAATATCTCTTTTAATTTGAGACTTTAGTCTTTGCAACTTTACAGATCTTCTTTATGCACCAAGAGCTTGTAACACTCAAAAGAGAAAGGAAAAATTTTAATTGCATCATATGACCCCTTTAATTAGCACAGCCTCAGTTAACATTACTCATACATATAAAGACAACTTGCCTGTTGTCTCGCAAGCCAACCACGCCACAAAGCCTGAAGATAGACAGTGGCATTGTGTTGTCTTCTTCGATTTTTTTCTTTAATTCTGGCCAGCCGCAAAACTCGGAAATGGCGCTGTAGAATTATGACAGCATCTCTCTGTTGGTAATATCGACGTCTTTGGCTAAAGCCTCTGAAAGCTGACTGTATCTTCACAGTAGCGGTTATTTGCTGTGAAAAAAATTAATAGACTGAAGGCTTAGTGATGATTTAAAAAAATTGCTAAACATTTGTGTCAAAAATACATTTGTGAATAGTAGGACTGTTTCTATAGCTTCAGCGCTTCTTTTGAAGTCAAAGCAAAAGTTTAGCATGTAGCACAACACACTAACAGGGCAATTGACCCAATTATTTAAAAAAAAATCAGTCAAGGCCTAACAGACCAAAGGAAATACTTGGCAACACAAGCAAAATTACACAGGATAATGTCAACAATCCCTGCATAAATGAATGGACTTTGGTAAGAGTTACCCTGAAACTTTTTTTTATCTCCAGAGAACAAACTTTAGTTAGACTGTGTGTATTTACTAAGTGATGTAATTGTTGCACAAAGTAAATTTTGATTACCGGAATTTATGCAAACTGGTCACAAAACAGTGTGACATTTCAAAGTTCACCTACATCCAACTTAAAGGAGCACTCAATCTTTTTTTTATTATTAAAAAGTTTTACACAAAGACAATAACAGTTCTTCAAATAAATGTTTAAAATCATTCGTATGAAAAGACTCCAGTTGTATCAGTAGCCCAAAAAAAGATTTATGCTACATTGAGCGGGTCGCATCATTAGGCTGCCATGTTGAAAATCACATGACTATCAAAACTTAATCTCAGTAATCTTAAATTATTGAAATATATATACACACACACACTAGTTGACAGCACCTTTAAGGACAGAAATATATAAAAAATCATTTTATAATAAATGTTTATTCCCACAAAAAGAACAAGCACCTTTTGAATGGAATCTCTCACTCTTTGACCTCTCCATAGTGCCTGGATGTATATAACAGATTTTCTAAACCTCAAGAAGTCAGCGTGCTGTTTTCTGGCGATTAGAGTTTCCCTCCATCTTTGCTGAATGGCTCGGACACTGTGCTGGACTGCTAGAAATCTTAATAGTGAAGGACAAATGGCCATGTGACTTCTTGTGACAATTTAAAAGCAGAAGAGAATAATATAATATCCTTTATTTGTTACCTTGAACGCTGGCGTCTTGCTTGAATACACCGACTAATGGTTGCAACAGCAGCTTGTTTTAAAATGTAGTTTCGTCTAGCTATGCGTCCTCGGAACCAGGCCTGAATTTTCCGAGCTGCCTGTGCTCGCACAGCATGTTGTCGTGTTTGATAAGCCCGAAATGCTCTCTGAGGTAAACCAGAGACAAACCAAACATAAAAATCAAATATACACACTTAAATCCAAATATCTCAAACAGGATCATCAGCAGAAACACAAAAGTGTATATTAAATAAACAGAAGCAAGATTTTAGCAGGAACCAGTGCTAGAGGTTCAAGGAAAAATTAAGAAAAAATTATTTTAGAGTTGTTACATGCTTACTTGTATCACAACAGCAGACTTTCGCAGTTGAAGAAACTGTGCACGCTCTCTCTGGAAGAGACGGAAAGCTCTGTAACACTTCTGTATGACCAACACAGATTCCTTGAGTTGCTGAAACCTGCGTCTCTCAATCAATCCTCGGTAACGTGACTGTTTGGGGGTAAGAAAAAAAAGTTTGGCCTTCCCAGTTAAGCCTCCTAATCACTTCTGTTGAATTTCCAAAGTGAATCAGGATTAAATAAATGACAAGACAGAATACAAGTATGGTGAATTGCATACCTGAATTGTGATGGCACTTGGACGCAATCTCTGAAAACTTCTGTACTCAATGTGTCCACGCACTCTAGCCTGAAGGATCTTTATGCTCTGGAGAGTCTTCAGATAACTGCTCCTCTGCTCCACTGTTGCCCTATGAGCTCTGTAATGCTTTTGGAGAGTAACAGTTGCTGCCTGCAACCTGCGGTATCTTCTTTGGGCCACAAACATTCTGTAATGAGCCTGCAACTTCAGGACACTTGAGCGAAGCGTCATGTAGCATTTGCGGTGTACATGCATGCGCATCACAGACTGAATCTTGATTGCAGCCCACCTTCTTTTTGCAAGCCTCCTCGCTAGCATTCCACGCAAGGCAGATTGCAAGGTAAGCGTAGCTTGCTTAAGAGCAACAAAACCATTCTGATCTTTCTGGACCAGTTTAAGTGATCTGTACCACTTCTGGATGACAGTTGAGTTTGCTTGCATCCTGGCATGCTGAACTCTGGCGCAATGGCCTCTGTACGCAGACTGAATCGCAATTGCTGCAGCCTTTTCTTTCAAGAAACGCTGTCGTTGGACAGCCATCCTTAGGTAGGACTGGATGGTTCTTGCAGCCTTGCTTCGTCTGGACAGTTCTCTCCCCTTCATCCCTCTGAAAGACTTCTGCAGGCATACAGCAGCATTTCTTACCTGCTGGTATCTACGCATCTGCTCGTCTCGACGTTTCCGAGCTCTAAATCTCTGCTGGAGGACCCTTGCTGCCCAGCGGTGTCTCTTAAATGTGGACCTTTGCTGGTACATCCGGAAAGCAGCCTGTATGATGATGGACGCTTCTTGCTTTTCTGCCAGTTGTCTCCTTAGAGAGTGTCCTCGAAAAGCTGCTTGAAGGACAATGGCGGACTTTCGTAAACGTAGATAGTTCTCCCGATCTGCTGTAGCCTGGATGTATGATCTGTAATGTCTCTGGATAATGATAGCTGACAACCTCATGGCCTGGTACTTAACCATCTCTTTGTGTTTCCTAAAATAAGACTGAATCAAGACAGCTGCTTGACGCTGTTGTAGTAGCTGCCTTCTAACTTTAAGACCTCTATAACATGCTTGAAGAACAAGTGCACCATGGTACATTTCAAGAAAATGCTTCCTCTGCTGTTTTGCTACCTTTGTGGCACGGAACCTTCGCTGAATGACAATGGCAGCGCATTTCATGGCTAAATACAGTTTACGAGCACTATAAGCTCTGAAAGTCGCCTGAACGGTGGTGGCAGCCTGATGCATTTGCTTCAAAGTCAGTCTGGACTTCATGCCACGATAGGCTGCTTGCAGAATCAAGGCAGCACTCTTCTGTTCCTGCAGTGCTGCCATCTCTCGTCTCATCATTTTGTTAGCTCTGAAACGTTGCTGAACAGTACAGACTGCCCACCGAAGTCGCTGGAAGCGCAACTTGAAGATGTGCTTCCTCACATGGGACTGAATGATTGTTGCAGCTTCATGCTCTCTTCGGATCTGTCGCCGGACCTGCATTCCTCTGAAAGTTGCCTGGATTGCAACAACAGCTCGGCGGTTGGCAAAATAATCTCTCCGATCGCGCCTTGCTACCAAAGCGGATCTATAGTGCCGTTGACAGAATTCAACAGCAGCTCTGATGGACAAAAAGCACTTTCTCTGTTTGTGGGCAAGGTACTTCCTTTGAATGACCGCGGCTGCAAAATTAATTCTAGCAATGTCACGGCGTGTACGATTTCCTCTGTAAATAGCCTGAATTGCAGTTGCACAACACCGTAGCTTCAAAAAGTTCTCTCTTGCCTCTTTTCTCAGTAGATGGCACCTGTATTGCCTCTGTATGACCAATGCAGCCAGTTTCATAGCTTGGAATGGTACCCTAGTTCTGTACATTTTGTACATTGCCTGAATCACAGAGGCCGCTTTATGCTTTCTGTCGATTTCCTTCCTTACCCTCAACCCTCGGTACATAGACTGCAAAGTGATGGCGGCTGATCTCAAGGAGCAATACCTTTTGTGTTGTTGCCTTGCACTTACAATTGCTCTGTACTGTTGCTGAACACGAATAGTGGCATTTCTGAGAGTAAGGTAATCATGGCGTTGCTTGTATGCTCTATATGTCTTCTGGATCATTTTTGCAGATTTGTGCCTTTCTGCAATTTGCTTTCTTACCATCATTCCACGGAAAGCTGACTGGATACATATGGCAGCTGTTTTTATGGCTATATATTCCTTCATGACAGTATTTTTAGTCATCACTGCCCTGAATCGCTGCTGTAAAACTGATGCGGCCCACTGTTGTCTTTGGTACTTTTTGAGTTGGGAATGTCCACGGAAATGTGCCTGAATCACTGTTGCCGCTTGGTGAGATTTTCTTAAGTAGCTGCGAACTTTCATTCCCCTGAATGCTGACTGAATAACTACAGCAGCATTTTTCATTTGCAAGTAAGTAGCTTGCATGCATTTGCCAACTCTGTAGGCTCTGTATTGCTGCTGTATGATGATAGCTGCGCACTTTGCAGCAAGAAAGGCAATGCGTACCTTATGCATTCGGAATTGAGATTGAATGATAGTAGCGGCTTGATCCTCTTGTCTCAGATTTTGCCTCACTTTGGAACCCCGATATATGGCCTGTAGAGTTATAGTTGCCTGCCTCAAATGGACGTAATGGCTTCTTTCCAACCGTCCAAGTGCGAAAGCCCGATGGCGTTGCTGAATGACAATAGCTGCATGTTTTAGAGCTAAAAACCTCTGACGGCAACTATGTGCTCTTATCACAGACTGAATCAAAGTCGCTGCTTTGTTTTTCTTCTGCAGTTCTTGTCTTGCTCTCTTGCCACGATAAGCACTCTGTAGCACAATGGCTGCTCTTTTCATTTCAGTGTATTCTGCGTACACTTTCCGCCCATCTCTGAAGGCTGTGTATTGTCTTTGAATGACTATGGCAGCCCGTTTCATTTCCAAAAACCGTGTCTGTGCCACATATCTACGGTAGTTCGACTGAATGATTTTGGCAAATCTGTGAAGTTGACTGATCTTCCTCCTCTCAGCACATCCTCGCCAAATTGCTTGAATTGTTACTGAAGCGAGTTTAAGAGCCATATACTCTTGTCGTAACTTGTCTCCAAGTACTTTAGCTCTGAATCTCTGTTGCAGAACAATGGCCGATCTTTTTAAACGTAAACAGTGCCTTTGGGCCATAAACCGCCTAAAAGCAGTTTGAATCAGAAGTGCAGCTTGGTGGTGCTGAGCCACAGATCGTCGGACTTTCCAGCCACGGAAAGCTGCTTGCAGAGCGAGAACTGCCCATTTAATCTTAACATACCTCTTCTGTTCTGCTTTTCTTAGAATGCAGGCTCGAAACCACCTCTGAATCAAAACTGCATTTTGCTTCATATTAGATATGTGATTTCTGACGAGGTAGGCCCTGAATGCACTCTGAATGACAACTGAAGCATCATGCCTTTTCTTTAAAGCCTGGAACTTGTATCTTTGAAGGTGACCTCTGAACCATGCTTGAACACAAACAGATTTCCTTTTCATATCCAGGTATTGGGATTTACAACACTGCATTCTGTACCATGCTTGAATGCGCAAGGCTGCGGCATTTCTTTCCAGCAATTTTTTTGCATGCCACTTCCGGAAAGCTGCTTGGATCACAGAGGCGGCATGGTTTTTCTTTAGGAGACTTTGAATCCTCCAAGCTTTGAATAATTTCTATGGGAGGACAAGAAAATTTAAATTAGCCATCTAGAAGAGAATCCATAATTGATTTATTAATTAACTAACTGCTGAAATATTACAATTTTATATAACTAGGTAGAACAGTACAGGATGAGCTGTGTTACATATTGTCTTGAAAATACCTGAATTACAGTTGCAGCTGCATTTTGAAGAGCAAACTGTTTCTCTTTTTTCAGCACTCTCAACTTTTCCTGTGCAACGTATCCTCTCCAGAATTTCTGGATCCTGATGGCTGCCTTATTTTGTTGAATCATTCTTCTTCTCAAGATGAACTTCCGCACAACGGCTTGGATTTTAGTGGCAGCCAAGTTCTTTTGCTGTGCAGGCAGAGCATATTCAACATAAGAAAAAAAATTCTAAGCATAGAAAGGTTCCAAGCAGCTTTACAAAGTAGAAAAACTGTACCCTTACCTGAATAATCTCAATGTCCTTCTGTAGCTTGTATCTCCGCCATGCACCCTGGATGACCCGGGCTGCTCTCGTTTCATTGCGGAGATCCAAAAGACGGGTACAGAGGAAGGAGAGGTAGCACATGACAACCTGGGTTAAAAAAAAGTCACAATTTATCAATACGCATTAAATATACATTAATATAAAAAAGCATTTCAACACAATCTCAGTTTTTCTTCAACAAGTATGTTTTGCTGCGAACCCAAAATGTGGAAGGGGATTACAATCATTTTTACCTTTTCATTTGGGATGGTGTTGGACATATCCTCTGGATTTATCATAGCAGGCACCCCCACCCTAACCCAACCCCACCCCCCCCCCCACCCAACCCCCACCCCCCCCCCCCCCACCCCAAGATAAGACACGGCAGTGTTCACCAACTGAAAGTTACTTCTCTCATTCTCAAGTAGCTCTCTGAAGTTCACTGACGGGGATTCTGAACACAAGGTAAAAAAAAAAGCAAACCATTCTGAGACATTTATGGTGTTAAAATGTATAAATTACCACACAATTATGGGAATGTTTCATCTAAAAATACATTTAAAAAAAAATGTCATTTATTCAAAGTACCAGTTTGTACTGTGGGCAAATTTTCAAAAGAGCAGTCCGAGTCAGTCGAGGAGTTATTGAGCTCCACTCTGCCACGATGGCCACATTCAATGGTCTGCGTTGTTCTCTGTTGAATCTCTTCTGCAGGGAGATGACCAGGATGGTAATGATGAATGAGGTAGCACAGGATACGACCATCTGAGAATGACACCGTGAAGTTTTCAGCCTGGAAAAATAATGGAGAGATATTGTTCAGAAAAGGATCCTATGCAGGATTAACTTTCTGCAATACTTCCAGAAAAAACAAATACAACTTTGGATCAACAAACCTGTATTGAATGAATAAACAAGCAAACTATTTCTTTAATGTGACTCACCTTTAAACTGTAGAACTCACAAACTGCACTGATCCAGTCCATAAGCAGTGTCACTTTTCGGCTGGGATGTTCAAATGCTTGTCTCGCCTTCATCCTGGTCACTGCAATCCCACCGTTAGCCATTAATGAGGCCAGCTTCTGTTTTGTCCTCCACGTTTTCCGGAGGAAACTTATTTCCTCTTTGAGCTGATTCTCATCAAGTAGCACTTCCACCTATAGAGATAAAAGTGCATCAGAATGTAAGGTCAATATTTAAACCAGTCACACATACATTATCAGAAGATATTAAAATAAGCATCAGTCATACAAATTATTTATAAAAAAAAAAAAAAGAAGATGATGTGTTATTCAGCCCTGGTCGATACCTGGAAGGCAAATATGATTTTCCACAGGAGGTTTAGGGTCTTTTCCCTGTGTCCATCCACAATGTCTCTGGAGTCAATGTTCGCTCCTTGACAATGATGACAAATTCAGAGTGCTTTTTTTTTTCATTCAGATTCTAAAGGCACTGTTAGTTATTTACCATCAAGAAACTCACCATGCTCATCTCTAAGGTCAACACCTTTGTCTTTCAGAACCTGTAGTGCAACATCAACATTGTGCACTTTCTGCAGGCGGCTAATAGCAGGTATCCGCAGCTTTCTAGACAAAGTCCAGTCCAGAGTGAAGAGCTCCATGACCCGTCTGAAGATGAATATAGAAACATTTAATGAAGATATGAGATTTTGGAGGCTTTTTAAATGTCAAATCTAAATATTGGCTTGGGTAACAACAGCAAAGACATTTTATTATGACGCATGAACAATAAACATGCAAAAATGAACATTTTCAAATCAAACATACACCAAACGAATGCCACATCTCAAGTCAACAGCAAGATTCTTCACGGCAAAGTTGAACTCATCCAGAGGTGTCTGAACATGGGATACATCTAGGCCCAAGTGGCTGAGGTGCCGTGACAAAATGCCTTCACCGCTGAGGAAGTCCCGAGAGAACGCTAGGAGCAGATCTTTGCTTGACTATAGGGAAGGAAGTACAGAAAAATACAAAAAAAGTGCACTATTGTGAAATTACTTATTGTGTTTTAACTGCCTTTATGCTACCTTTTTTCCCTGTTTAAAATATATACATAAACCCTCACACCTTAAATTCAGCATCCATGCAGAACAAACAAGGATCATGTTCGATCAGTCTGGACTCTTTGGCTTTATCCAGGAAGCAGACGAGCAGGATTAGTTTCTTTAAAGTGAAGCGAGAAAGCGCCTCCTCGTGGCCTGATGAGTGAAAGTGAAAAAATAAAGAACCTGTTGTAACAGACATACTGTTTGCAAAAGTAAAAATCAATAATAATAATAAACACTATGAAAAATAATTCTTTAAAATAAAAAAAATAAAAATAAAAATCTTAAATGAAAATTTCAAATAAATTCAATGACCATATCGGTACAAATGGGGCACTTTAGGGTGCCTGAACTCAGCAGCTAAGTCTGGGTTCCACAGCAGACGTCCAAGAATAAACATGGCCAGTCCCATGACATCACTGTTGCTTTCAAGTGATATTAGCTCTCCAAAGATTGTCTGAAACAAGGAATGGGTAAGTGATATGTCATACAAGAAAACAGAATGTAGCCAATGAATAATTTTTTTTTATATATTTTCAGCAAGCAGACAAGTGAACATTATGTTTTCCCAAAGAAAAGTAAATACCTCAAATCCGATTCGCAGCCAAAGTGGATTGTATGATATCAGCCAGTTAAGAACTTTCTGACGCTCACCTGAGAAATAAACAAAAAAGGTGAAAAATGAGAAAAGATTCACCTTAAAGGATTAGTTCACCCAAAAATAAAAAAAAAATTAGAAAATTAGCCCATAAATTACTCACCATCAATGCATCCTAGATGTATATGACTTTCTTCTTTCAGACGAATACAATCGGGAGTTATATTAAAATACATCCTAGCTCTTCCAAGCTTTATAATAGGAGTGAATGGTGGTCGAGATTTTGAAGCCCAAAAAAAATTTAACCAATATTATAAAAGAAGTCCACACGGCTCCGGGGGGTTAATAAAGGCCTCCCGAAGCGAAGCGTTTGTGTAAAAGAAATATCCATATTTACAACTTTATAAACCTTAATCTCTAACTTCCGCTAACGGTCGTACACGCGTTCACGAGAGAGTGGCTTTCAGCAGATGACGTAGGAAGTAAGCATAGCATAAGCTCCAGTGAGAATATGCTAGTCTCGCGAGAAACAAGTTTTGTTTACGGCAAAGGAAAACCAGTGTCCTCTTAAATCAAATTCCTCCAACATTTTTCTTTACAAACCCCTGTTTGCACTTCTAATTCTTGACCGGTGTTTTGTTTTGCTCTCTCCACTGCCCTCCGCATTCGTCACCGTGGCGCCTACGTCATCCGCTGGCGCATCTCTCGGGAATATGTGTATGACAGGTAGCGGGAGCTGAGGATTAAAGGGGTCATATGATGCGATTTTCATTTTTCCTTTCTCTTTGGAGTGTTACAAGATTTTTCGTGAATAGATAAGATCCCTAAAGATGCAAAGACTAAAGTCTCAAACCCAAAAAGATATTCTTATAAAAGTTAAGAGTCAGTCACGCCTACCTAAAATGGCTTGTTCTAGCATGCCTCCACATGTCTACGTCACTATGTGGAAGATTTGCATAACGCCGCCCAAAACGCAAAGAAAGAAGGTGTAACTTTTATTCTCTCTGTAGTATTGTTATTGCCATCGCCATGTCGTGAAGGGACGCGTGTGTTTCGTGTGAAAGCGATTACTGTTTGCTTTCCACAAACAGGGACGAACGATTCGTCATGCCTGGAGTTGATCCGTGCTGGTTGCTGAGGAAATACTTCAACTTTGCGCTTTGGATCGCCGGATTGGCTTTCACTGTTTTCACCGCTCCTTTGCCGGGACCGCTGTTCTCGACCCCGCTGCCTCAGCTCACTTTTGCCCGGCTTCAGCTCACGCTAAGCAGGGGCTTTCGCTCACGCTAGGCCACTATGTTTTTCGTTGTGAAAGCGAAACAACTTTTTTTTTGGCCTTCCAAAAGAGGATATATCGCTTACGTCATGCTGGAGCTGAGCAGTGCTGGTCGCTGAGGAAATACTAAACTTAGTGCTGTGGTTCGCCGGAGCGGCTTCACCTTTTCACAGCTCCTTCACCGGGCCTGATGGTTCTCGACCCCGCCGGCTAGCATCTGCCCGTCTTCAGCTCCCGCTAAAGCCGGGGTTTCGCTCACGCTACGCCGCTGTGTTTTTCGTTGTGAAAGCGAAATTACTTTTTTTGGCCTTCCAAAAGAGGAAGATATTCGCTTCGTCATGCCTAGAGCCGATCCATGCTGGTCGCTGAGGAAATACATCAACTTAGTGCTGTGGATCGCCGGCACATTTTATGGAGGACTGTTTACTGATCCTGGGAGAGTAACGTTAGACTAATATGCAGTTCTGACTCACGTAAGTACGTTTCTTTTATCATTTGCCACTGATGATTCAACCGCGACTTTTGAGCAGTGTAGAGTAGCACTTGTTGGTGGTCATTTCTCTGATCAAAAATGCAGACAGGGTTTATGTTTACGCGGCACGAATGCAAGTTTTTTTTTCTTTTTTTTTTTTTTTTTTCAAAGCAAAGCGTAAAAAGACTGTATACGTCATTATAATCAGTAATTAGGTCCCCACTGGATACAACAAATGCCTAATTTGTAATGGGTTTTAATGTTTTTGTCTCGTCGCTCCGGGACAAGTCATCACAGTATGGTGAGGGCGTAACTTTCAGTCACACGCTTGAGGAATGCGGCCAATCACAACGCACTGGATAGCTGGCAATCACAGCACACTCGCTGTTCAGACCGATGAGCTTTGTTAAAATCATATGAGCCCTTTATAAAGTTGTAAATATGGATATTTGTCTTACACGAACGCATCACGTCGCTTCAGAAGGCCTTTATTAACCAACCGGAGCCGTGTGCACTTCTTTTTTAATGGATTGGTTAAATTTTTTGGACTTCAAATTTTGGGCTACCATCCACTCCTATTATAAAGCTTGGAAGAGCCAGGATTTTTTAAATATAACTCCGATTGTATTAATCTGAAAGAAGAAAGCCATATACACCTAGGATGACTTGAAAGTGAGTAAATCATGGGGTATTTATTTTTGGGTGAACTATACCTTTAAGAGACGATAAATAAATTAGTCCATTAAAACAAATATTTACAATATTTAGCATAGTAAGAGTATTTTTAGTAGTACAATTGTTTTTTTTTTAATTAATAGTATTTTATAGTACAGATTATATTGATATACATGACAGTTAAGACATTTATAATGTTACAAAAAGATTTCCATTTTTCTATTAATCAGGAATCCTAAAAAAAAAACCTATCATGGTTTCCACAGAAAGATTAAGAGCACAACTGCTTTCAAACATGATAATAAATGTTTCTTTAGAATCAATCAATATATTAGAATTATTTCTGATAGATCATGTGACACTGATGACTGGAGTAATGATGCTGAAAGTCAGCTTTGATCACAGAAATAAAATACATCTTAAAATATATTAAAATGCAAAAAAAAATATATATTATAAAAAAATTTCATAAACTACTGTTTTATGTATTTTGTGATCAAATAAATGCACCCTTGCTGAGCACAAGAAACTTTTTAAAAACATGATCACAACGATCAGTTAGATGTGCCCATGTCCTACAAGCATAATTCACAATAACAAAGCATATAACGTTTTGCATCTCATACCTATGTCCTTCCAGAGATGTCTGTCCTTTCGCACAAGGAGCCTCTTGGCTTCCACTTCCAGTTCCAGTCTCTGGATGGCCTTTACCATGGTGTCTGATGTAAAAAGCTTGCAAGCTGCTCGTCGAAGGCGGTTTAGCCGTTGACGGGCTGTGTAGGTTCTAAAAGACATCTCTTCTTTTGTAGGTGCTTTGGGTATGTTGAATTTGTCGTTCCCCATAGTTAATGATAAGGCATTCACTAAGACACAATAAAAGGAAGAAAGATGTTAAAAGAATGCTGCAGAAATAACTTAAAATTAGGGCTGGGCAATATAGCTAAAAAAATATATCAACGATATAATGTTTCATATCGTTCGGTATCGAATTGTAAAACAAAGCAATACAATTTTATCTTTTTTTATTTAACCACTGTATTTATACTTTAAACAAATTGTTTGAGACAAACAACAAATATTTTTTGTTTTAAAAGTAAACAAATATCTAATTTCTAATGTTTTATATGCAGATTAAATAAGGTTTAAGGAAACTTTTGGCTTGTCTCCCGAGGCCACAGGAGGGCGCAATTAGCAAAATAATGCAGCACATTTAAATAGTCAACGCAAGGAAATAAAAGTCTATAAAAAAACCTGCATTACGTCTAAATTTACTTTTTAACTCTTTTTAATTAATTTATAACTCATATAAATCAAATATAATTTCGTAAATTGCATAAACAATTATGAACAAAACAGCATCATGTACAGTATTTATGCATTGCTTAATCCAAAGACTGCGAATCACCCATCACGCAGATTGCATTTAAAAACATAAGAGACGCAGTGAAAAGGAATAAACCTCCACAAATTCGCGACATGTTTTCTAAAAGTTTAAACTGTTTTAACTTTGCATGGCTACATTTCTTGTGTGTAGGGCTGGGCATCGTTCAAAAATTTCCGATATCGATACCTTGACTTCGATACCGGTTCCTGAACGATACTTTTTTTCGATATTAATTTTCTGGAATCAATTTTAACAAGATTACATTATCTAAAAAAAAAAACTTTGGTTTTATTTTCAGCTTGTTGATGGTTATACAATCTCAAAGACTCATCTCCTGAGCCAATGCACAAAGGAACAAAACGTAATCAACACAATAAATCGGTGCGAATAGTTTTAATAAAGCTCAAATAGTATTCAGTTTACACATCTGTTAGGCTACATTTACACTAGTGCGTGCTCGTTTTAAAACGCATAGCTCAGACAGAATCATGATTTCTATTTATTTTCCAATGATTTACTGATGAGCATTAGCAACTTCCAGTGCTGTCTGCCTGTGTTCTCTCTTCCATGATCGCTGCTCGGACTCAGAGGTAATAACATATTTAATTTCAGCAACATTACATGGCCAAAACACAAATTAGACGGCAATCGGAAGTTATTACAAAAAATTGATGGTGGTTTAAAGTGAGTTTAGAGTAAAAGCGGAAAATAAATCTTATTTATTGTCTTATGCAGCATGATGCTACAGTGTGCATGAATTGTCACATAACATGCGCTTTCGGTCTTGTAGTATGAACGGACATCTGCATATGATCGGAACTCCAAGCAGCTCCCGCGCTACTCTCCATTAGAAATGAATGACTAAATGACCGTTCTGTCGCTTGTCGGAGACAGTGGAAAGCCGGCTTGAAACACCAGTATGACGAGGATCGTTTTCATTTTAAAACAAAAACGCACCAGTGTTAAATGTAGCTTTACATCTAAGGGGGCTGGGATGCATTCAAACTACAGCCTCATGTGTGCGCCACATCTCTGAGTGTAACCTGTGTTAACTAGTAGGTGTGTTCGACTTGACGCTGACTGACTGTGCAGACGATCGGTGTATTACAGTACACGAGAGCTAAAGAGAGCAGACGGCTCATGGTATCGACTGGCAATTCAGTCGGTGCCTAAAAAGTGTATCAATACGATACACCAGCTCAGCTACTTGCTCGTGCTATGACGTGACGCAGTGTAGCAGTCTCTATTTGTCAGTCTAAACATGCACCCTACAGAATACATGCGTTCTGGTGTGATTGATACGGCGTGCGCTTTCGTGTTACCGTAATACACTGATCGGGTCTAGCGCCGCGCATTGAGCTTGCTAGTATTTCGATAATATTAGTTTGAATAGATAACACAGCAGCGGCGATATCAGCTGAGGCTAGACTATATCAGAAAACAAAAAATGTCTCACGACAATGCACCCACCTTTTGATCACCTTTTAGTCAACTTTTGCCATTACTTGTGTGTTCTGCCACTTGAGTGATGGCTCGCATTGACACAAATCATAACATCACATAGCTGTGCGCAACATGCGCTGATGATGTCGCGAAATTCGGTAGGCTTAATAGCTTAGGTGATTTTTGGTGACACTTCTTCACTTGTGGTATCTCCCTTTTTCTATGTCTTTTTTCTTACCCTAATGGCCCACCACCGTCTCACTTTGTATACTGACTTTTAACTTATTTATTGCCAGGTGCGCCCCTCGTGGTCTTTTCCGCTGTGTCGCTGTCATGCTCCGTTTTCCTCCATAGCACGTGCCTTATATCGAACATTTTTTAATATCGTTATCGAAGAAGGTGTACCGTCGATAAATATCAATACAGTTTTATTGCCCAGGCCTACTTAAAATGATTCAAATTCAAAGTATATGAACAAAAACGAAAGAGCCAACCTTTGGTAACTTCAGTAGCAACTTTGAAGTCATCAGGAGTGAGAATATAATTCATCCACCAGGTGAAGCCCCGCTCCTGCTTCTCAATCCATCGCTCATCATAAAACATGTTCTTTGCAGCAAATGGCAGTGGATGTCTCGGTATGGCTGTCAGGATTGTACAATGCAAAATACTATGCCTCTTAAAATACAACAAAAATTATGAGAATATAGCAGTAAAAACATACCAGTCTGTGTCGGCTTCATAAAAGTCAGTTTGGCCTGCGCTACAGCCACGATCCTTGCAGTCTTTCGACTTGAGCTGCTCAGTGACTTCACAGACCGACCATCTATATCAGTCAAATACATTTAAAATGGTATTTCCACTAAACATCTGGTACATTATTCAAAGTCTATTTCAAGACCTGCCATTCTAAAAAGGAGGAACACAATGTATTCTTACCTTTTTGAGTCGTTTTTGGAGAGGATTTCTTTGGTGGAGGTTTTGTGAACTTTCTTGAACTTGGTGGAGCTTTAGGAAAAAAAAAAAGAGGTTTTATTCATTTAAAAAGAATGTCCAAACGTCTCAAATAATCTATACCAGAACGTATTTGATAATGCATACTAGATTTGCTGTATAACATGCACAATGAGTACACTTGAATTACCTATAGCTTTTCGTTGCTGTCCAGATGTGGACCTTGAAGTGAACGTTCTTTCATGGCTTGGTCTCTCTGTTGCATGAGCCGGAGCACGGCACTTTTTTGCTCGGATGTTTGACTTGTCTTCCGAGTGACCTCTCAAAAACTCATCACTTTTTCTCTTTTTACTCTGCACAAATGTCCTGCATTCCACAGGATCCTGATTAAGACCTGGTTGCACTTTGTCAGAGACGTTACCAGCTGCTGACTCCAGACCGCTTGACGGGCAGCTACTAACGGAGGGCAAAACTTGAGGTTGTATGGGAGATATAGAAGACAAAAGCTGCTCAGGAGGGGATAACTTTAAGATTGGCTTCTCTTTTGTAACCTGTATTGAAGTTAGAGAAAATGTGGGCTCTAGTGCCACATCTGGACTTGAATCTGAGCTAATGACAGGTAAAGCGGAGATGCTGTCAGGAGAACTTGTGTTGGATTCTGCATTACTTGGTTCTGAGAGCTCTAAGGTCTTCTCCAAGAGCCTGCGCCTGGAGGTTTTCTTCTTACGCAAGCCTGGACTCTCGACAGAAGCTTCTGCTTTGCCTTTGGTCACTGTGGTAGAATTCACAGGAAACTTCTTGGGACCATCAGGAACAAGGGCATCATCCACTTTATTTGACTTGGTCACTGTGGTGCTGCTAAAAGTTAACGCCTTCAGCCTAAATGCATCAAGATTTGATTCAATGCCTATGACTTTGTTGGGTTTCACACAGAAAGTCAACCTTGGATGAGCACCTTCAACTGGTGGTGAAATGACTGCAGCTGCTCTAAATGAAGTTTCTGGATCTGGTTTTTCAGACTCAAGAGAATCAGAAAAATCAAAGCTTGAGCAAGCATTAGGTGGACTCACCGCATGCGACAGATCTGATCCTATAACATCCAGAGCATCTTTTACAGACAGAGACGGTTTCTCTGACTCTCGACTTTGATCTTGTGCGAATTGTCCAATCACCGGAAGTGGACTCTCAAAGCACAATGGCTTTCCAAACCTCTCTGGGGTGCTGGCAGGAGAGAGTGTTTTATTCAAGACCCTTGTGATTTCTCTGCACTCTGCTTCATGTGAAAAGGGCACATTCTTGTTACCAGGTGT
This sequence comes from Sinocyclocheilus anophthalmus, assembly GCA_018155175.1. Taxonomy (NCBI): domain Eukaryota; kingdom Metazoa; phylum Chordata; class Actinopteri; order Cypriniformes; family Cyprinidae; genus Sinocyclocheilus; species Sinocyclocheilus anophthalmus. The sequence goes on along the minus strand of JADLZN010002132.1, from coordinate 446,840 downwards.
ATCCAACAATCTTTCTGCTGGTATTAAGACAACCACTGGCGAGTTCTTTCGCAAATGCACATCATCAAACTTTTCTGTTACAAAAGCAGGTTTTGACATCTCAGGAGTGGAGGACGGTGAATTCGCTCTTATGGCATTGGAGCAATAGGCAGACCGTTCCTGGTTCAATGGCGACAATGGGTTGGATGTTCTATCTTTTCTGTATTGCGACTGGCGAGAGACATGAAATGTCTTATTTGCAGACTTTATTGGCATTGAAGACACTTTCTTCTCTTTTGAGGGTGCCGGGACAGGGACACCCTTCTTGGATTTAATTGAATCCCATAAGGTTTTCTGCAAAACAACAATTTGTTATCACTCAACATTATCCTAAAACACATTCTCTGTGTAAATTTTGAAGTGCCCCTATTATGCCTTTCATGCAGTGTGTAATGTAAAAAACGTGGAATCAGCCTATGTTCATGTTAGTAGAGATGAAAATATACAAAAAGTTAACTTTGTACATAAATATTTCCTATCAGTTCACAGGCACTTCTTCCACTAAAACGTTCGTGGTGAATTAGTCTGGTCTGGTTCTGTTCATTGATTGGGTGAGAGCAATTCAAACTTAATGGCTGTGGAAATCAGCGGACGTGGCTTATTATACTACAAGGAAAATGCTGTAAATAACACACGCTTTTGTGCAATCAGAACAGCCTTTTTTTTACGGCGTCCTGTGGCAAGCCAAAACGGCATTAAGAGGCGCTTTTTACAAACACTAAAATGCCGTTAAATATGGTGTTTTTTTACCATTTACGCACATTTTTACGGCGTCTGCTATCAGGACGGCGTATTTGACGGCGCTAATGCTGTTAACACGATTTATCTATAATGTAATTCTGACTCTTTTGGCTTTCCATACTACACAAATACTGAAGTGCGTGTGACGCTCGCGGTGATTTCAGCGTCTGCCGTCTCATTAATTTAAGTTGTTTTTACGCATTCAAATAATTAGACATGCTACAACACAGAATTTGGTAACAATAAAACATATGGTTAAAGAAAATAAAACATTTCATAGGGCCATAAACATGTAATTTATGTTAAAACTTTTAATAAACTATTATTAAAAGGGTATTTTCATAACAATAAAGAACGTTTATATGAGAAATGCCATGCTGATGTAACTTTTAGCGTAGTATAAAAAACTACTTACTTAAACATTATATGACCAAAATCCACATTAGATCGTAATCGTAAGTTATTACGCTATTAACACTCAATGCTGGTTTGAAGTGAGATTTGAGTAAACGCTTACCATTAATTTTAGTTTTTATCTTAGCTTGATGATCATTTTAGCTCTAATGCACCTGTTACCCAGCTGCGAATGCATTTCATGATGTAGTCTACCAGAAGAATTCACGTAAGGTTGTAAGAAAATGTTTTATTTTCTAGAAAGACATTTTACGTGGATAAATGTATATTGGATCAAAGCGATGTGGACCAGGAGACAATAAGGAGTGGATAAAGAATTTCATGAAGTGTTTAACAACTTAATGTTATGTTTATGTTCACCTATACTACAAAAGGGCATTTAGATGGTATGTTGTATTTAATTTAATGCTCAACAGGTTTGTTTTTGTCAAAAGTAACTTTACAATTGTAATTTTTTTTCAATCATATAATTATTGTAACACCTAAAATACGTTGCGTGTAAAAAAGGTTTTTTCAGCCAGTTGAAGGGTGGGTACATTGTGTGCACATTATCAGGATGGTACCACCTCTGCCTAATTTTGAGCCAGGAAAAACCATGTACAGTACAATACACGAGTTCACCGTTCATCACTCTGATTTCTTGTCAGATAGTTTCTTAACTTTAATTACAATACGAGACATGAGTTAACTGTTCATCACTATGATAATTTCATGTTGCCAATTTTTTTTTTAAGCATTGGAAAAAAAACAAAAAAACCCCACTTCAGCTGAACTTATTGACAGTCATGCTTGATTTTCAGTGTCAATTTCTTCAACAAACAATGGACTTCGGCTGTAGAAGCAACATGGTCAGGTGGTATAACTGGTTTGTGTCAATTGGAGTAACCAGTATTTTTCATAAAAATATAATTATATACAGGAAAATGTATGTGAAATAAAATGCAATCATCTAGTTTAGTATAATAACATGGTTTAAATTTATTTTTTTACATAATTTGTGAAAGATTATTTAGAAAACGGGGTGTTTTCAGCATATGTCCCACCAAATATTGCAAAAACGCATTAAAATTTACATTTAGAGATAACTAATAAAATCTATTTTTGTGTGATATTTTAAAATGAAGTATTTATTTATTACTTACTTGCGATCTAGGTGGATAAAATATTTAATATTTCTCATTCTTCGGCAGTTACACCATTTGACATTTTCAGGTACATTCAGTCTTAACTAATGTAAAAAAAAAAGTTTTTACATGTTTAATTACATAAAATCAACATAAACCCACTGTGTACATTTTAAAATACCTGATGCATGCTTTTAAAACAAGTTTTTACAAGATTTTTGAATTTCTCATCTTGCCAACCCCTTTTTGTCACTGACCCAAGTATGATAAATAATAGATGTTTATATAAATTTCAATGGAGTGTTCAAAATACAGAACTATGGCAATGGGCATACGGTTTCAGACATGTGCTGTACGCTGTAGACCAATCACAAAAGACTGGGCCATCTGACCAATCAGAGCAGAGTAGGCTCCCGGAAAGGTGGTGTTTAGAGAGACTGAATCTTTTAACTGCTTTGAACGAATCATTTTAGAATCGCTGGAAAATAAGGTGATATTAAATGCATATTTTGAGAAAACGACAGCATTTTTTGACCTTGCATGCATGTAACCCTAAGAGACTCCTAAAACAATATTAGGATTAGGAATTTTAAAAATGGCATAATAGAATCACTTTTTTAAAAATAAAACAGAGAGAGAGATTACTTTTTTCTTTTTTGTCGCCTCTGCTTTCCCAAGCAAAATCGCTTGATGTTTGACGATTCCATTTGCAACAAAGCAGAGGAGTTCTCGAACTCCACCTTCTTCCACTGGTGTCCAAGTAACAGTTAAAATAATGCTGTCTTCAGGCTGAAAAATAGACAATGTTCATTTAAGTAACTTTCCTTCAAACCGTTCCAAACTTACGACTTGGGCTACTTTCTTCAGTGGAGCTCGAAATGAGATATTTAGCAGAATGTTCATGCAGCTCTTTTCCATATAATGAAAGTGAATAGGGACTGTCTGAGCTGTCAAGCTCCAAAAATGACAAAAGGCAGCATAAAAGAAAACTCATGCGGAATATTCCATAGGTAAATTGTGGTCTTTTTCACAACACACTTATTCATCTCAGCACAGATAAGCTCTACCTTTGCATATTCTCAAATATAGAGTGTCAAGATGTGTCCCATCAGGTTTGACATAAACTACCACCTCCAATGCAGCTGCTTCTCGTGTGTTTTGTAATCAATAACACACTCATTTTTAATATGCTCATATTTAGATGGCACAAATACCATTTGAATGTCGTCCACAGAATAAAGAAATATAAAGATACAGGTGAATTAATAAAAATGTTCATTTCTTGGTGAGTTATTTCTCTACAGATTGCAAAATAGCTTGGTGCATGTGTAAATTCTGTAATCTGAATAAACCCTATCCAATGCATATACTAAAAAACATGTCTCATTCACATAGTACGATATTTATTTTACTTTAACGTAATTGTAATAGGCAATACACTTTTTTTAACCACATTCATAGACTTTCTTTGTTTTGTTAAGCTGGAAAGCTCACTAGGTTTAGACACATAGCTTCTTGTTTACTCTTACTTGTATTGTAAAAGACCTCTGATCAACCGAAAAGCCGTTGGATGCTGAAATTTTATCCACAGTGACTGTCGTTGTTGCATCCTCGGTGGGATTTTCGATTCGTAAAGGCAGAGATTTTGATGATCCCAACTTGATCGTCCCAAACGACACGAAAGGAGACCTAGAAAACTGAAGCAAACTCAGCACAGGAATTGAAGTGTTGTTTTCCTTGCCGGGTTTATCGCGACTACAATGAGAATCAAATGTTGGACTAAAGTCCAAACACTCCGCTTTCGCGACTTTAAACGACATGTTTACAACTCATCTAAATGAACGGCGATTCAGTACATCCACATGTCAGTGATGCTGAGCTGCATTGAAATACCGTTTAAAACCAGAGTGCGTAGTCGCAAGTTTTGAATTTGAGTACAGACCAGGCGGCCAATCAGCTCGTTGCAGCTAAAAGAATTGTCCAATCACTGGAAAGAAAAGCAAACTCGAACCAATCAAAGTCCTAGGATTCCTTTAAAAATCTGTAGACACGCCCACAATGCAGGAAGCTGCTTCATGCACGTTCAACGTTGGAAGAGTTCAGACACTTGTTGTTCAGGGTTTGACCGACTGGCCATTTGTTGCATGCATGTGGTTTGAAGTGTAAAGACGGCAGCATGCATATTGTGTGCGTTTAAGCGTTTGTCCACAGCACTTATGATTACGAAATAAGATCCTCAAAAGGAAAAAAAATCACGAGAATAGAATTCTTATTTGCAGCAGCTATTAGCGTTACAATATTAGTGTTTTCCCCCTTTTTTGAGCTGCAAATGAGAAAAGAGAGATAGAATTTGCGTTTGTTTTGAGGGTTTTAGTATTCAAAAACTGGTGATGTAATTCGTATAGTCATATCGTATGCCAATGAATATGCTTGTATAGGTTATTATGTTTCTTTACCTCGTAGTTGTGCTAAATTGTAAAACTCAAGGTGACTTTTAAATGATTATTTTTATAGTAATTGCCTATTTCTTTTATTTTTCTTATGCTGTTTGTAACAATCCAATTTTTTGTGAAAATTATGATTTCTTATCATTCACACTTTATGAAAATGTATATGTATGTTATTATATTTATTTACTTTTTAGAAGTAGACCATGGAAGTGTAGAACTGCACGATGATTTATAATAATAATATTTATTTATTTTTTCATAACAGTCCAAAATGGACAAAAATAATCTATATTTGTATTTTTAGTTAATTAAATTTTCTATTTAAAAAAAATTGAGGAAAAAAATGAAAGAAAGGAATATACAATAGTAATAATAGTGGATAATTATTACTAACCGCAGATAAAAAATGTTGAAATGACAGATTCACCAATGCACAAGGTTCATGGCTTGGAAAACAAATGTGTTAGTTGTTTAACCGGAAGGCAGTGCACATTCTTACCCATGAATCCTGGCAGATGGCATGGTCTGTTTTGCATTAAATTAACTTTAAGAGCTTTCTGAGAGAGTCATTAGACTAGAGTGGATGGAAGGCCGTGATTGCAAGAGGGCGAAGCAGCATTTTGTCTGCTGCTCCTTATTTAATATCCAATGTTATCATCCCCTTCTAATTATTATTCAGACAGAATGCTTGATGGCCCCTCTCTGTTCAAGTCTTCACCAATCCCCAGAGGCCTCTTTGTATTGAGTATACAGAGAGATGCGCCTCATTGGTGCACATGTGAATGAGAGCATGCTAAGACTCAAAGAGCCACAAACAGACAGACACCGGAGGATGCTTGAGTAACACACCGTGATCATGCCAGCTTGCCACCTATCACAATGACATCTAAGTATGGATATGGATCTTACGGTTTTGGGTTCAATGTGGCTCAGATTAGTTACATGTGTCTTGTTTCTTCTTCTGCAGTGGACAGAAAGTAAGTAGTCCAACCTGTTGCTTTATGCCGTAATGACGTTATTGTTAGTCCACTTATTGGATAGTGTTCTAGTGTCAAAGAGCAGAGATTTACACATGCAAGACATATTATTATTATTTATTTTTTTTTTTTTGTAGAATTAAAAAAATGTATTCATATTGACCTGCAACTCAATTTTTAGTTCATAGTGTTTATTCAGGTGATTTTTAAAAATGTAAAGTCAAACACTTCATGATGGTTTTTCTGTGTGTGTATATATTTACTAAATGCAAATGTTCTACTTTTATGGATGGAAAAGCCTATCTGATAGCTTGATATTATTCCCTTTTGCTTTGAAACAGCTCTGCAAGAGTGTGGTCAGGGGTATCGTAACCCTGGATGCATCAACCGCAGTGGCACTTAAGAACATAAAAGCCTTTGCATCAAAGACACTTAGAAACAGAGCTGCGCTTTTCATTTTCTGGACACTATGCACATTTAAAAGGATTGGGGTTTGCTTTCATCACAAGCGAAATTGGCATTTAAATGTGTGCATTTTTACCATTGTATAACATTTGAGTTTGACGCTTTGCATTATCTTAGGAGAATTATAGAGTGCTGTTTATATGAACATATGGTTTGACATCCTTGTGTTTTTTGGATGTGTGTGGGCTCATGCTGAGCACTGGTCTAGACTTCCTATAAGCTGATTTTACCGAAATCCCCCAAAACAGACAAGTCGGGTCCCAGCTGGTGAACATGTTAAAATATCAACATTTGATTTGAAAGTAAAAGACATGCAGTGTTTAACACACTCAAAAAACATTGCTTTGATATCCTAAAGACTTGACTTTGATAAACCTACATATTAGCAAATATCTATAAGCGTTTCCTCTCTACGGCCCCTGAATTTGAATGAGAGGCAATCCTGATAACAACATTGCCAAATTGCGCTCATGATTGCTTGCACTATTAGCCTTTGTCTCAATGCACAGGCTGTAATAAAAAGACACTGCAGGGTTTGAATGGGGTTTCTAGACACCCCCTAAATGACTGACTTATGTCTTTTGCCGGTTTCCATAGCAACCCCTGCAAAAGGAAAGCTGGATGTGTGGAATTCGTTGCTATGGGGACATAATTTGATGCTTTGTTGAGACTCCAAAGTTTGCAAACGTCCTTGCGCTGCGAGTGCCGTGAATAGGGCTGTCACAGAGGTTAAGCCGTTTTTTGGATAGATAAGAGAGCATTGTTTCGTCTGGCATTTCCGAGAATGACCAGCTGAATACAGGAAGGAGGCTTTTATATATGTGCTTTATCTAAAGCTATCCAGGCCCTGTGGTGTGTAGGTCTGACCAGTCAGGTATACATGCATAAACTGTCGCTGAAGTGGAAGTGTGGCAGTTTTTTTATGTTAAATTATTTCTCATACCTTTAAAATGGTAAGACGTTTGCAAGAATTTGTGCACGCAACCGGTTTAGGTTTATCTTGTGCAACAGAGGTCGTCTTTTGCAATTATAAAGTTGTGATGTGGCAGACATATCTTTTCTTCCGTATTGTGACATATATCGGAATATAAGAAATTATCACACAAAAAAAAAAAATTAGTCCAGGGGTTTGGCTTCAAACCGCTGGTTACTGATTGAGGCAGATCTGAATGCAAGACAATTGAAAGAAAGGGTACGGAGTTTAAAGGGATAGTTCACCCAAAAATTGAAATTCTGTCGTTAATTCCTCCCTCTCATGTCGTTCCAAACCCGTAAGGCCTTTGTTCATCTTCAGAACACAAATTCAGATATTTTTGATGAAGTCTTTCTGGCCTTGCATAGACAGTAATGGAACTGACACATTCAAGGCCTATAAAGGTAGTAAGGACATTTGTTAAAATAGTCCATGTGACATCAGAGGTTCAGAAAAAAATTCAGGTTGTTATACTTCCACTAGCAAACTTTTAGAGGAGAATTAAAGGGGAAGTGTGCAATTTTACAGACAGTGCAACGTGAATGAAACTTTCCAGTGAACATGTGTCAAGCGCCTGTGTTTGGGCATGAGCTCAAATAAAGTATAGGTTGAAAGGCTATGCTTTTATGCCAAGCAAAGTAAAGCAATACAGTATAAAGCAAAGTTTAATTGCCTTTTTATTTAGTAACAAAATGTAACCATATTATCGCCCAGCTCCTAGATATGTCAAACTTTATCCACATAAATGCAGTGTATTTATGTAAGGTGAAATTTACTGTACATCATATCTCAATTGCATGATTACTTGTATTGTCGCAAAATGTACACTATATTTTCCAGCTCTAATCTGCTAAATGCAACTATAAGGAGAAGATATTAGGATATTATAAACGTCAACATCATAATTTTTTGTAAATTTACTTTGAAACAATGTGTACTGTGAAAGGAAAAATACCAATACATTTGAAATTTGAAGTATACTTTGGGCTTTAGTTGAATACACAGACATATTTATTTAGGATTTTATCCACCTTATTTTCAACGTAAGAGTGGCCGCAGTCATTTGTAGCTTGAATCTGCAAGGCTTCCGGTGTCATTCGCTAGTTATTTTACCTGTATAAAACAGCTTGTTATGCTGCTTTAAATTGCAAACTGGTATTTGTTATCATGTTATTTTATTTCATTGTCATAATCATAAACACACTGGTTTGTTGCATAAAAAGCTTTACTATTTACTGCACTTGTTATTCTTCTAGTTATTTACCTATAGTACCTAATGAATCTTGCACATTCACAGAAAATAGTCTACTTCTGCATTGCAAAACGAGATACTTTAAAGCAGAATTTTTAATGAAAAGTATGCAAATTTCACACAATCAGGCAAGTTTTCTGAAGCCTCTATGTTTTTGCATTTTGTCCCGTGTACATTAGGGAAGCAGGGACAACTTTCTACACGTATAAGTGTGTTGTTGTTGTTTTTTGCAAATCCTTGTAGGTTTAACACTTCTCCAGACCTCAACGCTCTGCCTGGACAAGCCTTGCCAAAACAGGGCAGTGTGCAGGGAAGCCCCATCTGACTTCCTGTGCCAGTGTCAGTGGCCTGCGCCCAGCACGCGTTGCGATTCTTCCAGTGCACTCTGCCAACTGTCCATCTGCCAGGGCAATGCGACATGTCAGCCCACCGGCGCCCACCCAGGGGAACTAGTTTGCCAGTGTGAGCCCGGCTTGTTGGGGCAGGACTGTCATTCCAGTGCCCAGCTCTGCGCTCAGGGGCTGTGCGGGGACAGTGCCCAATGTCTGGCGGTGCAAGACAGGAGCCCGGGGTACGCATGCATCTGTCAAGAGGGTTACACCGGGAGTTCTTGCGAGAAAAAGGTGAACCATTGCTCCCCCAACCCCTGTCGCAACCGTGCCATTTGCCGCAGCAGAAGGGAAGGCCCCATCTGCTTCTGCGTGCCGGGATTCCAGGGTAAACACTGCGAGATCGAGGTAAATGAATGTGTGTCGTGGCCCTGCAGGAACGGAGCCACCTGTCTGGACAAGATCGGGCACTACATCTGTCTCTGCAGGCCAGGATACACGGGTAAGTGAAGGAAGGGAGGGTCAGTTGCACTGTTGCCATGTGCGACTCACCTGTTAGACTGACATGTGGAATGTCTCGAGTAGTGCCAAAAGCAGCCATCTAGTGGCTGAATGATTGTACTGCAGCCTGAAATGCAACCCTGGAGAACATCCTAACATTCTTTTATGGCAGACTGTTGACATTTGCTTTTGAACATGCAAAGATCTATTTTAATATAACTTAGAGAAGTTATCAAGTTTAAACTTATTTCCGTAATTGTTTTTAACCCTATATATCTATATATATATATTTTTTTTTTTTTTCTTCTTGCATTGTATATTGAGTAAGTGAGAATGGAGTTAGTTTGCTACCCTAGTGAATATTTCTGAGGGTGGGCTTATTTTTTATGTCAACTCCTGTTCAGACACATACCTTAAAGTCTTTACTACAAAAAGGCTATTAAACATGTTCGTCTTTATTTTCCAGAAAAAAAAAATACAGTTTCATGCACACATGTAGTGGTGTATGTTGTCACAATGGAAACTTGATATTTATTGACACTTATTTGAGAATATTGTAATTAAATAAGGTTACACTTAATTTTAAGGTTACAGTGTAATTACACAAATAAGTACTGGGAACGGTAATTTTATAAAGGGAATAGTTCACCCAAAATAAGAAAATTGTGTCATCATTTACTCACCCTCATATTGTTTCCAAACCTGTATGAATTTATTTCTTCTGCTGAACACAAAAGAAGATATTTTAGAGAATGTTTATAACCAAACAGTTGACGATAGCCACTGACTTCCATAGTATGGCAAACAAAATAAGTCAATGTCTACTGTTTGGTTGCTGACAAAAATTTCCTGTCCCTTAATTAACTACATGTACTTACTGTAGGGTTAGAGTTTGGTTTTTGGTTGCTTGTAATTATGCATAATTTACTGTTATTACTAGTAAGTACACGTAACGTGTGACTGTCATGTTAAAATCAAGTGTTACCCTAAATAATTATTAAAATTATGATATTAGAGTTTTAGTTTGAAGAACAGAGTTCACCAAAAAAATTGGTTTTTGAAGTACACTCTAAAAAAATGCTGGGTTGTTTCAACCCAATGTTGGGTCAAATATGGACTAACCCACCTGTTGGGTTAAAAAGCAAATTTAAAAATGTAACCAAAATGTAGTCCATATTTGATCCAACATTGGGTTTAAACAACCCAGCATTTTTTAGAGTGTAGGTGTTTTCAAGAGAAAACAAGCATTGTTTAATTGAACTTTTAACAACTTCCTTCTGTGACAACAAGCCCCAATCTCTTAAAACTTACAGGATGTGAAAATTCACGATTCAAATCTGTTTGAAAAACATTTTTGATCAAGTGAAGGAAAGGCTGTGGGCAGCATATCAGTAACCATAAAGACTGACTGGGAGCTTCCAGTTAGAGTCTGTTTGATCCAGCATGAGGCCTGTCCAAATGGCATGTGCAATAAGCCATGCAGAGATCTCGACAAAAAGCGGATTGGCATCTTTGCACTCAACACCACTGTCTCTGATGTTCCAGGTAGCAGCTGTGAGGTTCAGATTGATGAGTGTCAATCACAGCCCTGTCTCCACGGCGGCAGTTGCCATGACCACATCAATGGCTTCTCCTGTACCGCATGGGGGGCTTCCAGGGGGAGCGCTGTGAAACCAACATCGATGAATGCAGTGACCAGCCATGCCAAAATGGGGTTCTGTGTGTGGATGAAATAAACAGGTACACTATATTTCCATGTTAGGACATTACTGATACTTTTCAATTAATCTATCCTCAAATCTATTATAAAATTTTCAAATCAAAGCAACGTACTTTCATTTTACTTATTATGAATATAAGTATAACAGTAAGAATTTTATGTTAATAGTTTTAAATTTAGTATAATTGTAGTATAAATCAATTTTACAATATTATGTTTGGGGTTTAAAAATGTACTTGAAAATTAAATACTAGTCCCTCACCACACAGAGTGTAGGTGTAAGCCCCATGCATTATATTGCTGTGCATATAACAGAGGTGTAAAGTATTGGAGTAAATGCAATTAGTTACTGTACTTGAGTATCTTTTCGGGTACTTTGTAGTTGTACTGAGTATCAAAGATATTAGCAACTTTTACTCTTTACTTCACTACATTTTTGAATGAGTATATGTACTCTTTACTCCACTACATTTGAAATGAGTGTTGCAGTTACACATTACATTTTGCATGGACCTAGCTTTTTCTGCATCAGTTTATTTCTGCTGCTTGTTAGCCCCCTGTGTGTATATATAGCCCTAGTTTTTCTTTAGTTCCTTGTGAGTTGTTGAATGTAATGTTTGTTTGCCAGTCATTCTGTTCTTTGTTCCCTTTGGTTTTTTCTAGTTTTTCCATGAAATACCAGCACATAGATCCTTGCCTCTGCCTGTTTTCCACAGCTTCTCCACAACGTTACAGTTTTTCGCTGGCATGTCTCTTTGACTAGTGCATCTTTGAGCCTATATTTAGTATAAGTAAAATACTTAAGTACTGTTAAAATCAGATAATCTAAGACTTTTGTACTCTTAAGTCGTTTTGTAATTAGTGACTTGTACGTGTAGTGGAGTCATTTTCACTGTAAGGTATCTGTACTTTTACTCAAGTATGGTTTTTAGGTACTCTTTACACCTCTGGTATATAAAAATATAATATGCTGAATCATTCTGTGAATATACTCAAAATGAGTATACCAAAAATTAAATAACCTATATGCATATTTATTCTGAAATAATTTTGTAGCTACCGCTGCGACTGCTCACAAACTAACTTTACTGGTGTTCACTGTGAAATCCCACCTCCTCCCTGCTGGTCTCAACCCTGCCTCAACGGTGCCCTCTGTGAGGATCAAAATGGGAACTACACCTGCAGTTGCTGGCCAGGTGACTTATATAGAGCTCATTTGTGTAAACTGGAATGTAATGGAATTAATAGATTGAATTTAGAATTAAATAAGGTGACTCTGTACATATTTATTTATTTATTTATAAAAAAGGGTTATGCACATGATTGGTAGATGTATTTTTATAATGAAATCATGTTAATGGCTTTAAATAATCTTGGCAAAGTAGGACACTAAACTTCATTAGGCTGTCTCTTATATCTGTGTACCAGGGTTCGAGGGTCGTAACTGTGAGACAGACGTCAGTGAGTGTGATAGCAGTCCCTGTGTGAATGAAGGCACTTGCATTGAGTTCTCTTGGAAACCGCTTTATGGCACAGAGTCCCTGCTTCCCATTCAATACGACCCCAGACATGCTTCTGGCTTCATCTGCAAGTGTCCACCACGATTTTCAGGTATCTGCCCTGAAACACAGCCCCCATTTATACTTTTGTTTTACACTTATATTTACCAAATATAACCCTGGACAATAAAACCAGTCATAAGGGTCAATTTTCGGAAAAAAAAAAAGCTTTCCATTGATGTATGGATTGTTAGGATAGGACAATATTTGGCTGAGATACAACTATTTGAAAATCTGGAATCTGAGGCAGCAAAAAAAAAAATCTAAATATTGAGAAAATCGCTATGCATATTACTAATCAAAAATTAAGTTTTATTATATTTACAGTAGGAAATAGGGGTGCTCCGATCAGGATTTTTGAGGCCGATCACAGAAAGCAGTATCTGCCGATACCGATCTTTTTAAAAGTCTTCTTTTTTTATTCATTTATAACTATTTGATATGATATGAGTATCGGGATTTTTTTTTTTTAACATTTATTCAGGGCCCTAATTTCATTTATGAGAATGGGGGGAATTCCCCTCTAAGGTGTCTCTTGTGAGGGGGGAAGCAGCTTTCACACAGGAGTCCGCTACTGATCTGTGGCTGTTTACCACAAACACAACATTCATCCATTATTTTGATTTCAAATCCAAACATTGTCACTGAAAATGCTTTTTCAGCATTGCAATTCTTTTTTTTACACAGTACAGTAATACAATCTTTCACAGAAATGTTTAAACATAATAAATATAAGCAACACATTATTCAATGCTTTTTACTTCTGCATTTACTTCTAGATTTATATATTAAGCTGCTCAAGCAAGTGGCAAAACATTTAAAATACTTTTCTTACCTTATCACAAACTTACAATTGACAGAAATAGTCTGCCTATTGCCTTTTCTTTTGCATTTAAATCTTTATTAAATGCAATCCTGCGGTTCATAAATAACTTTGTTTTCCTTCCTACACGAGTGCCATCTATATGGCTTGTTATTAAAAGTGCTCTTTCCCTTTAAACTAGCCAAAAGCTATAAGTGTTGACTGTGAAACACATTAGACTTTAATAGTATGCAGTTATGGTGTAATTACTAAATTTTCGTGTCAATCCATGTTCATATTTACTGCAAACAATGAGCTGTTACTTTAATTCTGCGCTTGCAGTGCAGCAAACATAGACTCTGTGCGGAAACTATCTTTGCACTGCTGCAGACGCACTGCTCCTGAACTCACTGCCGGACCGCAACCGTGTGCAGTGAATGCTTTAATCCGTTAACATGAGCGCGGAAAAAATACACACCGCATACGCACTGCAAACGGAGTAATGTGAACCTGGCGTTATGTGTGTGCGCTGCGAGTGTGCGGGTGCACGTTTCAGGGCTCGGAGCACCCCTAGTATAGGAAATTTACAAAATATCTTCATGGAACATGATATTTACTTAACATGCTAATGATATTTGGCATAAAAGAAAAATCAATCATTTTGAACTCTACAGTGTATTTTTGGTTATTACTACAAATATACCCCAGCGACTTAAGACTGATTTTGTGGTCCAGGGTCACAAATATGAAACTGTTTAAATTTAGGATCAAGACATGTGCTAGCCGATCCAGAGTCCAGTTTGCATACATTTTCACCCTAAGCCAGGAAATTGGTTTCAAATATATGACTATTTAATCCTATGTCCTTAAATCAGACGGTTTTGAAAGAAATTGTTTAAATAAGGAAATGGTTAAAAATCCAGTACTGTCTCAAGAAGATCAACAGGTCACTGTAAAGGCTCTAAAGTCTTTAAAAATCAATAACCGATGGACAGCTGAGTCAGAGAATCAATACATCCTAACTGTTTTAATGCCTGGTTAAATTCTGGGCAAAATATTGCCTATAATGAGCATATGATAAGCATCATCAGGTTGTTGCAACTATACATCAAAACTGTCTTGGGTTTCTATCCAGTTTGCATAATCGAAACCAAATCATGCATTATACAACACATCTTTCAGCATAAATTCGCTCTACTGGTTCCCAGACTAAACAACTAAAGATATAACTGCATTATGATTTTTAATTTTTAGATTATACAAAAGTGTATGTCTCTCTGAACATCAGGTTACCAGCTCAGGACATGACTCAGAGGCGGAGGCTATAATTGGGCTTTGCATTGTAAGATGCTCAGGTTGCATTAAGCTAATCCCCCGGGAGCTGGCTTTGATGGGGGCCTAGTGTTGCAGTCTACAGTTTTTCTTGAAGGAAGGAATGTACACTGTCGGCTGTCTGTTAGGATGGCCTTTGCTATAGATGGACCCATCAAAAAGCAATGTGACTGAACAGATGTGTGGCAGCTGAATGGTAGACTTCTAATGCCATGGAAGTTTTAGTTTGGATTTGGAGTGTTCTGTTGCTCATGTCAGGTACATTTTCACTTTTTTTAAGATTTCAGATGGTCTTTTTTTAATTTTCTTTTTGATTGTAGGATTCGCAGTAAGAATTCAGTGGTAAAATAAGTTGTGTTGGAGGAAAATTAAAAACCAAGGCTAGTGAAAAGTCAGACTAGCTACTGTTTTTTTTTTTTTTGTTCACAGTTTCCATGATGCATTATTCACAGCTCCTTAATGTTTTATCCAGGCATTTGAAACTTATCCAGTAACTAAATTCTCATTCAGTGAAAATTGAAACAATAACAATAAGAAAACTCAGTTGGCAGTCATACTGGCGTAAAGTTGCATGAGTGTTATGCAACTAGCTTTGCATATTTGTTGTCCTGAGGGATTATTGACTAAAACGTGCCCATGTTATCCCTGGCATGAGCTACTCTTTAGGTACAGACACAAAATTGGCACAAATTTAGCAAATAGTTTTAAGGATAAACTCTTAAAAAAACAATAAGAACTTGTTTTATGATTGCAGCGAGAAAAGTTCATTCTTGAGTAACAATCTTTGTTAAATGTTTATTTGTAAGGAACTAAATTCCACTCTGGGCTCTCCTCTTTTAGGTGCCTTGTGCGAGCAAAATTCTACTGCTTGTACCACCAACCCGTGTCATAATGGAGCCACATGTGAGGACTTCCTGAGCAGCTACAAGTGCATCTGCCTGTCTGAAAGCCAAGATGGAGTTCTCTACGGTGGACACAACTGTAGTGAGCCCCTGGTGGATTGCGAGGGCCACGAGTGCCAGAACAGGGCGGCCTGCATGCCCTTCCTGAGCGAAGGTGTACATGGCTACAGTTGCATCTGTCAGCCTGGCTACACCGGCTCTTTCTGCCAGACACCCACCGTATTCTCCTTCGAGATAGTTGGAGGATTCCTGCACCTGCAGACCCCGCTGCTGGGTGCGGAAACATACTTTAATATCACGCTAAGCTTTCGCACAGTACTGAAGAACACAGTGCTCTTTCAGAGGGGCAGCGAAGGGGTCACGCTCAGCCTGGAGCTGCAGGAGACACACCTGCTTCTTGATCTTAGGAGTGACCCTCAGCCAGACGCAACCAGCTGGACTCTGACACTGCCTCAGGATGTATCTGATGGCGAATGGCACATGGTAGAGGCCGTGCTTGGAGAGGGTACCCTGCTGCTACAACTACTGGAGCCATGCCAGGATGGAGATAACTGTGGTGCAACAGCCCAAGTGGAGACCGGTGCCCTTGAGCTGGAGTCAGCCCTGCAAAGCACCTTTGTTGGAGGATCGAATGAGGGAGGGGGCTCTGGCTCATTCATTGGCTGCATGAGGGACATGTTTGTGGACTCGCAGCTGATGGTACCGGAGGACTGGTTGAGCAGCTCAGTGGTAAATGTCATGCAAGGCTGTAGCCATCATGACAGATGCCTTTCTGGTCCATGCGAGAACCATGGAATGTGTATTAACCTTTGGCAAGGTTACCAGTGCTCTTGTCTGCGACCGTATGTGGGACAAAACTGTGCTGAGGGTAAGAACACCAGGGACTGATCTCCCATAAACCATGTCTACACTGGAAATATCCACTGTGGTGTTGTGAAGTCCCTGTCTGTTTTTTAAAGCACAACAGAGATATTCTGTAGATGCCTATATGTAGACACGTTGATAGACTAGCAATAAATGTAAAAGATCACAGGATATACCTTGGCAGATGCTTCATGTTTCCTTTAAGGTTCCAAGATGCAATAGAAAAACTAGAATAGTTCTAAAAACTCTTTAAGAGTTGTATGTCTTCTCTTTCTCATACAGAGTACATTACTGCTAGATTTGGCCAGGAATACTCTGCAAGCTATGCTGTCTTCACCATCACCGACCAACTGGAATCAGACGCATTCTATCTGTCCATGTTCTTGCGTACACGGAAGGAGTCTGGTCTTTTGGTACTGCTTGCCAACAGCACCACTGAGTACTTGCAGATGTGGCTGGAAAAGGGAAAACTCATGGTACAAGTCAACAACTTGAAGACTTTAATAGGTAAAAGTGTGGTTAATGATGGTGATATCCATTTTGTCGGCCTCACCATTAAGGAGGGCATGATGACTCTGCAGGAGTCAGATCATGAATTCGGAGCAACGGATGTTCAACCTGTTTCCGTTCAGTTTGAGGATGTGGTCTATGTTGGCGGACTGCTTGATGGGCAAGAGACATCTGCCTTCGGTGGTTATTTTAAAGGGTGCTTACAAGACTTGCAGCTCAATGGGAGGAAGTTAGAATTTTTCCCACTTGATGCTTCTGTGATGTCATACAGACCTGACCGCATGGTTGACGTTACCGCAGGCTGCACCACTGATGACTCTTGCTCTGTAAGTTACAATGTTTCGTGAGCCCTCAAGTGTCATGAGCTCTTAACTGCAACAGGACAATGGTTAGGTTACACCAGATCTGGCAGATATATGGACAAAACCCACTTATCTCACTTGGCTTTTATCCTCTTTGGCCTAGATGAATGCTTGATGACTTTGGTCATGTTAATCAAGAAACTAATTCAAAACACTGGCCAGATTCAAAAGATTTTTTTTAACCTGATTTGATTCAATAATCCAATAAACGATTAATCAGGTAATGTAAGTCCCTGAGTATTTATGCTGCTATTCATCACTATATAATTGATCATGTTTAAAATGGTGTGGTGATTGCAGGAATACTACTATATGATAGTATTTGTAAACATATTGTTCCCTGACATAGATTTAATGTAGTTAGCCTCCCTTTATTAGCCACTAGCAGTTTAGCTAACTACAGTGTTTAAAGGGTAGCTTGACCATAGTTTTAACCAGTGGAGAAAAGCTTTCCAAGCTACAAGCTATTACTAATTCCAAACACTCGATCTTACTACTTCTAAACATTTTCTTATTTTTGATACTAATAAATAAATATATTTTAAAAATCATTTAATTGACAGTTTTGTATGTGTCATTTTTGTCTTTCCATTCCAGAAAAATCCTTGCCAGAATGGTGGCATGTGCTTCTCTCTATGGGATGACTTCACATGCAACTGCCCTCCTAGCACAGCAGGGCAGCACTGTGAGGAGGTGAGATGGTGTGAACTCACCCCCTGCCCACCACAAGCAACATGCCGGATCCTCAACCAGGGCTATGAATGTGAGTATTTTAGAACATATGACCTCAGAAGTACAAGACACAGTAGTCAAAAATCATGAAATATTGGTTTGAATACTAAGTCAAAATTAATGATTACAGAATTAAAATAAAATGAAGTATTTTGGATTAATACCCTTCCAGATTTATGTTAAATACTAGGCTCAGGAAAGAGTCTTGCTGAGAGCATCTAGCAGACTTTAACTAAGATTTTTTGGCGAATAAGTCTTAATTCTCAAAGTGTTACATAAACTATGTCTGCCTTTATATTACATAGGCATTTCTAATGTGACTTTTCAAGACAACACCACTCTTGTATACCATGGGAATGGGCTGATTTCCCGCCACCTGACCAGCATCGTTTTCAGTATCCGAACACGTAAACACAATGTGGCAGTGTTACATGCAGAGAGTGAGTCCGACTTTGTTACGGTATCCATTCAAGATGGCTTTCTGGTGCTAGAACTTCTAAGTGAACCTTCTTCCTCATCATCTTTGTCACCCGTAACCCTGCACAGCCCAAGACCAGTGGCCGATGGAGAATGGCATGCAGTAGAGCTGTTAATGGCCAGTCCCTGGGCTAACAGCTCCCAGTGGATCATGGTCCCTCTTGATGAAAAGGACGAGCCTACTATATCTGACTCCATGACCGGAAATCTAGACTTCCTCCGAGAAGGTGTCGATATCCTTCTAGGAGGACTTGGCCCAGAGTCTGGATGGAATCTGATTGGCTGTCTGAGTAATATTGAAATTGGTGGCATTGTGCTTCCATATTATGGTCCTGCTGAGGTGAGATTCCCACGTACACAGGAAGAGAAGTTCAATAAGTTATCGGAGGAACCTGTCCAAACTGGCTGTGCTGGTGAGGTGGTGTGTGAACCCAACCCCTGCTTGCATGGGGGAATCTGTGACGATCACTTCAACCTTTTCCAATGCTTCTGTCTACCTGGCTGGGGCGGTGATCACTGCGAGCTGAATACAAATACCTGCGCCTCCAACCCCTGTCAACACGGATACTGCATTGTGCAGGACCTTTCATACAGCTGCGCATGTGAGAGTGGCTACACCGGCACCAACTGTGAGGTTAAAGTGGACATATGTGCCGGTCACACGTGTGCTAATGGTGGGACCTGCTTGCATGGCTTCAACAGCTATTCCTGCCTCTGCCCCGACAGGTTTACTGGGCCATATTGCAAGTGAGTCTGTTCTAATGTTTGTCATGTAGTTGACTAGTTGACTTGTTCATTACTACTATTGGTGATACTTGGGTTTTTGAGCAAACCCCTAACTCAGGGTTCCTCAAATCTGGCCTGGAAGGCCAGTGGCCTGCAGTTTTGCTCAAACCCTAATCAAACTACCTGTAATTTGAAAGGCATTCATTAGGTTGCTCAGATGTCTTTAATTAAGCTTGGAGCTAAACTCTACAGGGTAGTGGCCCGCCAGTGCCAGATTTATGGAATCCTGTCCTATCCCTAAGTATTAAACATTGGCTTGTAACTGGTTCCATCGTTCCCCTGTTGTGATACAAACATGAGTGATCCCCAGGGCCGTCCTTAGGGGGGTGAAACTGGTGTGGTTGCACTGGGCCCCACGGCAAACGGACGAACGCGATCGCGAACGGACTGAGGGGTAAATGGGCCCCCCCCCCCCGGAACGCGATTGCGAACGGACCGAGGGGGACCCCGCATCAGCTAAGGACGGCCCTGGTGATCTCTTAAATCATGTGGTTGAAAAGAAGTGTGCAGTTGCTTGTCAAAGCACCTGGACTTGGGCAATTAAACAGGTGAAAAAATTTCATAGGCTTACACTAAAAGAGGAACCCGAGGCATCTAGGGACCAAAAATGAGGGTGAGCTCTTCTGACTAGTAAGATACCACTCTAGAATTGTGGTGGTGAATTTTGTGAGGAAAGCACTACTTCCTTCAATATAAGAGTTTATTCTAACTTTAGCAGATTTTGTGGAGGCTATGTGAATACAAAGACTTGATTTAAGGCTTCTACACCAAGGCAATTCACAGATACGTCTGTAAGGAATAGTGTTTGTCCCTTCTGCAAAACATTGAACCAAGTCAAGAAGAGACTTGCCTTAGATATGAAATCAACCTGGTGTTAAAAAGCCATAGCTCAAGAACCTACTCCACTTTTCAAAGGAAAGAGAATGCAAAACAGAAAGTCAGACTTTGTACATGGAAACAGGCCACAAACCTCGCACAATGATTCCCATCAAAGAAAGAAAGCAACCTGAATGAATCAAGACCCCTAAGAGACTGATTTGTTATGAAGGTAATGCAAATCATATAATTGCTTTTATGGTGTTGTTTATGCTAGCTTGACTGCAGAGACGTGTCTGCTGCCATACGTGTCATTTGAAAGCAGTAATGGTAATAATAGTCTCTGTTGAGAGTGCCCATCCTCCAGTGGTTGCGTTAGGCCTTCAGGGTGGCATCTAAGGCAAGTCTGCAGCCATTTATCTCATAAACATGTTTTGTTGCCAGACTGCTTCATAGCACTCCTTTGAAATTGCCTTGCAGGCAGCCGTGAGACATAATAGATCTATCTTTTCCCCACTGCAGAGTTAGAGAGATCTTTGGTGTAAAGTTTTACTGTTTAAAAAAAAGAATGACGCTTGCTGTTTGTTTGTCTCTTTCCTGTTCCCTTTGTCTCACAACAGCACTCGGATTGAAGAGGCTCCGTGGTACGTAGTTGTCAGGAGCGTGTAAGTGCCGTTTACTGTTGACTTGTTTTTAGATATTTCCTCCTTATTTCTAACTTAATTTTTTCTTCCTCTTCATCCTTGTACTTCCTTGTTTACTACCGATCCCCATTTTCTTGCCGTCCTTGCTTTCCTCACTTCCTTCCTTCCTTCCTTCAGATTTCTTTCCTCCTTTTCCTTCCTACTGTCATTTCCTTTTAGTCTCTCTACCTCTTCTTTCTTGCTTTCTTCCTTCCCTTCATACTATTTCCTTCTCGCTATCCCTTGTTTTTGTACCTTTCTCTCCATCTTTTCTTTCTTCCTACTTTCCTTTCCCTCTATCCTTTCTTCCCTGCCATACCTCCTAATTTCTTTTCTGTCTGTATACCTTTATTCTTGCCTTCCTTTGTCCTTCTCTCTCTTCCTTCTTGATTTTGCCCTTCCTTCCTTCCTTCCTATTCTTTTCTCTTTCTCTCAATTTTTTTTCTTTCTTGCTGTCCTTTACTTTCTCTCCATATCTTTCTTTAGTTTTTCTTCCTTCCTTCTCTTTCTTTCTCCCTTGCTATCCTTTACTTTCTCTTCATATCTTTTTCCTTTTTCTTACTTCCTACTTTCTTTCTTCCTTCCTTCTTCCCTTGGTATCCTTTATTTTCTCTTCATATCTTTCTTTCCTTTTTCTTACTTCCTACTTCCTTCATTGCTTTCTTTCTTTCTTCTCCTATAATCCTTTATTTCACATGTCTCTGTAAAGTAAAAGAAAACCACAATAAGTAATAGTTCCTTTCTTAAAACTTTGTATTTGTCATATCATATACAGTATTTGTCCACACAGAATAACAATAGGGGAGTCTTTATATTAGCTGTATGTTAATCCTGATATAATGCGACGGTTTATTGTTTTCTTTTTGTCTTGTGGTCAGTGGTTTATTCACATGCTAATGTCATTATTCTAATAGTGGGCTAATCCTCTTTTGTGCGGGACAAAGCAGCGGGGGGTAGTAGGTAGTAGCCCCTTACATGCTCTCAAGAGGAGAGGATGGATTCTTCATCATCTGTTATGTTTCTTTCTTTTCCCTCATTCTCCCCATCCCCAGACCGCCCAAGCTCCCGGTGTCCATCTGTGGTGATGAACAGCAGAACTACACTTGTTTCAATGGGGGGAACTGTTCTGACTCCAACATGATGTGTGACTGCCTCCCTGGGTTTTCGGGTCACTGGTGATTATTCCTCGCCTTTCTTTGTTCACATCATCTCATATGTACATGTTAATGAATTTCAGGGTAGTAATAATGCCAGTAATAGTTAACCAGTTTTAGAATGCATGTAATATTCGTATTCAGAAACAAATATTAATAACACCAATAACCGTAATATTTAGGTTAATAATAATAAGGTTTGTTTTCGCTATACATTTGTCACTTAGGTGCGAACTAGATCTTGATGAATGTAGATCCAACCCTTGCTTGAATGGCGGCTACTGCCAGAACATGGTGAACAAGTTCCAGTGTGTCTGTGAAATGACCTTCGCTGGCAAGACCTGCGAAGTCGACGTAAGCGACATTTACTTTTACATGGCCGCTTTGTTATTGCAAAACCTCTTCCAGCTTCTCTCCTACCTCATTCTTCACTTAGATGATGAACCAGAGGTAGACTGGGGTGACAATGAGTAAACAGGTCTTTGGTGGAGGCTAGGAAAAGTGCTAGTGTAATTGTTTTCTACACAGGTTTAATAAGCTGGAATGGTATACAGACTCAAAATGTTGCTTCACAACTGGTATATAAGGTCTGTAGATAGTTGAAATGAATATATATTTAAATGAAATTCAAGTATTTATCAAGTAAGTAAATGTATTTGTAAACATGAATTTGTTAACCACAGTATTATTTGTTAGTTTGGGAAAAACTACATGTGCAAGGGCTCTATTATTTACTGGATCAGGCCAGACGACATATCAGTGAAACCGCTTAGTGCCTTAAAATGACACAGTTTCATAAACAAGACTGTGTCTAATACAAAGGACCTTTTTTTACTGTACTTTATGCAGTCCAAGTGAGAATCGTAGACTGATTTCAGGGGAAATTATTTTGAGAATACTTTTAGAGAATTATCATGCATTTAAAGGAATACAACCTAAAAATGGCTTATGAGCATAGAATACACTTAGTTTATTTCTGTTTAGGGAAGAATAACATTTAAGGTTTCATCTCAGCTGTCAGTTCTATGGTATTTAAATTCATAATTTTCCTTTCCATTTTCAGAACTGATTTATACTCCGCAATATCCCACTATTGAACTCATCTCTCTTTTGCATCTTAAAATCATTTTTAATTACTCTTCTGTAATTCTTTCAATATATTTTAAACCATCAATATGTCACACTCAACATTTCAGTAGTTTATAGTGTTATGTGTTCATCTGTCTGTTGATCTCTGTTAGCGTTCATGACCAGATTGTGTACATTGTCTCTCACATTCTGTCTTTAGATGACTGTCTTCAAATAAAGCATTTATCTCCATCCCATCCATCATCATTCTGTTGTTTGTCCTTTGTCGGTTTTGTTTAGCTGTCTCTCTACTGTCATTACACATCCAGACACTGTGCCAGTGACACATCATGCAGGTTTTGAAGAATGTTGCCACAGATTTTGATAGACAGAGCCACTGAACTAGGGGCAGCAGACACATCAAAGATACAGCGGCACTGTAAAACCTATGGCAGGTGTGTTGACTCAGCACACAAAAGTGTGTACTGTGCAAGTTTGAAACAAGTTGGAGATTTTTTCCAGATGCAACTTACAGTATATCAGTTGCTTTGACAGCTTTACTCAGAGTTAAGGGTACATTGGATACACTGGTGATTGCAGGGGAATCACATCGATTTGGTTTACAGTTCACACCTCATGGAATTAGATACTAGTATTACTAGTGGAGTTCATTAACCACATATTTTGGCTACATCCACCCTCCTAGTTTTACGAAATTATCTTTTTATTCAGTAATTAAAATGCAATTTATATAGTCTCTCTTCTATTAATGTAATGGGGGTCTTGAGATGTAAAACAGCTCATAAGAAGTTGAAATGTCAATTGATTAAAGTTTAACTTTTTATCTTGTTATATAAACTGTACAAACCTAAGAAGGTTGTATGATTATCATGATTTAAAAAAATAATGATATTTAAAATATAAAGTATAGGTTTGACAACTATGGGAAATGTTAAGGGATAGTTCATCCAAAAATGAAAATTTGACGTTTATCTGCTTACCCCCAGGGCATCCACGATGTAGGTGACTTTGTTTCTTCAGTAAAACACAAACAAAACATTTTTAACTCAAACCGTTGCAGTCTATCAGTCGTATAATGCATGGCAATGGTAACAAAATCTAGGAGAGTAAAAAAAACATGCACAGACAAATCCAAATTAAACCCTGCGGCTCGTGACGACACATTGATGTCCTAAGACATGAAACAATCGGTTTGTGTGGGAAACCGAACAGTATTTATATCATTTTTTACCTCGAATACAACACTGCAACTTTCTTTGGGCGCACTGTGTAAACAATGCGTGACATATGTGCGCGAGAGATCACGTCCGGCGCTTGCGTAAACTACACCAGAGCACGTACACACCTCACGCACAGGAAGCCGTGCACGCCCAAAAACAGTTGGACATAGTGGTGTATTAGAGGTAAAAAATGATATAAATACTAGGGTACCAGACGTGCCTTTTCCAAGGACGCGTCCTGGCCAAGGATTCTATACTGCCTAAAATATATAGGTTTTGGCTTTGTTTGCGTGTGCAGAACGATCGTTGTATGACATCAAAATACCTCGAGAGCATTTTGAAAGAATAAGGAACCGTCTGTATGGTATTTTGATGTCATACACCGATCGGTCTGCGCAGCGCAATCAAAGCCAAAACCTAGATATGTTAGACAATATAGAAATCCTGGCCAGGACGCGTCCTGGAAAAATGGCACGCATGGTCACCCTAATAAATACTGTTCAGTTTCTGGCACAAACTGATCGTTTCGTGTCTTAGGACATCAATGTGTCGTCACGAGCCGCAGAGTTTAATTGGGATTTGTCTGTGCATGTTTTTTTTTACTCTCATAGATTTTGTTACCATTGCCATGCATTATACGACTGATAGACTGCAACGGTTAAAGTTAAAAATCATCATATGTGTTCTACTGAAGAAACAAAGTCACCTACATCTTGGATGCCCTGGGGGTAAGCAGATAAACATAACATTTTCATTTTTGGGTGTACTATCCCTTTAAGGATGTCTACATTCATGTGTGTAAAAATATAAATATGAAATGCACTTTGTTTGGCTTAAATCAGGCCCTAAAAACAGGCATGCATTTCAAGACAGATTTTTCTTGGCAGATACTTAAATTAACCAAATTACATTTATGTGATTGAGTTGAATATATGATTTCACAAAGTTTAAGGTTACTGTGACTGAAGATGTCCCACTGTCTCCTCAAGATGTCCTTATATTCATCTTGAGAGCAGTGTGCAGGTTAAAGATAGCCACGTTCCACTCTTTAAATCCTATCTAAGAGGATAAATGCTGGTGAGAGGATCTTATCTCATGCTAAGACACGTTACAGCATTGCTCTCTGAGCTTTGCTGTTTTCTTAAGGACTCATTAAATCAAAATAAGACTTTTGTGGCTTTTCGTTCACGTCTGTTAGTTTTGAAAATATCTATTTGCTAGTGTAAAAGTACTTTTAACAGACAAACACGTTTAAAATTCAGTCCCTCTCTTTCAGGAAAAAGGACTAATAATATTGTTGGCTCATCCTGTACTACAATTTTTTTTGTCTAGTCACATGCTCTCTATGACTTGAGTATGTCCTTCCCAAACTTTTCATAATAAAACAAAGCAAGCATATTGCTGCAAAATAAACTGGCGCACACACCTGCGCAGGTAGCCTTCTTACATGCATAAATTAGTGAATCGTTTTATTGAACCGGTTCAACAATTCAAAGAAACCGATTCACTCAAATGAATCAGACTTAGCGATTCTCTTAATGAAAAGGTCGGTTTGCTTGGCTGTAAACCTGTGTGTGCAATATTACGAAAATAGCAGAAAATAACACCAATGCTTCTTAAAAAAATACATTTCAGTCTTTCTACTTAAAGTTTCACGTTTATTTCACGTCCAATTCACATTTAATTAATTGTCCCTGTAGTGTTGTCAGGTATTAGCCACAAACTGGTTCGCAAGACAACTTTATCTAGGTTAACTATCCTGTGATTATAAATAATTTAAAATATTTCAGTTCTATTACTAATGTAATACATTTAAAAAACTTAAAAATAGATCATATGTGCAGAGTCAAGGCGACAGGGAAGCAATCGCAGCTCTTGAGGGCTAGTGTTTTTTGACTGCTGAAGCATAAATGTGTCTCAGTGTGAGGAATCTGGGGGTCTGTGGTTCTGCTCCACGTCTGCAGAGAAAGTTTGTGTCTTCAGAGTGACAGAATAGTGCTTGGCCAGCAGAAAGGCGCAGCGGCGTTCTGTGTGAAATGCAACTCAGCAGTGCATCGCTGCAGGTCTGAGAAACGAGGGGGAAATATAGCGGGAGAAGCTTATCGCAGTGACAGGGTCGTTTGTCTGCTGGAAAGTCTGGCTGTCTCTTTCTTTCCCTCTTTCTCTCACACACATAAAACATCGCCTTCAGAGCAGGTGATGAGCTCAGCTCAGAGTTTCTGTGGCCATGAGCTTCTTGCCTGTCGCTGCTGCTTCAACAGATGGAGCCGAGTGTTGGGAAGGGCTGGGTTGGATGATCTAATTTTGGTCCTGAAGATCAGTCCATCTACTCTACAGTATAAAGTGTGTGAGAAGCAGCATTTGATGGCGTGTACTGATTCTTGAATCTTGGCACAATATACAATTATTTTTATAGCATAAGTATGATATACTAAAATAAAACTGTTTATATATTTTTAAAAAATAAATCACTATTATTGATATAATTTATTTGATTCTTTCCGAAGGTTACATTGTTAAGCCAGTAGGTGGCGACAAGTGACTGTATATTTGTTTGAATTATAAATTGTTTGGTCAAACGATTTGTTCAAAAACGCTGATTCGTTCAGAAACAAAACAACTTAGGCCTACTCATTGAATACGTTAGTCAACAGGTTTGTTCAAAAATGCTGATTGATTCAGAAACAAAACAATACGAGTGAGTCATTAAGGCCCACATTTAAGTGAATTCCAAAATTTTGATGCATTCAAAAACTTGAAAGGGTTCCTACACATTTTCTGTTTCAAAATTCCATACGTTCCCATCCTCCATTGTTGCAACCTCCTCTATTTTTTTTAATCGATTTTCTCAAAGTGACAACATACAGAGCCCCTAAAATAAATAAGAATAATAAAAAAATACAGACTTTTGCATGCACACAAGAAACTTTTTTTGTGCCCTCTGGAAACTATTCCTATGCACATAGGATTTTAAATTTTTTTTGCATGCTTACACATTACAATTTCTAGTGTTATATAACCCATTTCCTTTACGTATCACTAAAATCTTACTATGAATAAAATGAGAGCATGGATGCACATGAATTAATAGAGATCTATTTGCTCAAAATTTGAAAAAAAAAACATCCTCTGTGGCAGCAGAGAAACCATGACACGAAATGGACTGACGGCATAATATGGCTGTGTGGATTGTCGTATTTGCCAAGTTCAAGGGTCTATAAAAAAAAATAAAGACTGGTACTGTAAAAAATAATTTGGCTTTTGTTAGGGCAATATGTCATAGGCTTTAGGTCTCTTTAATGCAAAGTCTGTGGCAGCCAAGAAACCACATAGCAAAATGGGCTGACGGTGCAATAGATGGATCAGTGTGCATTGTCCTATATGCCAAGTAATGGTTTCTTGTGCGCACATAAACATCTGATTCTGTATATTTTTTTATTTTTGGGAACAAAACAATATGAGTGATTCATTAAATCATTCATTCAGTCAATCTGTTCAAAAACACTGACTGATTTAGGAACAAAACAAAAAGCGAGTCACTGAATCATTCATTCAACCGATTTGTTTAAAACACTGTTTTCAGGAACAAAACAAGTTGCTCCAAATTGAGTCACTGAATCATTGGTCAACTGATTTATTTAAAACCACTGATTCATTCATGAACAGAGCATGACTGTCTAAATAACTAGTAATGTTGTGTTCAAAATGTACTCAATACTAACTTCTCATTGAACTCTTGTATAAGCTAAAAGGTGGAACGTTTTTGTTAGTAAAAACTTAATCTAAGCGTCAAGTTTGACTGTGGTGAAAATGTCGAGAGGTGGCAGATGGAGGGGGCAGAAAGGGACGCTGGGAGCAGATGACTGCGCCAATAAATCTATAGAGTAGCTCACCTTATGAATATTTTCCAGCATGCACGCGTACATAGACTGAGCCAAGAGAATCTCAATATGCATATGTGAAGCGTATTAGTGTTGACTAACATCTAGATTATACAGCTTTATTATGCTGTCAAGCGTCAAATTAAATCTACTCTTTATTATATTTAAAATATTACTTTTACTGACTTCTCATCGCTGACTCTGCCCCGTCTTCCATTCCTCCAGCTGAATGCAGAGAATGTGTCGTCTGACCTGTTGCTGTCCATCAGCCTGGTCTCCGTGGTTCTGTTGTTGGTTCTTTTCGGCGTGGCCACAGCTTTGGTCATCACGCTGAACCGACGGGCCACACGAGGCACTTACAGCCCCAGTCGACAGGAGAAGGAAGGTTCAAGAGTGGAGATGTGGAACATCGTGGAGCCTCCACCAATGGAGAGACTCATCTGAGCCAATCAACCAACGCTCAGTCAGTCATGTTGTTTGTGGCTTGTTGGTTTTACAAGGAAAAATACCTTTTTATTGACTGATCATGTGGCAGCTATCATCCGCTAGATCAGGGCTGATAAACTTCAGTCCTGGAGGGCCACTGTCCTGCAGAGTTTAGCTCCAACCCTAATCAAACACACCTCAACCAGCTAATCAAGCTCTTACTAGGAATACTAGAAACTTAAAGGCAGGTGTGTTAAGACAAGTTGGAGCTAAACTCTGCAGGACAGTGGCCCTCCAGGAACGAAGCTGCCCAGCCCTGAGCTAGATAATAGTCTTATAAATAATCATTTTGGTTGGACAATCTTCCTCATAATGGATGTGTAATTTAAATAATACAATGTGATGAACACCTCCGAAAAGCTTTAGGATTCATTGATTGGTGAATTGTGAAGCATTTTTTAATCAAGACAATGCCGCTCAACAATCACGGCTAATTAGAACATATTTAATAGAGGTCGGGCCAATGTGATTTCAGTGGTTCAGCACATGGAAGAAAGGGATTAGTTTTTGCATCACGCCTGGTCAGGACTTGTTAAGGTCTTATATTTATGGCTATAAAAGTAACATTTGCAGGAAAAAAAATTATGCGCACATTTTTGGGGCATTTCCGATTTCTGTATATTTAGTTTTACTGTACACATGCATAAAAGTTTCTTGTAAGTGTGCAAGAGTCTCAGGATTGTTTTTCTTCAAGTGTTGTCACTTTAGTTCTGTAATAAAAAGACTCGAATTTGTCAAGTACATTTGATTTTGATCAACATCAACACTTAATGAACTGATAGCATAGAAACACAAACATGGATTTGTTATAATTTGATGCTGTTGTTCTGTAAAGAAAATTGTGTAAATGATTTGTGTCAATATTAAAAACAATAGTTTCACTGATCACCCGATTATTGTATTTTAACAATGATTTATACTTTAAGCTGAAGTGAAAATTCAGTGAATCAACACGGGTGAGTTGAATGGACATTTATCATTTATTTCAGTTCACAGTGCATACAGTGATACCAGTAGTTCCTGTAATAACACATCAGGCTGAACTAATTTGTGCTTGAAAACAATAAAACTGCACCGAGCACGCGGCGGAGTTTATCCAGCTTCATTCACTCAAAAGCACTTCAACTTACAAACTGAACTGATCGCCTGGTGATTCCATATGTACAGCAAACATTCAAGAAAGTGAAGCATGATTGGTGTCTATCATTATATTGAATACAATCAGCTATACACACTTTTTGTGTAACAAAAGCATGTTGCGCTGTGTTGAACATTCAGAAGCACAGTTTGGAGAGTCCAGTGATTCAGCTACAGCAGCTCATTACTCAATTTTCTACAGCAAAACAGACGGAAAATGAAGAATGTCACAATAGTAGGAAGTAAAAACATGTGAATGGTACCATGGTCATAAAAGTTGACATCGTATTTCTTTGTGCGCTCATGCATCTGTAAAAGAATTCCCAGCGTCACAAAAAATATCATAGAACTTTACAACGAAAATGCACATCAGTAACAAGAGCATCTGTAAACAGGAAAGAAGAAGAAAAAAGATTTTGGGTTGCACTTTCCTCAATGTATGTGGTGACTATCTAGTTTCAAGTAGTGTTTAAATTTAAACAGCCGTTGAACAGAAACTGGTTCAAATTTAATGTAACCAAGCGTAATTGTAAAAATAATGACTGTTTTCATACAGGTTTCCCAAAAGATTACACAGTTCAGCTAAAAAAAAAAAAAAAAACACTTGGTAGTTTCTATGCTGCAACATGAACTGTGACCAGATTTCAAATAATGCTAAACATTAAATAAAATTTTAAATCTCTACTTTAAAAACAAATACGCAAGTTAGATAGAAAAGTGGTTAAATACCTTTTCAAGGCAAAATTCTAGCTATTCTGAATTTTCAGTCATTACCAAAGACAAATATCAAGAAGTTATTCAAAATACAGAGCACACTTGAAGTCATGGACGACAACGATAAACCAAACTGTACATGTTTTCTAAATACATAGTATCAAAAACAGTAAAGACAATAAAAATACGCAGAGAAAGCAATGTAAAACTGATCACATGGCCATTGTGAGACGCTTCGACAGATCCTGTGCGCTTGATTGGTTTTGAACAGGCTGATGGTCTTTCTTGCATCAACCATATACTTACAAACAGGTTATTAGGCAAAAAGCACAACTTTTCTGACATTCTCCTATTATTTACTATTATACAGTATTTCAGGTTTCCGTTTGAGTACCAATATCATGTGATTTAGAAACCATAATTCAAAATTCAGAACTAAAGTACCTGTAATAAATACGAACTTTGTACTAAAACCTCAACTCAGCATTGCACGCATTAAGGTTTGGTCACATTTATCATTGTTATGCAAATATTGGTGGGCAAAATCCAGTCATTTCAATAGGAATCCACACGACTGGAACTTTCGCATGAGAGCAAAAGATTTTCCCCCAGATTTCGCAACTGGTTCGAGTTAGTCGGATGGATTCTGCACGTTGAACAACAGAAAGTTGCTTGATTTGAAAGTGACTTCAGAGTGAGCTGTGCTTCATACATTGCTACACTATTGAAAATGGACCTTTTATTGCCCACAAAATTTCTCTAATCTGACCACACTTTTACTGATAAAGAGTTGCTGTCTATGTAGACTGTATTCAATCAGTTATGCATGAGATTCCATTTATGAGTTAGAAGGCAGCTGCCTATCTAAGAAGCAGACAGCCCACTAGTATGTTATTCAAGCTGATAAACTCAGTTAAGGCACAACCTTGTATTTAAACAGGGATTGGGGTCAATATCATTTTAGAACTTCCCTTAAGTTGTTGGATTGTTAAAAATAGTACACATATACGGGATCACATTTACAGTAAATACCTTTGAGCAATGTTAGCAAAAACGATAAGCTTCCTGTTTCTACCACAGGTTTAAAAAAAAGAAAAAAAGAAAAGTTAATTCAGACTTTACTCAGAATTGTGAGATATAAACTCAGAATTCAGACTTTTTTCCTTGACCCTTCGCAAAGACCCGCCCCCCCATTTCTGTTGCTACGTCCGACAAGCCATGCCGCTCTCACGCCACACATCATGTTCTCATGCAGTGAAAAATACATCGCTGAGCAAAGAGGCAAATGAAACGCAGTAGCCCCTCACTGCAGAACACAAGATCCAGGGGGCGTGGTTGGATCCACATCTAGGGGGTGGAGATTGGTAGGTTTAGGGGCGGAGATGGGTGGGTTTAGGGATCAGGGGGTGGAGACGGGTGGTGGTTAGGTATATGAGTGGGAGAGTGATCTCTGGATCCAGCCACGCCCCCTGGATCCTGTGTTCTGCAGTGAGGACCATCTCCTGAAACGCGCCGGCAGACAGAGCAGGTTACTTTTAGTATAAACCTAATTCTTAGCTTTCAAATTTTGTAATTTCTTATGAAATTCAAACAATAAATACCGTTATTGTGCTCGTTAATGGTCTCTGACAGCTCACGCTGTATGCCTCATTCAAGCAGAGCCCGGTGAACCGATCATCTCTTTCTTTTACTAAAAGTTTATTCAACCAACCGCGGAACCAAACCGGTACTATTTGTTCAGCTTCAGTCCACCATCGTTAATCTACTCATATCTAGTTTGTTGTTGGACAAAATGACAGATTCAGTGTTATGATTGGTCAGATCACCTGTCAATCAAACTGAAGGGTCAATTCTGTGTTTACATTTCACAATTATGAGTTTACACTGCAATTTTGAGTTAACATCTCCTTTTTTTTCCCTGCCACAGACCAAAAAAAGCCAATTATTATTATTCATTATTATCTCACAATTCTTACTTTTTTCCCTGCAAGTTTCTCACAATTTTAACTTTTATTTTCTCAGAACTTGGAGTATACATTTCTTAATTTTGAGTTTATATCTTGCAATTCTGACTTTTGTATCAGAATTGGAGATACATGTCACAATTACCTTCTTTTTTTTTTTTTTTTTTTTACCTGTGGCGGAAACAAGCTTCCATAGAATAGCTATTTAAGCATGACATCTTTCAATTCACCTTTTATTTATTTATTTTTCATATATCTACCATCAGTGTTGACATTGTTACTCCAACCACATGTCCTGCATGTTTTGTGGGTACCGAGCATATAACACTGATTGGGAATTTGCATAGTTCATCAGCACATTTGATTTGTTCAAAGGCTGAAGCATAGTTTCAGGACAGCTTTGAGTTAAACCGCTACGTTAAGAAGCCTAGCTTGAGACAGGGGTCCTAAACTTTGAATGCTTTTACAGCCATATCGTTACCACAGCAGATTACGCAGGAGGGGAGAGGAGAGTCATTAAAGTGTCCGACAGAATGGCACGTGTCCTAAATCACTCTGCTCAACAGCCTAAACAATTCACCAGCCACTAAAGAAACAAGTGCTGGATCTAATGACCACTTCCTGTTTGGTGTAGCAGTACAGCTTTGAAGGTGACGTCCACAGCTGATATGAATGAAATGAGTGAAACGGGGGGAGAGGCAAATCTTTCTCTAACTAAAACGATCGGAAAGCAGTTCTGTTGCGCTTTAACCTGCAAATATCAGTATTCAAGGAGGTTAGTCACATGCAAACGTCTGTTCTACTAAACCGTATGAGTTAGCAATTCAGGTAGCTAGCTAGAGGTCTTGGTTCACATCAAACCACCATGATAGAAGTTGAGGTGAAAGAGAAAACTGGCCATAGATGAAGACACCCTGCATCTGAATATGGCTACTTCCCTACTATTATAGTAGGCAAAAAACGGTACGTGAAAATAGTACAACTGAATTTATGGTATATCTAAAACTGTAGGCAAAAAGTACCCAATTACTCACTACTTCTGGCAATATTTTGAAGTGCACATTCAATGGATCGTTTACTATCCCTTGAGGCCATGGAAGAGGAGTCGCGAATGGCAGTGAAGCGACGCAAACGTTGTAAGTCACAATGACAAAATGGCAACATTTCTTTTATACTACACAACATTCATATTATAGAGAACAGACTCGTTAAAGGTTACGAAGTTCGTTCTTCATAAGATACAATAGCTACTCAGACAGTATGCAATTTCATCTAGTTTACTAGCAACTGATACTGCACCCCTTGTGGCAACACTGAGAATGCAACATGTACGTGTTACGTTAGAAATTTCACAACTTTGTGTGAAATTGTGCCTGCTAGATAGAAGCGTTTGTGTTCTCGTAACTGCATGGAGTATATTTTGGGCCTTTGTACAGAATAAGAGGATAATAAGGGGTTTAAAACACATTTATTTATCAGTAACAAGTATCCCCCTTTGCACTGGGCATTGGCAGCACCAGTATTTTCACACGTTGCGAAAGAAAAATCAATATTCTAAGATTATTAGTCCTTAAAAAAAACATAATTGGAATTTTTGTCATTTTTGGAGGAAATTAAAATGCTAACATCTCATCTTGGATAAAAGCATAAACCTGAGAATTGTCTTGAAAAAATATTTTTTTTTCTTCAAAAATATAGCAAATTGAGAACCAGTTGTCCACCTGGCCAAGATAATATCTCTTTATAAGATGTGTTTCATGCAAAAGATAGTGATAGTAATTAGCAAGCTAGCCAGCTACAGTGGCAGTCAGGAAATACAAATTAAATCTGTTTAAGGCATTATATTAAGCTGAGATTGGCTGGCTATTTAAATACTTTCGTACGGTTTAGTAAAATATACAGGGAGAAGTCCGTCCCTCATCCACAGTGATTTATCGAAACAGTGATTTGAAACTATGCACGTGCAAATCATCTGCTGAATTAAATAAAACTGAATGATGAATGCTGACATAAATCCCTTTAAACCTTATTTTCGTCCTTTCCAACCACCAGTTCTGAAAGATACCGTTTGTTTCGGACCGAATGTGAGAAATAAGAGGACCGATCATTCACATTAACTACAAAAAACCTTTGCAAACACTTCATGCAATGAGTGCTGGTGTGACTTCAGAGGATAGCGTGAATATGAAAAGAGAAAGGTTAGATGTGAGTGTTCTGCCGTTTTCTCAGGATTCGTCCAGGCTGGTGTTGTGTTCAATGTGTGTGAGCTCCTGGTTGCTTTTGAGGGCCATGCTGATGTGACACATGGACTCGATCTCTTCTAGCAAGCCTTTCTCCTGAGTCTCATTCCCTCTTGCTTCCATATCTGTCTCCTGGGGCTGGTTTTCCCTCTCCCACGGAACGAGGACTGAAGGTTGTCCGCCTGATGCCTTCTGCGGGGCATGCTCCTGAGAGGGCCTCTGGGTTTTTCTGGAAAGGACCTTCTGTCGGGAGAGGCTGCGGCCTGTTGGCGGCTGGTTGTCTGGGCTCAGCTGGGAACTAGTGGGTCTGTCAATGTCGCAGAGTAGCGAGAGTTGAACTGTGGGTGTCTCAGGGAGAGTGTTTCTCGGGTTCTCGGAGGCCTCTTCATTGGCAACGTCATTGGGAAGGGGAGGACAGACAGGAAGGGAACGGGAGCTGGGTTGGCGTCGAGGAGAAGGTGGGAGATGCTTACCGTGGACGGCGCTGTCATCTTGACCCATATTCCATCCACTTTGTTCTCCGTTTCCTACTTCACAACCGGCCTGAGCAGGACTACTTCCCAGTGGGGACTTGCAATTTTTCTGGAAACAGTACAAATGACATGCTTACAAGGCCATGCCGTTGTTCACGCACACATTCATCTACAAAGCACTGAAGTCAACATAAAATCTAAATGTACCCTATATACTAATAATATTATCTTCTAAATCTATCAAATAGTAAAATCTAATGTTAAAGTGCCCTACTATGGATTTTTGAAAATGACCTTTCATGCAGAGTGTAACACAGCTCTAAGTGAATGAAAACATCCGGCAAAGTTTTAAATCTGAAAGTGCACAGTGTAAAAAAATTGTCTCTCAAAAGAAAGAGTCAAAGCTGAATCATTGAAACGAGCCCTTATTTAAAATGAAAAAAATAAAAAACGAATCCCAAGCCGTTTCATGTTGACGTCAACATGAAACATTAGCATATTGCCTGCTCACTTGTGTTGGTCTGAATGAAAATGCAAATTTATTCTTTGCCACTAGGTGCAGCTTTTGGAGTGGAAAAATAACAGTTTCCCCGGTAACGCTGTACACAAAGCAGCACTGTGCTCACAAACGCTGCTTTATAAGGCATTACAGGCGAGATGAAATGAAGATGAGACCAATCAGACTAATCACCGCAAATTAGCGTCACGCAAAGGAGGGGTTTGGAAATGAATCTGTGGCCGAATCCGGTTGGATCTTTGTTGTGCAAGTAAGGTAAAAATAAATGCATATTATAAGACAAGGAAAGTGTTTTTTTGATCTTGTATGCATGTCAGCCTGTTGTTGGGGACTCCCAAAACTAAAATATGAACCTTTCATTGCCCATAATAGGGGCCTTTAACAATGGTTAGTAAAATTTAATGGTAACATATTTTATTTGCATTTTGGAAAAACCCTCTTAAATTCTAGTTAATTCCTATTAAGTTTCCAAGATTTTAAAAGATTATTTTTGTTTTTTATAAAAAAAAATTGAATAACCTAATAATTAAAACAAATAAATAATACTACTCAAATATATAATTGAAAAAATGATTTAAAAAAATAAATAGTTACAAAATGGTAAGTCTTTCTAATAATCTATATAGCATCTTGGAATATTAAATAAAAAGATTATAATAAATAATACAAATAAATGCATTTTCAAAATTAATAATATATAATAATAATTAAAAAACATAATGTAAAAATTTAATTTAATAAATAACATATGAATTATACCAATTAGCAATAAATAAAGTCAAATATTAAATATTGAAATCATCAATATTAATAAATAACTAATGAATAAATAAAACGCATCCCTCACCGTGGAATTGTAGTCCAGGTCTTCGATTGATCTGAAAAAGTCCAGGCTCTTGGCAGCGGACAGTCGCCCTTGTTCAATGTGGGATGTACTGAGAGAGTCCAAAATCTCCTCCAGCAGGTTCATCTGGCCCGTTTGACTGACTTCAGACTGAAACTCTAAATCAGAGTCATCACTGTCCTCATTGTATGACGCCACCTCCCCGCTGTCCTCAGAGGATATTCTGCTCACACACACACCGCGTACGTTGTCAACTCAAAAGCCATGTGGGAGGGAAAAAAGCACCAGAGGGCAGTGTTGCCTTGACGAATGGATGATGTTTACCCATAAAAGGTTTGAAAAACATATTGTAATAGAATTGAAACCCTTACCTGCTGGCTGTGTCGTCATTGTTGTCGCTGTAGCCATCCGGAAAACACAGGCTCATGTGTGGAGACGACTTTGGATTTTGATGCTAAAACAGAAGATTGACATGTTAAAATCCCACCTAATCTACTAAAGCAACACATTTCCTGAAAGAAACTTTGCATCTCATGTCCCCATTACAGAGCGACAACATTAATTCCAGTCCCCGACGTAAGTGCTCGTTCTGCTAATCCCTTGGCTTTTATAACACACCTGTGTAACACGTTTAATTGGCAAATTAAAGAATTGAAGCATTATAGGGCACAGCTTCACGCTGCGGCCCCAGGCTTTAGGGTTTGCCATTAACTAGCCATCCACGGCGCGAACACGCACACGCAAACACGCCGCCACTCACTAAAGTAGCCCATAAACTGCCGTTTGCCACATTATCAAAGCGAGCTACTAAACCAAAGCCCTTTTACTGAAGCTGAGGCGTGAGAAAAACGTCACGCTATGTTGCCAACCGGACGGGTGGATCAGATCAACTGGTCAAGTCTCGCCGTAATGGCTCGGCCAAGAAGCTTCTTGCCATCTTGGGTATCGCTGCCTGCCGAATGGGTTAACGGCCACCCTGTCCATAAAAATAGCTAAGAGATGCGTGTACCGAACACTTTGCCATTGGAATAAACAGGAACACATGTTGGTCACTGATTGCCCCACTCGCTAGTAGCCGGCAGCTATTATGAAAGCGATTACAGGGGGTTCAGGCCTTGAATCCTCCAAAAGGCTTTAATGGATTCCTATGTCAGGGCCATAAATCTGGACGGCAAGCCACTTTGGCTTAAGTGAAGGGGCTGGATGCACCTGCGGAACTGTGTCACATTTATTTGGTGTCGGTGGGTGTGTGTGTGTGTGTGTGTGTGTGTGTTTGCCCTGCAACACTGTTTGCAGTTATGTTGCCCCTTGAGTTGCGGAGCAGGCAGTGTTGTTCAGAGAGCGGCCCCTCTCTGGCGCATTCTACACGCGGAGGTGTTTATTAAAACAAGGTGAGCGCAAGCCCTCTGCAGGATGGCAAAACCAGGCCTGAATCTCAAACACATACCGTAACAAAAATGAAACTCTTAACACATACAGTCAGGTATATGAACTAAATACCAGAAGAAACGGTTAGTTAAATGCTAATTATTCGAAAATGATGATTCATCAAATTTATTGTCATCCAGCCAAGCTGAGTACTTTGAGATCATTATAAAAACTAAATATGATTGGTTTGCTCACACAAATCTTGCCGCTACAAGGCTAGAGTGGTTGAGTGTTTTTAGCATGTTGTAACGCAGCTGCAACAATGTTTTGGCTAGTTTCTTACGGAACCAAGTCAAAGGAAGTTTATACTTAGCGTTATTGGCGTGAAATAATAGTAATAGTAATGCTAGTCTTAGCAAAAGGCTAATTACGCTTGAAGACAACACAGCAGAGGATGCTGGGACGTAACAATAAGACAAAGTCAGGCCTAAACTACATTATTTAGTTCTCTCAACATATTCAGTTGGCTATCTGGCTTGCCGCCACATATATACATGCTATAGTGCACACATGCTATAGTGGTTGCTAGTACATTGATTTGTGGTTGC
Source organism: Sinocyclocheilus anophthalmus (assembly GCA_018155175.1). Classification (NCBI taxonomy): domain Eukaryota; kingdom Metazoa; phylum Chordata; class Actinopteri; order Cypriniformes; family Cyprinidae; genus Sinocyclocheilus; species Sinocyclocheilus anophthalmus. Next base: position 408,335 of record JADLZN010002132.1, on the reverse strand, counting down.
TAAGGTGTTTTGAGTGTTTTAGGCAGTTGCTATGCAGTTACTAGGGTGTTTTGTAAATCACAAGAAGTTTTTATTAAAGGTTATGGGTTAGTAAGGCTGCATGATTAATCAAAATAAGGGCTGCAAGAACAAAAGCAAAAGCATAGTTAATAACATTTTAAAATTAAGTATTAATTTGTAATTTTATAGCTGTACTGTAAAGTAAAACCACAACAACTATTTTTTTCTTAGCTACTCAGGGGCGATGCACAGACAAACGTTTTCATCGCCAAAACGGAACTTTTTTTGCGTTTTGCCTGTTTGTTTACCGCGCCCGGCGGTTTTGGGGACTGAAAAAAGTGCATCGTTTCCGTTTTTTAAAAAGGGTGACATCAGCGCATGCGTAGTACGGTAGGGTAGTAGACAGCGCAGTACTGTCGAACATTTAAAGGCACGCGGAACAAAACATACACAACAAGTGGCTTAGATACATGGAACGTGATTGTTAGCTGGCATGGCAATATTTTGCTACGCATTCTTCTTCAAAGTGTGGATTTACTTCACCAATAGTACAACCAACAGCAGAGATGCGTCATATACAACATATAATCGTCACTTCCCTACAGGTACTCTTTACTAACAAGGTGACAGCACCAACTACTGGCCTGCCATATGTAATACAGCATTTTTGGCCATTTTCGCGGATGTGTGTAAACGTGAATCCTTTTGAAAACGCTGTCGTGTATATGTGAACATTTTTAATTTGAACGTTTTTGACTACAGACATTGTTTCGTTTGGGGGGTAAAAAAAAAACGTAGCCTCAGTTTTTTTTTCCATTACAATGTATAGTGTATTTATATTACTTTTTTATTGAGTAATAACAAGAACAACAATAATTATAACTATTATTATTATTAAAATCATACTAGACATAGACATCAGTCACAATTTGAAATAAAATTTTAAATCAGAAAAATAGCACTTAAGATTGCTTCTACAATTGTAATAGTAATAGCAATGCTTGTCTTAGCAAATCGCTAATTACACTCTAGGATGACACAGCAGAGAATACCGGCAAGTAACATTAAGACAAAGTCTGCCCTAAACTTTACCGCCACTTCATTCTTTCCAAAGTAAGTTGTGAAACAAAGTCAAAGGCCAGAAAAAGAATCAGGAAATAAAATAAAATAATAAAAGCCGTTCGAGCCACTGTTCCGAAACAGACCAAAACCGCCGTTTTGGAAAACATGCAGACATGTGCCTATTTGCTTCTTTTACGCGTACCTTAAATCAGCACAGACATATTGAGCCACCACAGGTCAACGTCTGCTCCTAAACTGCCTGTTCAAATCCACACGGAAAATGGGCTGTCTTCAGTCTAAGCAGCGAGCAGACATCACGCTCTTCAATGGAGACTTTAAAACCGTTAAAACTTCATCTCTCTTGTCAGGGCAGGCCATTTTAAGAGAAAATCCCATTTTGCTTCTAGCGTGGCCAAGTTGTAAGAAGCAGCAACAGGGCTTTATGTTGCAGCCAATCGTCTCATCGATTTAATAGCCAGGCTTACATTATATATGTCATATGCTATTTCAGACCAGGCACTGATCTCATGTTCTTGGCAGGGTATGGAAAGGGAAGATATGCCTGGAAAATGCAAACAAAACCCCTGCGCCTCCAAGCCAAAACTTAAGCCAGAATCTGCTGAGCTATTCAAGCAGATCCCCTTTAAACAAAGCCCAGGACCCCTTCTCAGGCAACTTCCCTCCAACTGGCTCCAGCTAAAAGCAAATTTCCAAACATAAGAGCAAGAAAGAGTCTGGATGTGCATGTCGTTTGTGAGCATCCAGTAGGTGGCACTTTGGTTACAGCCGAGAGGGATTTCTCTCCGCCTGTGAGCTTTGCATCTCTGTCGCATGCAGATGTGCAGCTTCTCTCTGTTTGCAGCGAAACGTCCACCGGCCAAAAGCACTTTCTCTTCATTTGTACGTCAATGTTTTTTGACACCCAACGAATCCATCTCGACGCTGGCAGCCCTCCAGACCTACACAGTTTCACAAAGCGCTCACTGGGAGCTCTATCTCACACGTTCTCACATTCATGCATCCGTACGAATAGCCATACACCTGTATGAGATAAGTTTAGAAAGAATAAGCCATATCTAAATATAATTTCATTATGAAATGACATGTAGAAATAAATGCATTTAAAATAATTTCAAGTAAACAAATCCCATTTTACTTCTTGAAAACACAGGAAAATTGTTTTCATTATTTTGATGAAAGAATACAAAAATGTTTTCTCTCATTGAAATGACGAATAGTGCAATATGAGCAAGAACATGTATTATAAGAATATTATGGGTTCAATTGACAGCACTTGTGGCATAATGTTGAATAATGTCCAAATTGACATTATTTCCCTCCTCTTTAAAAAAAAAAAAAAAAAAATTATATGTTTATACAGTGGGTACGGAAAGTATTCAGACCCCCTTAAATATTTCACTCTTTGTTATATTGCAGCCATTTGCTAAAATCATTTAAGTAAATTGTTTTTCCTCATTAATGTACACACAGCACCCCATATTGACAGAAAAACACAGAATTGTTGACATTTTTGCAGATTTATTAAAAAAGAAAAACTGAATTATCACATGGTCCTAAGTATTCAGACCCCTTGCTGTGACACTCATATATTTTAACTCGTGCTGTCCATTTCTTCTGATCATCCTTGATGGTTCTACACCTTCATTTGAGTCCAGTTGTGTTTGATTATACTGATTTGACTTGCTTAGGAAAGCCACACACCTGTCTATATAAGACCTTACAGCTCACAGTGCATGTCAGAGCAAATGAGAATCATGAGGTCAAAGGAACTGCCTGAAGAGCTCAGAGACAGAATTGTGGCAAGGCACAGATCTGGCCAAGGTTACAAAAACAATTTCTGCTGCACTTAAGGTTCCTAAGAGCACAGTTGGCCTCCATAATCCTTAAATGGAAGACGTTTGGGACGACAGAACCCTTCCTAGAGCTGGCCGTCCAAACTGAGCTATTGGGGGAGAAGAGTCTTGGTGAGAGAGGTGAAGAAGAACCCAAATATCACTGTGGCTGAGCTCAAGAGATGCAGTCGGGAGATGGGAGAAAGTTGTAGAAAGTCAACCATCACTGCAGCCCTCCACCAGTCGGGGCTTTATGGCAGAGTGGCCCGACGGAAGCCTCTCCTCAGTGCAAGACACATGAAAGCCTGCATGGAGTTTGCTAAAAAAACCCTGAAGGACTCCAAGATGGTGAGAAAAAAAGATTCTCTGGTCTGATGAGAACTTTCTGGCCTTAATTCTAAGCTGTATGTGTGGAGAAAACCAGGCACTGCCATCACCTGTCCAATACAGTCCCAACAGTTAATCATGGTGGTGGCAGCATCATGCTGTGTGGGTGTTTTTCAGCTGCAGGGACAGGTCGACTGGTTGCAATCGAGGGAAAGATTAATGCGGCCAAGTACAGGGATATCCTGGACGCAAAACTTTCTCCAGAGTGCTCAGGACCTCAGACTTTGCCGAAGGTTTACCTTCCAACAAGACTATGACCCTAAGCACACAGCTAAAATAGGTGTGGCTTCACAACAACTCTGTGGCTGTTTTTGAATGGCCCAGCCAGAGCCCTGACTAAACCCAATTGAGCAATCTCTCTGGAGAGACCTAAAAATGGCTGTCCCCCAACGTTTACCATCCAACCTGACATAACTGGAGAGGATCTGCAAAGAGGAGTGGCAGAGGATCCCCAAATCCAGGTGTGAAAAAACTTGTTGCATCTTTCCCAAAAAGAATCATGGCTGTATTAGATCAAAAGGGTGCTTCTACTAAATACCGAGCAAAGGGTCTGAAAACTTAGGCCCATGTGATATTTCAGTTTTTTCTTTTTTAATAAATCTGCAAAATTGTCAACGATTCTGTGTTTTTCTGTCATTATGGGGTGATGTGTGTACATTAATGGGGAAAAAAATTTAACTTAAATGATTTAGCAAATGGCTGCAATATAACAAAAAGTGAACAATTTAAGGGGTCTGAATATTTTCCGTACCCACTGTATATATATAAATTATACATTTTAATTATAATTTTTTTTTAGCTCAAATGATACACACGTTTTAACAGAAGAATTTATATAAGAGATTTATAGGATTAAAATCTTCACATTTCTGCTGTTAAATCCTCCCAAAATTGTCTCTATTCACTTCCATTGTAAGTTCCCGCACTGTAACCTTGATTTTTTATTTTATTTATTTTTTATTTTTTAAATAAACGAGGGCTGAGAACGAAATTACTTTTTTTTACATTTTGACCACAAATGCAGTCAAAAAGCTTAGCTGCATTGAACCGGAATATTCTTAGAATTAAATCGCTTCATTTGATTGGCACGACTTGAAGGTGTTGCAGCTGAACGAATCATGTTTCAGTGTTCACTGCTTATGGCTGCTATGGTAAATCTAAGGTGGAAGCTCATAGAGCCGGGGCGAGGAAGTGTGTATGAATTATCACAAACTTGAACAGACGTTTTGGACTCTTTATATGCAGCGATGCTGAACTGGCTCACGGCTAAGGGATCCTCTGCCCTCTGCATCCAGAGATTCATGTGTGTGTGGAGTCATTCCCCAGAGGCTGTGTGCCACTCAGAGGAGGCAGCCTCAACACACACACACACACACACCACACACACACCACACACACCCCCACACACAGATTCAGCGTCGGCAGGAATAAGCAGGAGATAGAGATCAGCTCTACTCTGCCCTAGGCCCTGCTACTGACACCCAGTCTGGCTTTCACAGGCCCTCAGGCTCGACCTGAACACCAGCCCCTTATACTGTACGCCGCATGGATTCGGCACAGTGAGCCAGACTCAGAAAATACAGCTCAACTTTTCTGATAGGTGCAGCAAGTGTTGTTATAAGCGTTGAAACGCACATAGACTTAAAAAAAAAAAATTTTTTAAATAAAAAAGTATACAGTATAATATTAATAAATAATCAAAACATATAGATAGAATATTAATATTTAAGCTTATTGTTATAAATGATAAATCGTTAAATATAAAATATGTATCACATTATTATTTATTTACATTCATACTTCCTGAATTGTAATTATTAATAAAGTTATTATCCTTATGTTAAATAAAATTATTTTGTTACATTTTGTGTTCACTAAGTAATAATTATTAAAATTGTTGTTTTGTGATACAACATTTTTTTTTATTAATTTTCATATTTCTTATTAAAAGAAATATATACATATTATATTCTGATTGGTTGATTGTGCATTCGGCAGTCTAAATTGCAAAGCACCACTAAAAATGTTGTTTTCCCATGCAACTGATTTCCCACATAACTGAGCTGGTTTCATCTGTTCTCTCTCGATATTCTCACATAATAAAATTAATTCAACGTAAATCAATATTTCATATCATTTATTTATTTATAATGTAAAGTCTTTGTTGCATTGGGGTCCTGATCACCTTGTCTGGGTTTATTTTGGGTCCAACAAAATCTAGAAAACCTAGTTTTAAATAAATCTTTTTAATTTCCCCCCCCCTTTTTTTACTTCACAAATTTATTATGCTGATAATTTAATGTATCTTAAAAATGTTTTTATTAAATTATAAAATGCAAAATTGAAGCATTTCCACAAATGTTCTCATATTTTTGAACACTAATACAGTTTTATAAGATGCTTCAGGTCTCATTATACTGTAGCATTTCTCCCGTTTTAATGAACACCAGCAGAAGTCTGTTGAAGAAAAGAGCGTGTTGGCCTGGTGCTGAGACCCCGTCACCCGGTGCTCTTTTGTTCTCTGTTAGACGGTAACGAAGACTGAACGGCGCAGCGGATTGATTTACTTATTGATTGTGTGGAGGGTCTTTGTGGCCACCACATCCACTCTGGTGCTCAAACAGCAGAACATGCGTATGTATGTGATGAGTCTGAAAGCTCTGATAAAGCCGAGGGGTTCCTCGGGGGTGGGTGAGTGGAGGGAGTCACCCGCCACCTTAAGAAAAGCACTAATTGGAGAACCTCAGTCTCCACACCTTTTCACGCCGCCTACTCCGTTCACTCCACCTCTCCCCAACAACAAGGATGCAACTAATAGCCACGCTAATTAAGGGCTGGATAGAAAGTCAGCGGTCATGATGGCGTGCAGGCGGGGAGGGATCAGGCCAGCCGTGGCTTTTGTCCAATGCCCTTCTGACACGGGGAACGGAGGTGTGAGCATGTAAGGGCAACAAGGGCTGGCTGTTCATGCCGGAAGTGTAGCGGAAGTGAGATATTTTTACAGCTAATCAACACTTGCACCATTCAGCTCTGCATTTTTGGTCAACATTCGTGTTGCTGAGCTACAGCTGTTGAAAGCCTCAATAATGAGAGTGAATATTAAGCAAAGGTTCTTTCATGATACTGGTTGACTGCTGATGAATGTGTGTCTGACTAGATAATTTATAATTGGTTTGTACCTTTGTCGGTTAATAAAATAAAATATCTTTAAAAACCATTTATATCTGAAAAAGTAAAGTGCAGTCATGAAGACAATGCTGGACACTTGTTAACTGCTCTTCCTTTTACAGTCAGGTTTAATACATTAAATAAATAAATAAAATCAACAGAAAAGCATTAGCATTCAAAAGTAAAAGTAAGTTTTAAAAGGACTAATACATTTTTTTTTAAATATTTTGATTCAGCAAGGACGACAAATTGACGACAGTAAAGGAATTTATAATGTTAATAAATACTGTTCTATTAAATTTTTGATTCATCAAAAAAAAAAAAATAATTAGCACAACCGTTTTCAACATTGATAATAAATGTTTCTTGAGTAGCAAAACAGCATATTAGAATGATTTCTGAAGGATCATGTGACACTGAAGACTGGAGTAATGATGCTGAAAATTCAACAAATTGTGTAACATATATTAAAGTAGAAAACTGTTATTTAAAATGATAATATTTAAAAGTTGATTAAATAATTGCAGCCTCGGTGAGCATCGTAGTCTTACCGACCCTAAAGTTTTGAATAATGTAAATAAATATAGAAATGTATAATATATAATGTAAATAAATGTAAAATAAATAAGGAAGGTTGTGGAAGAGGGCAGATCAATGCAGCAAGGGCATCACGGGAGTCCCTGGGCACATGGCCTCACACAGTTATAGGTGTCAGTATGAGGGACAGAATAGGAAGGTACATGTGTGTTTGACCTTTTTGGTGATAAAAGGTGTGTTAGGGTGCATAAAGAGAATAAATCCTACAGCTGCCTAGTTATAACTATAGCTAGGACGCAATTTAAAAAGCCTAAATAAAATGCTTAATGGCCACATATGAAAAACAGGAGTTTTCTGAACACTAAAATATATGACACGCCTATTCAGTATGAACTACATTTAGAAGTCCAATCTCTCTTCCAATCAAAACAGAGCTCATTTAAATATGGATCTTAATGCAACTGTAGCAAAAAATATATATAGTTTAACGTAAAAGATCAGATAGAGGATGAAAAACGGTCATGAAACAGTAGAATATGCTTTTATACGCTAGAAAGGTGTAGGATACGATAAGTGATACATCAAAACCTGTGATTACATTAGCCTTGTTGCCAGTCCAAAAACTGGTTTTGTGAAACAACCGCGGCCTATTTCGGTTGGAAATGGAGGCAGGCCAGTGAATGGTATGAATCCAGGCCACCTCCTGCATCTATGGGGGGCTCACCGCTTCCCTGCCTGGGCTTGGCAACACATCACTGCATCGCACACACAAGACACACTACACACGGCACATGGCCACTTTAGCCACAGCTGTCAATCATGCCGCCCCACGTCGGCTCGGACTTACTGGTGTGCAAATGGGCGCTTCTTTCAGGGCGGACTGTCGATAAACCCCTTCCCTGTGTGTGTGTGTGTGTGTGTGTGTGTGTGTGTGTGTGTGTGAGAGAGAGAAAGAGTGTGTAAGTGCTCACCCCTTTCCTCTGAAGTCTCCTGGGTGAGAGGCTTTTAGTGCTGGTGGGAGAACCTGCACAGTACGGGCTTTCCTCCTCTTCAGCGTCCTGTGGAGAAGCAAAAAAAAAAAGAGAGAAACTGAGAAATCAGGAATAGTACATTCTTAATATGTACCCAAATTTGTCAGTGTTTCCAACATGCTTAAAAAAAATCTTATTTTACATTCCACAGAAGAAGAAAAAAGTAATTTTTTTTTTGCCATTTTATAAGGTTATGAAAATTTGTGGGCGAAATCCAAACATTTTAATAGGAATTTGCGCTATCGGGAGGTTTGTGTGAAAGTTAAGGAGCTCTCTACGCAGATTTCACTACTGACACAACTGACAATTGGTCTTTTTTTGCCCATGAAATTTCTGTGAAGTTTCCACAAAATGTCCCTATGTGACTGGACCTTTCCTCTACTTTAGGACCCTGCCGGGAAGCAAAAAAGAGATGAAAACTGAGAAATCACACAAAATACTTTCTTAATATTTACTTATTTTTATTTTGTGCAATTTGTCAGTGTGTTATTAACCTTTTTCAAAATATATTTTGTGTTCCACAGAAAAAGTAATTTGATTTTTTTTCATTAATTAAGGTGCGGTCACATTTATCGTTGCTCTATGAAATTTTACAGGCAAAATCTGTGAAATTTTGTGGGTGAAATCCAGTCCAGTGACAGAGAAGTAGTTCCCTAAACAGATTTCACTCATATTCAAGTTAAAGTTAAAAGTGACTTCTGTGCAAACGCTGTGCTTCACGCATTGATAATTATTTTTTTTGCCTGTGAAATTTTAGCAAAATTGCCCTAATGTGACAACAGCTTTCCTCCTCTTAAGCATCCTGCTGAAAAGCAAAAAAAGAGAGGGAAACTGAGAAATCACACATAATACTTGTACCCAGTTTTATCGTGTGCAATTAGCTATGCTACAAGCCCATTTGAGCCTTGTACCACATGATTATTTATACGAACACACGCGTTCAAATCTGTTTTGGTTTAGCTGAAGCCGAGCAGACAGAAGCAGCGTATCAACTGTGAGAGGTCTCGTCTCGTCTCGTCTCCTCTGGGCCGCCTTTCCAAGCTCCTGGCCTGACAGTTCACGCCACAATTGCCTTATCAAAGACATCAGTGTTATGGAAACATACATCTCGTTACATTAGCTTTGAAGAAATCACTCGCTCAGTGATGAAATATGCAAAAAATATGAAAGGTGGTGCTGGGGAGGGGGGTTGACATGACAGCCCATCGCCAGAGGCGCACTTGTTAGAAATGTACACTCCTGAACAAAGCGCTAAGCAGGTTTCACAAGCCATTTAAAACCCTAAGCGCGAGCCATGGGTGAAGTCATGAGATCCATCTTAAATAGTGTGTGCATGAGCCTGTATGAGTGTAAATGTGAGAGACGGTGAGCTGCCTATCCAGACAGTATTTCTGGGGATCAGATGCTTTCGAACGCCCAAAATATATAGTTTTGACAGAATGAGAACTCTGAATAACTCACCTTTTGTGTAATCTTGTCCTTCATGTCGCGTATTTTCCGTTTCGCATGATCTTTGGCCTTTCAAAAGAGAGAAAAAAGCTATTCAATAGCTGAATTACAAAATTTAGGAAAATCAAACCATAACCAACAATGAAATGTTAAAAAGGGAGAAGACAATCACATCAAAGGGATAGTTTAAGTTTACCCAAAAACAAAAATTCTGCCATTATTTATTCACCCTCATGTAATTTCAAACCTGTATGACTTTATTTCTTCTGTGGAACATAATAGAAGATATTTTGAGAAATGTCTTTGTGTTTTTTTCCATACAATGAAATTCAATGGGCTCCAAGATTGTTTGGTTCCAAACATTCTTCAAAATATCTTATGTTGCACAGAAGAAAGTAAGTCATTTGATTTTGCTATTTATCAAGCTGCTGTCACATTTACCATTGTTTGGCTAAATTTAGCAGGCGAAATCAAGTCGTTTAAATAGGAATCTGCTTGCGAACTATGCAGTTCTCACTTGTGTTCAAGTTAGTCATGCAAATTCATTGTGTTGACCAACAGAAAGCTTCATAGTTTGAAAGTGACCTTTAACAGTTTTTTTTAAACTGATCTTTTTAACAGCTACTCTTTGACAAAAATTTGTCTGAATTTTTGCAAAATTGTGACTAAATTTCGCTAATGTGACCACACAACTACACTGCGATTTTAGCACTTCCGCACAATAACTTAATCATCTTTATTAATTCAAACCTAACTGTCTGTCAAGTTCTTAACAATACCATGCAAGCTTTTGGTGAATTGCTGAATGTAGGCAACTTTTTTCCACATTCTGCACCGATTTTAAGGAAAAACCATTACACATTCCAAATACTGTTTACCAAAATTACAAAATTGACCCATGACACAAAACTCTGATTGTTACAGGCACATGCACAATGTTGGACACAGATTTCTAGTAACTAGAATACTGGTTAATCAGGTTATAAAAATCAGGTTAACGCATTTACACAATTGAAAGCAACAGAACACAAGAAAGTTAGGAACAACATGGGTACCTATTGGCTTCCATTGTATGGACAAAAACACAATTTTATCAATAAATGTTATAATATATCACAAAAGATCTTTTATGTTCCACATATGAAAGAAAGCAACACCGTTTTCGAATGACATGAGGGAGAATAAAGCACCATGAACCATACTGTAATCCCACATCTGCTTATAGCAAAATAAAATTTAAATCTAGGCCAGAACACCCTTTCCTCTGTGAACTTACCATCTGAAGGTTTTTCACAACTGGTTTTGCTCTCTGCCGCTATGGAGAAGAGAACAGTTTGCTGAGAACATGAATTTCCAGAGAACATGCCAGCATTTTCCGTAAGTTTAGCTGAATAAATCTCACATAAAATAAACACACATTTACTGTCACAAATCATTAACGGCCGAATAAACACCTTGTTCCTCAAGTCAAAACATTTGTTTTGCCCCAAAGCAAAGAGAAAAACCTTTGCCATTAAAGCAAGCTATTAAATAGGTCTGGTCCCTTTATATGAGTGTGGCACCAGAGAGAGTGACGCTCATACCATTGAATGCTATGTTCTTGTCTGATTTCATCTCTCGATCCTGGATAACATCAGTCTTTACCGGATGAATGCTGCAAGGCTAACACGCTAAACCTCTGAAATGCGCCGGATGCTGCCGAGTTTACATCCCAAAGCCTTGACCGACATGACGGCACCGCGGCCCTTTCTTATGGATTTGTGTCAGTCAGAGGATGTGAACTTTACACAAAACCTTTTGAAAAAGGCACTCCAGAGAACTAATTCAGCTCCAGCTGACGGATAGAAGCGAAGGAGAGAACGCAAAAAGAAAACAGGCGCGAGAGACAGCACGGAGAGAGGTGAGAGGAAGACAGCAGATGGAAGGAGAGAAGAAAAGAGGGCTTTTCTTTTGTTCAATCTATCGAGTAATGGCTGTGTTTCCTGCCAGAAGTCTCGTGTCATCTCCGATGACTGGCTGTCACATCATATCAAGCCTGTCTCAACATCTTAACTGTCCCACGCCACAGTTTTCACCATCTTCCCTGGCATCGCATCTCCACTTTCAAGAGATTCGCTCAACTGGATACATTTTATCACCTCATAACACACAGGAAATAATAATGGCTCTCAGCTGCTTTGGGCTTAATTATTCAGCTGAAATTAACATTAACATTATAAGCAGAAAAACGAATAATTGCCTGCTGCTTACCATCTTGGTGTGAATCCACTGCTGATAAGACCTCGAATTACCTAAAAAAAAAAGTGTCACATGGGAGTGTTAATATTAAATTCAGAATAAAATATTATTCCGAAAAAAAAGATCATGAGATTATATGTATTACAAAAGTTTGGGGTCTGTTAGATTTTGAAAATGACAACTCTATTCAGCAAGGATGAGTTAAACTGATTAAAAGTTACAGTAAAACATGTATAATGTTTCAAAATAACAATATTGTTTTAAACTTTTTTTTCATCAAAGAAACCTGAAAAAAAAAACTGTTTTCAATATTGATAATAAGAAATGTTTTTTGAGCACCAAATCAGCATATTAGAATAATTTATGAAGGACCATATGACAATGAACTATAAAATTCAGCTTTACAATCACAGGAATAAATACATTTTAAAATGCATTAAAAACAAAAAAAAGTTTTTTATATTGCAATAATAATTTCACAATATTACTGTTTTAACTGTATTTTTGATCAAACAAATGCAGCATTGGTGAGCATAAGAAACATTTAAAAATCTTACCCACCCCAAACATTTGAACAGTAGTGTATGTTAGAAAAATATATCATATTGTTTTTAATTTGCAGAGTGCCACAGATTAAAATACGTTTGAAGAAAAGAGGGATCTGGCAACTTTTAAATAAAAGAAGACAAATCTAAGACTTGTTTGTTTACTAGAAAAAAATGAAATGTCTCTTATGGAGCTTTTTTCATTTTAGAGCCTGACAACTGGTCCCTTCTTATTTGTATGGAAAAGAGCAGTATGGACCCTCTTCAAAATTTCGTATTTTTGTATTCTGCAGAAGTCAGTCAGGAAATGAGTAAATAATGACAAATTTCATTTTTGGCTACTTCTATTAAAATCGTACCTTGTACAATGCCTAATGCTATTATAAGAGTAAAAGTCATTCAAGTGTGTGTGAGCTGTTTTCTCTCTTTGAAAGACGGAGAGGTGGCACTCACTTCTACAGAAGCCCCCCGCTGTGATCTCCTCTTCATAGACGTCTGTAAAGCCCCTTCCTGCGTTTAATTTGGCCAGTCTGCCTTCAATGAACTGCCGTCATAAATTAAAGTATCACAGGTTATTAAGAAAAGAGGGGGATGGAGAACAACAGCAAAACAATTCCATCTAGACTGCTCTAGACGTGGTCACTGTGTGTAATTTACATCAGGTGATGGATTAACATGGCAGAGGAGAATGTTGTGTGAGCAATGCCTTTTGGGAAGTTTAATTTCCTCTCTTGTCCCATAGAGGACCTAAAAGGGATCTAATAAATATGCCTATTAAAAGTAGGCCTATGATATTTTATTTCATTTGAAAATAGTTCTAAGTATAGCAGATAACTATAACTAGATTTAGAATATATTTTCTAAATACATAAAATATATATCTTTTCTGAACAAAATCTGAATAGTGCATGTCAAAGTAAGGAAGGATGTGGAAACTTATATTATTGAAGACGTTTGATAAAAAAACATTTTTGTATAAAAGGAATTAACAGAATAAATATACTACAGATAAATAATAGATTTATTAAAGATATTGGGAATAAAGATAAAGATAAAAATATTACAGCAAAAAGTGCAATATATACTGTAGTACAGTTAATAATGTTACCGGAAAAATACCATATGGATAAGAAAATATGGTTTCTTTGTAAAACATAATTTTCGATAACTTCTATTCATATTTATTTAGTTTATTTTGGTCCATAAACGCAAAAACTTAAAAAATAAGTCATGAAGGAATACATAAAGGATCTGCAGATTATCTGTAGTTTACTCTTCCAACATTAATACAGCTATGCGATGTACAAATACCTATTTTTGTGTTATGATTAAATTAAAAAAGTAAAAAATAAATAAATAATACAAATTGGATTAAATAATAAATGCATTTAAAATGCTTTGTTTTGTTCAACATCTAATAAAAAGTACCAGACAAATACTTGCATTTATGCATTAAAACTGTCATTTCATATTTTACCGGCACATACCTGCATATATGTATTTGTATAAAGTGTTTACATTAGAAATACAGTGTGTAACTAATTTCATATTGCATATAAAATGTACATTGAAATGTTTATATGTCTATATTTATATGTTTTTTTGACGTCATGAATTTATGTAACATGTTTGTGGCACAGAATGGTTAAGTGTCAACATTTAATACTGAGCGTTAGGGGGTTTACTTTAAGTGGAGCAATAGTGATGCTCATTTTAGTGAACATCACTAACAAATCACATGTGCTTCTTGATTTTTGAACCATTTTTGAAAACATTCATTTAATGGGACCACTGTAGTAACAGTAGGCCAGAACAGGTCTCAGGTGTCCCCGTAACTGGGTAAGGACATCTCTAGGGGTCAGCACCTTTCATTGGACTCTGCTACAGGGTAACTTCATTACAATCTCCTAATGAGTGATGAGACCACAGGGTTCAGCCTCAGCCACGCTACAGTCCAATTACAGCATGCGATCAGGTCAAATTAACACCTATCCGAAACCTCATCCTTCAGTATCGGGTTACAGACACACTTTCGTCCCATTAATTGGACACTGCTCCAACCTATCTGCTTGTTTTGGGGACCTTTTAAGACTATAGTATCTAAGAACAAACACTTGATGATGGAGTTGGTGTTGTTTGCTTTCTAAAACAGCATTTTTATTTGTAACTTTATATTAAGGTTGCAAAAATGTTGCAAAATGGTATGTTGAGGGTAAATGCATTGTAAGTGTATAAAATTATATTAGTGAATGAAGTTATAAGTTCTTTCCACATTTTTCTAGCCAATGTTGCCTTGATTTGTCCATTGTTGAATGTGGCACCACATTCCTTAAAAGGGGATGGTATGGCTAATTTTATTGTGCATAAAAACATGCACATGCCAACAAACCAATGAGAATGTGCAACAATAATGACAATTCATTGCAATAGATCTCAGGTGCCAATGCTTTTGGTGGATCTGCTCAATCCTCTGTAACTGACACATATTTGCAGAAACTTACCGTAGTTTAGCGAATAAACAATTCACGGACAGTTACATACGTATTCCCAACATTTGATTATGTAAAGCTTTTTGTTTCTCCTAAATTGACAAGGGAAATCATAGTAACGCTTCCGCAGCACTGTTCGCTCCCAAAAAAAATGGGATCGCGAAATGGGTTTTAGCGAAGTCAAAGCACATTTCTGCCACTTCTTGTATTTAATTTGTAATAAAAGCTTTGTGATCTTCACGTTCAATTATGACATGAACAAAAGGCAACATCGCTAGCTGGGGAAACGTTTCCAAGCAACTAAATTTGCTGAACGAAACCACACAGCACTGACCAAAACAAAGCCGCTGGGGGGTGGGGGGGGGGGGGGCTTCTTAGGTGTCGAGTGGGTATGATGGGAGTCTGGAGGAAGAACCGGTTAACCGGACCCGTGCAGATAGGGAAATGGGGAGATGCCAGAGCGCTGCAAGCTCTCCTTATCCTCCATCGTGTCAGGTGGTCGTGGTAGCATCAAGCGCTGGAAGACGTGGAGGGGGGGAGAGTTAGGAGACAGAAAGCAGGTCGTCGTTGACAGACTTCCCCCGCAATCTCTTGGCAGCCAGCCTCTACTCGTTTCTAGGCAGGGCTGGCCTCTAAGCGGATGTGGTTCATGGTCAGAACGGGGCACAGCGGTGCTGGCCTTTGCAGTGACGGCCAAGGTGGCTATAAGATCCGGAGCTACTGCATGTTCCGTTGGTTAAGAGGTCTTTTGAACTGCTGTTCCTATCGGGTTTGGAGGGAACGTTGGCTTAATGGTCATCAGACGTGAGATGTTATTAATGTGCAACTGCTCGTGTCCTTGGTAAATTAAGATTTCGCCAAGGGGAAGGAATAGATTCGATATCATGGCTATAAATAGAGTTGGAGGGAGCGTTGGGTTCAGTGTATTGCAGATTCCCTAGAGTTCTGTGCAATCTGTTGAAGGCGTATCTATTATATAATAGAATATTATAAAAATAAAATTTCACACACTTGTCAACTAAAAGCCCAAAACAGGAAACATTGCAAATGTGGTTCTGAGTAATTTATGGTTGAGGTGGAAAACTGTTTCCACTCGTTTCCACTCTACCTGCTTGAAGAGTTGCAGGTTCACGGCCATCTCAAGGAAACTTCTCATGGTGCTGGAGCGATGTGCCACAAAGCTCTTCTCGCAGAAGGTGATTGGCTCTCCCTGGGGATGAGAAAGCGCGCTTTAATGACTATAGACAATCCGCTATTGGCTAAAACGGCTGAAAACGGTGCTGCTTCATCCGAGACTCACAGACAGATGTTTTGTTTGACTGCACTCGTTTGTTTACCATCATCACCCGTTGCAATCAATTACATCATTTCAATTTCTCCCCGAGTCGCATGAATGGAATACAAAAAATAGCTGCCAGGAGAGAACTAAGGCTTGCTAGGAGCCCACACTTCGTCTGTATGCGTCAATGGGAAAAGATTTGAGATCCTGTGGGCTTAAAAACTGATTTCAATACAAATTTTTCATAAAACCTTCTCTGCGCAAATTTCATTGTATTGTCGTGTTGAAAGCGACTATGTAAGAATGGTTTAAAGAACCATTTTTACAGAAATGTGTTCTTCTTGGATGTATGTTTACAATCTGTAAAGCTATTTTTATATAAATTGTACAGAATATAAATAGTTCCATTGTAAATGAACAGTTTTCACAGAAATTTGTTCTTGTTGTATGTTAACTACTCATAAACTATTCGTAAAACTATTCTTATACAGATTGCTCTGCATTGTCGCAGTGAATGCAAATATTTATGTAAGAATGGTTTTGAGAACAATTTTCACTAAACTTCGTTCTGGTTGTTTCTACATAAACTGTTCATAAAATGTTTCCTACAGTACTGCCTTGTTCCATTGAATGCAACTATTTATGTAAGAATGATTTTAAGAACAGTTCACACAAATTTGTTCTGTTTTTTTTCTAGGTAGACTCTTCATAAAACTATTCTTACTGTACTGTCACATTGAATGCAACTATTTGTTTAAAGAATGGTTTTAAAAATAATTTCACAGAACTTCGTTCTTGTCATTTCTATACAGTTAGTAAAACTATTCCTGCTCTGTCGCACTGAATTGCATGTGACTGTTTACTAAGAATAGTTTTTATAATAATTTTCACAGAACACATAAAATAGATCAACTTCTTGCATTTAATTGCATGTGACTATTTATGCAAGTATAGTTTTACAGACAAATTTCAAATAACTCCTGCTTGTTTCTATATTTATACTATATAATTTGTTGCATTGAACTGAGCGTGACTACTTATGTAAGAATGTTTATGAATAACTTAAAAAAACTGCTGTTTCTTTTTTTAAATAAAAATGTATTAATAATAATAGATTGGTTTTACTAACAATTTTCACAGAAACTCAACATGCTCAAGTAAATCATTCGTACAACCATTCCTACTTATAACATGGAATTGAGTCTGATTACATCAGATGCATTTTAACAGAAATTCATTCTGCATGTGTTTCAAGAACAAGTCTCAATAGCAAGAAAAGTCAACATTTCTAGCAACCTTTTTTGGTTTTAATTATAATCCAATTCTAAATTGTATAATTGACTTTCACAGCAGCTAAATGGCGTGGCTTAAAACCTGTCTGATATGCACATTTATTACCATCGTTCCTGGTGCTTGGGGGTCAATAACAAAAGAGCCCCATGAGGTATCGCACTACAGTGACCTCTATAAGTCCATGATTGCCGACTCTTGCATGGGAGCTAATTATGATTTCCCTGCATTGTTTCATTTACAGCTCAGTTAGATGTCGGCGTTCTGCTAAGACGCTGTTGGGAATGCATATGGGCTCCATAAAGCAGAGCATTATTTCACACCGATGATTCGTTGCAAATGGAGGAACCTCTTTAGAAATGCAGCACACAGAAGATAAGCCATTATCGTAGAACATGACAGTAATGCTGGTGAAATACTGGGTGTGTAAAATCAAATACCACTATTCCATTTCAGATGCATGCAGGCGTTCAAGGAGGGATGCTCTGAAATGATGCATAAATTACTGATTTAATAATAAAAGATGGCAACTAATGCAATGTTTTCAGCTAAATAGCACTGCAATGCTGTCATTTCAAAGATGTAAGGGTGGTTTTTTTTGTCTCAGTAATAACAAAGTGAAATATTAATCAAAATAAAGCAGCACAAAGACTGATTTTCAATTGTTCGACTTCTCAGAATCCTAATGAGCTATAGGGCCGACTGTCAAAAGAGCGCTCCGTATTTGAGCTTATGCTTTAAAGCAAATGCGAAGCAAATGAAAGTGGTGAGACTGAGGGCCTTCAATAAAAAAAAAAAAAAAAAAAAACAATGAATAAAAACTGGTAATTCCATGTAGATTTGCAGACAATGTGCTCAATTGAGGCACCACTTTGAAGGCTAAGAGTTGCGCAGACTTGACTTCGAGCGTGTGTATTTTTTTTCTAGTGGCGAAAAGACAGTTTGTGCACAACCGCTGAAACATCAATAATGTATCTTCGCTCTGTGGGTCTACACAAACCAATTACTCTCTGCCTTGCCAACAAAGATGGCCACATTTGACAAATAGAGAGCACCCTTTGTTTTCCTCAACGCCACTCACAGAACCGTGAGGCACATTTCAGGAGTTTAGAGGGTCTGAGAAGTCCACGAAGGGCCTGAGACTTCAAAGAGATAGTCCAGGCTTTTCAACATCTGACGTTTCGGCTATGCAGACAGGCCCACCTTTCCCTGCACCTGTTTTTCCCTTTCTTTCAGCCTTTCTGTGTCTTGAAATGGCTTTGACTCAAAAATAAAAACCGGACACTTCTTAGTTTAAGGCTTATCTGAAATATTCAACATGAAAATAAAATAAAATAAAAAAATTTGCACTAAAAAGCCTCACAGGATGGCAATTATTGTATTATGTATCAAGACTATACATAGTGTTGATAATGTGATGATAAGGTGATATTTTGCAAAGAACTTGAAGTGAAGAGCGACAGTCTTACTGGTTTATATCTCAGGGCATCCCGATAGGAGCCAAACAGCGCAGCCTGAGCATGCAGAAAGGCCCGAGCCACCCCACTGCCTGTAGCAGTCGACTGCTTCTTCAGCTTACTCTTCAGACTGGAGACCTGAAAAAAAGAGAGAGAGAGCGAGAGAGAGAGAGAGAGAAAGAGTTAAATTAACACCTCTGAAATAGTGAGAACAGGCAACCCATTCAGAGTGTGAAGTGTCACATTTACAGGTCACCCCCCACCCTAAAAAAGAGAGAAAGAAATAAAGAAAAGCCTTCTATCTCTCAAGAGCACCTGCTGCTCTGTTAATTGAAGCGATGTTGCCGTGTGCAGCGGTGGGCAGAGAGCAAAACGACTTTTTGCAGGGAATCTTGGGCTCTCGTACCCTTCGCTTTCTTTGCCGTGTACCCAAGCTACTCTCTCGACATGCATGTACTTTCATTATTTCATGGTATACACTACTGCTATTCGCCGCTCGCTGCTTAGTTGCATTTTAAAAGACTTTGGTACTGGTGAATATGTTTTTGATTTTTGAATTAAATTTGTTCTTATATTTTTGTGCAGCTAAAGAGAAGATGAAACTACACACAAAATGTAAAGGTGGACGAACAGACTCACCCTCAAAGATAATTATAGTAATATAATAATAATTTTTTTTTTTAAATCTTTGCAAAGGTTAGTTTTATGTTGTCATATGTCAATACATGACCCAAAGAAACATTAGACTTCATGATAAAAAAGTATAAGAGTTTACAACAAAATATCATATTAAAATTAAATAAAATTACATTCAAATCTTACTATATATTTTTTTTTAAATAAAAATGTTTCATTTATTTAATGCTAAAACCACTTTACATGTCACTAAAACTTAAAAAATTAGTATATTCAAAATGTGATCTTATTTGTCAATGACCCATAAAATAATGCATACACATTATATTGGTGGTATACCACATGCCAGAAAACATTTTGTCCAGGTGTACAAAAACTTAAAACAGAAAATAGAGAGAAGTTCATTTGTCATAAGTCCAAAGGAATGACCCAAGAACCTTGCAAAATGTCATAATATTAAAAAATGAATTATCACGCAAGTTTATCAAAATCTGGAAAAATACAGCAAAATTGTTTAATTTATTTGATGTTAAAAACACTTGACATTTTCAGAGCCATTAAAACCTTTGCTGAAAACAGTATAAAATTAGAGAGAGCAAAGGTTAGTTCATGTTGTCATATGGCCAAATGGTACGACCCAAAGAGAACGTCAAGATATTCATGATACAAATACATTTTTTAAAAGATAACTAAATTCATTACTTACTACATTTTAAACGAAACATTCTGTTAAAAGTTTCAAATGTATGAATTGATGTGTGATGTGTCTAGTATATAAGAATAATTATTTAATTTATATATCTAAATTACATGTTTTCAACAGTTATTTTCTATTAATATAATAATATATATATAATCTGATATTATTCAACATACTACAAATACATACACACAAAATATATATATATATATTATCTACAACATTTATATTAAAATGAATATCATTTAAATCAGTCTATCAATCTTAACGCCTATTATATATAATTAAATAAAATAGATATAGATTTAAATCTTACACCCTGAAATAATAATTATTTATTTATATATCTAAATACTTGCTCCTCTCCTCTCTCCCCACCCTCTCTATATATATCTATAACTAATTATATAATCATTTAAATCTAGTCTACAATCTTAAAATGCATGTTATGTATGTATACATCTATCTATCTATCTTATTTGATGTTAAAACTTTAATTTAGTTGAAAATACAACAATAAATACATAATAAACAAGAAATAGTTTTGAAATGTTACCTTTTTTGTCATTTCTCCAAATAAATATAAATCTGCATACTTGTATATAAACGCATTCTTCATAAATAAAATAATCAAGGAAAATAATCTGAATTGCATGTCCCCTTCAGATTTTTCCCCATACTCCCGAATCTTCTGTATCAAATCATCCAAGCCTGTCATGAGACACAGCGGTGCACAAACAAATGGGGATGAACCGTGAAGCGGTGCTTGATCCAGGTAATGTAAGGTTAACCAAATTGATTACGTATGCTGCAGCGCTCATAACCATCTGCTGGCAATTCATTTGCACGCCTGCAATTCACACTGAGCAGCATGCATATCAATAATCAGTTTAGCTTCCTTCATTAGGGAAGATCAAGCGAAGACCATAAACGAGAGCGTTTAGGTGATCCACTGAATACCAAGAGGCAGTTGGCTTTAAGAACGCAGGAAAAGCACCTGGGTGAATCGTCACTGACCCTGTTGAACGTGGATAGAGGTTTTGCATTCAGGATGTTCACAAACTGGCATTTTTCTATATAGAACTAATTTCATTTTTGTTGTCTTTTGTTCTACCCGTCTCTATTGGGATGTGCCTCTTTTTCACAGCGTCCCTGAGCTGATATAGCGAATCCTCAGAAGCATCAAACAGGAAGTTTAGCGGCACTAAATTAACAAGTGTCATCTCCATATTCACACTGGCTAAGTGCTTTTATGTTTATGTAAAGTTGGCGCCATATTAATATTTCATGTAGATGCGTTGTCTTTTTTCCCCTCACTTCTCTCACTCTCCCCAAACAATCCGTTAAACAGTCTTCATTTTTGAAGAATCAAAGAAAGCAAAATGCCACTCACACTCAGGAGAATGTGCAGCATACCCAGTGGGCAAATACGAGGATATAAAACAAAAGGTTGTGCACAAGAACGTCTTCATTATTTCTGTATTACATTTAAGATTTCAATTATATATTTATATTTCTTTAAAAATATTTAAAGTAAATTAAATATTGCTATTAATATTTATTCTTAATAATAATTTTAATATGTATTTAAATAATGTGATGTTTTGTTCTAGATATATATATATATATAGTATAGAGTATATATAATTATAGTATATATAGATATACACATACCACACACCCCTGTAAAAAAAAAAACCTCAAGGGCCTAACAATAATATATATATACGCATGATTTTTCAAAGTGGCACAAATACTAACATACATTAAATCAAAATATATCAGTAATTTACATATGGTTTAAATTCTTAAATATTTATAAATTAAATATTTTCTAAATTATTTAAAATGTTGAAAGAGAGAGATTAACTTATTCCAAATGTATGTATAATATATATAAATATAAAATATCAGGCTTATTTTGCCTATAAAATTTTAAACATTAAATTAATAATTAATTTAATTTATATATCTAAATTACATGTTTTCAAAAAGTTATTTATACATATATACATACCACATACATATACATAGTATATATATATAATCTATATAATTATATTATACACACACACCAACTTATATAGTTAGAAAAAAGGATATAATCATTTAAATATATTCTACAATCTTAAATGCATGTTACATATATAATTAAATATATATTAATTTTAAAATAAACTTTTCTAAAAATTTAATAATGAAACTACATATTATTTATTTATATATCTAAATTCGTTCTCTCTCTCTCGCTCTCTCTCTCTCTATATATACAGTGGGTACGGAAAGAATTCAGACCCCCTTAAATTTTTCACTCTTTGTATATTGCAGCCATTTGCTAAAATTTTTTAAGTTAATTTTTTTTCCTCATTATGTACACACAGCACCCCATATTGACAGAAAACACAGAATTGTTGAAATTTTTGAAGATTTATTAAAAAAGAAAAAATGAAAAAATGAAATATCACATGGTCCTAAATATTCAGAACCTTTGCTGTGACACTCATATATTTAACTCATGTGCTGTCCATTTCTTCTGATCATCCTTTAGATGGTTCTACACCTTCATTTGATTCCAGCTGTGTTTGATTATACTGATTTTTTTTTTTGATTAGGAAAGCCACACACCTGTCTCTATAAGACCTTACAGCTCACAGTGCATGTCAGAGCAAATGGGAATCATGAGGTCAAAGGAACTGCCTGAAGAGCTCAGAGGGAAGAATTGTGCAAGCACACTCTGGCCAAGGTTACAAAAAAATTTCTGCTGCACTTGAGTTTCCTAAGAGCACAGTGGCCTCCATAATTTTTAAATGGAAGACGTTTGGGACGACCAAAACCCTTCCTAGAGCTGGCCGTCCGGCCAAACTGAGCTATCGGGGAGAAGATCCTTGGTGAGAGAGGTAAAGAAGAACACAAAGATCACTGTTGCTGAGCTCCAGAGATGCAGTCGGGAGATGGTGAGAAAGGGGGTTTTTTGGTAGAAAATCACCCATCCCTGCAGGCAGCCCTCCCCAGTCGGGCTTTATGGCAGAGTGGCCCGACTGAAGCCTCTCCTCAGTGCAAGACACATGAAAACCCGCATGGAGTTTGGTGAGATGGTGAGAAGTAAGATTCTCTGGTCTGATGAGACCAATATATAACTTTTTGGCCTTAATTCTAAGCGGTATGTGTGTAGAAAACCAGGCACTGTTCATCACCTGTCCAATACAGTCCCAAACAGTGAAGCATGGTGGTGGCAGCATCATGCTGTGGGGGTGTTTTTCAGCTGTAGGGACAGGACGACTGGTTGCAATCGCGGGAAAGATGAATGCGGCCACGTACAGGAATCCTGGGAGAAAACCTTCTCCAGAGTGCTCAGGACCTCAGACTGGGCCGAAGTGGTTTACCTTCCAACAAGACAATGACATAAGCACACAGCTAAAATAACGAAAGAGTTGCTTCACAACAATTCTGTGACTGTTCGTGAATGGCCCAGCCAGAGCCCTGACTTACACCCAATTGAGCATCTCTGGAGAGACCTAAAAAATGGCTGTCCACCACCGTTTACCATCCAACCTGACAGAACTAAAGAGGATCTGCAAGGAGGAATGGCAGAGGATCCCCATTCCAGGTGTGAAAAACTTGTTGCATCTTTCCCCAAAAAGACTCATGGCTGTATTAGATCAAAAGGGTGCTTCTACTAAATACTGAGCAAAAGGTCTGAATACTTAGGACCATGTGAATTTCAGTTTTTCTTTTTTAATAGAATCTGCAAAAATGTCAACAATTCTGTTTTTCTCTGTCAATATGGGGTGCTGTGTGTACTTAAGAGGGAAAAAATTAACTTAAATGGTTTTAGCAAATGGCTGCAATATAACAAGAGTGAAAAATTTAAGGGGGTCTTGAATACTTTCCGTACCCACTGTATAATATATATATATATATCTAATAGAATATATTCTTATATATATAGAACTAAATATATAATCATTTAAATATATTCTAACCTCTTAGAATGCATGTTATGTATGTATCGATAAAAAAAAAATTTTTTTATAAATTGACATTTCCTTACTGTACATTACACTTCATTTGTCTTTGTCAATATTGATTCAAAACCCACATTTGTTGACATACAACTGCAAAACAATGGTGATAAACTTCAATTTAATAATTGGGCGGCACAAGCGTGGCCAATAATTGATCAGTCAGATTAATTAACCATGAGACTTTGAGCAACGTTAACGAGATGTGAGCGGGGGGGCATCAGAGGGAAGCTTAGCTCTACAGGTGATAAACCTATTTGGCAGTGACATTTTTTAGTGTAAAGTCATAAAGCCTATGATCTGATCAAAGGGAGACTCCCCCATTGGGTCCAATTATAACTATGCTATTGTAGGAGGTGGAGAAGGAGGGGGGAGAAAAGATGAGTTATGTTGAGTTATGATATTCATAATCTATGCAGAAAGGCCTTTCCACTATAGGTCTTCTCCCCATAGCTGTGATCTTTTCAATTTACATCAAGCGAGGATGGCTGAGGATGAAAGTGCAGCCTCCGACTCGCCGAGCCTGCGGAGGGCAAACACAGTCCCTCATTAAACTCTACTGCATGGACTCCCCAACAGGGTTTGAAGAGCGTCAAGTAAAGAGCACGGGGTCAGAGGTGGCCCTGGAAACAGATCTCCATTTAACTCACCAGCTGGAGATGATAATTAGCAGGTGCATCACTGTCTCCTGCTCTAAAGGATGAGACCATGGAGATCTGCTCTGTGGTGGGCTTCTATTATACACCCGAGTTTCAACAGAACACCACTTCTGAGACGCTCAGTCGCTCACACACACACACACTGGCCCTCTTCGAGAGCTGAGCTGTTTATGGTCAAGGGATTTTAATTCATTGAACTGGACAAGCCGCAGACAGACGCTACACACAGGCATATCCTCACACATATATTTTACACTTCTTCTGCCAGGCTTATAAATTGAGATCTGATGATTTTACACCCTGACTGGATATTTAGAGTGAAATCTATAATTTACAAGAAAACTTATAACTTTTACCATTACTTGTATTTGTCATATTTGTATATTATTGCTTAAACTTGCATGAGGCAAGATTATTGAAAACATGAAAAAATACATATAAAGCTGAAAAAATGACCTAAAATACACAAGAAGAAATTTTGAAAAGAAAAGCATTTAAGAAATGACGAATTACATTGATTATGTGGACTGAGTTAATTATGCAAATAAATCAGCTCACAATATCATCAGGTTACACTGTGACCCTTTCAGAGTATGGCTGAAAGACTTTTTTTAAAGACAGAGGGAAAAATATGTTTTGTTAAGGATTCTGTCCAGGGATGGAAAGCCGTTGGGAGGCAATTAGAGGACTACAAAGAAAAAAGAAATAGATATGAAAATCTTCTGCTTTCTTTTGATGTGCACTAGGCTGAAATGTACATGTACACGCCGAGTGAATTCATATCCTTTTAGAAAAACAATAAGACGAAGCGTATTTTAACTGTAATGCTAAAGGATCGCTGACAAAATGCAGGTCAGTGTCTTCGTAATACACAGTATACTTTTGATATCAATAACTAATACTTTTATCAACATACATCATGCATCTAAAGATTTCGGACAAAATGCAGGTCAGTGCCTCTTAGTCATTACATAGCATACATTTAAAATAAATAATAAATCTCTTTTTAACAAATAAATTAAAAATGCTAAGATTTCTGAAAAAATTCTTAACTTTTAAAAATACATTTAAAATAAACAAACAATATAGTAATAATTATAACAATATAAAATAATCAAATATATTTATAAGATAATATATGTTTTATAAATAAATTATATTTAAAATAATATAATAAACTAATATGAAATTAAATTAAGTAAAAAACTATATAATAATTATAATAATATATATATATATACAATATATATTAACTTACATATAGATACATATATATATAACAATTATATAAAAAATTTAATAATATATATATATATATATATATCTATATATATATATTAAAACTGAACTGAAACAAACAGAAAAACAAATGATCACTCAATAGTGTTCACTAGTTAGCATTCACAAAGCAAATTACTCCCATCAATCACTGCTTCTTCATATGCTAACATAAGCATGCTGAATGCGCAAGTTACTCGATTTTGGTATGTGGAAGATATACAGCAAGCCTGTAAAAAATTAAAATATTAATACCTCTCAAAATGCATTTTTCATTTTATTTTTGCATGCATTAAAACTCTAAAAAGTCTTACTGACAAAGTCCTTTTGAATGTAAAATTGCATGATTTTTAAGACATCTGCATTTGATTTCAGTCCGACACTCTGCGCCTTCAGAGTTTAAAGCAAAAAAGCGCCAATCAAGTACAGTTATTGTTCATCAACAGACCAATAACGGCGGTGCCTTTCATTAGTCCACTCGGGCCGGAAATGAGCCCCACCTGTCCCGCACACTACGGCACAACAAACCGATCCTTTACGAGGCTCCTGAATGGGTTTGATTTGCGATGCCCTGGAAATAGAATGAGCGCTGAAGAACGCAACATTCCCACTTTCCCCAAACAGTAATTGTTTGGTGTGTCAGCTGATGTAGTGCTTGTTTTTGTTTTCTCTCGAATCCCAATTAAACATCACGCCGGCTGATCTCAGAGGAGACGTGCGGATATTGAGTTCCCTCAGATTCATTTGTTAACCTTCATTTGGTAGCTTAATATACACGAGGTGGGTGTGCAAACTCAAATTTTCGCTGTTGATCGAGAACGTAAACGACCAAACGCAGAAAGTACAAATATAAGTTGTGTGGAAGAGATGAAAAGGGAGACAACTGGAATGACACAAGCAGCAAAGACAGAGAAACTGGAAAAGTAAACAATAGATCCGGCGTAACTTGAACAAAAGTAATAAAGTCAAAAGGAATATTTGATCAAAACCGTCTCAGGATTGATACAGGACCTGTGAAAGCAGAGAACCGCATCCAAATAAGACTTCAGCGCTGTTTGGTAGCACAATGGATTCATAATTTTCTATTTTTAGAGAGTTTTAATGACTGCACAAGTAAACACCCCATACCCTGCTACCAAATCCAATTATAATTGAATAATAAAAAAAACAAGTTTCACAATGTTTAAGGAGGAGGAAAACACCTTCATTTATTTGTGAGAGCGCAAACTCTCCTTTTAACATAATTTATTTTCTTTCTCTCTTTTTTTGCAAACTCAACAACCACCGTCATTAAAATCTCCTAAATATTTATAAATTGAGTTCTTGATGCAACTATAAAAACTTCAGCAACAAATATCTTCTAAAACAAAGAAAATCTAGTTTGAAAAATAAAGTGCGCATGAAGAGTTAGACTAAAAAGGCATTAAAGTGATTTAAAAAATATATATATATTTCTATATACATTGGATCAAAAAGTCACGTTATACTCACCGACAGAGTGTACTGACTTTTCACACATCGAACAAAATAAAAAGCATTTAAAGCGTTAAATTTATTTTTAACCTTTGTGTGACACTTCCAAAAAGTGTAGTGATTAAAAACGCAACCCAAAGAACAATCAGTGGACTTTCAACCCAGTCCCATCTGATGTTTCTAATAAAAAGGCATGTTTGAAATAATTCTCGAATGTTCGCCACATCCTCTCAGAGCAGCGGCAATTATTATCTCTATTTGTAAAATCCGTAGGTTTGTGCGGAACGGAATCGCTACTGGCGTGGTAGCATTTCTAATAGTCAATAAATCTAAAATATTAAGTGTGAAATTGGGGAAAAACTGCCATTAAGTGACAGACAGCGGAGAGCACAGCATAGGGTCCCGTCTGAAAAAAGGGCCAGGTAATTCAGGACAACTGTCACCCCTGACCCGTCTGAGAGCGGGTCTAGTGGTCAGACTCTCTCAATAATAAAGTCCACATGGTATAAAAAAAAAGCCTTCAAACACTTAATTAGATGAATCTCAAAAGGTTCGGCTTGAATCAATAAAAGACTTGGGAGGAAAGAAAAGAAAAAAGAAACGCTCCAGGGTCAGTTATATTATATTTTGCTTTAGAGTTGTAAAATGCATTGATTTTTTCAGAGGCTGGAAATGCTAAAATCTGTTAATAAATGTGTATTTAAATCATTAAAAAGAAAAAAGTGATTCAAATTAATTGATTCAATTCAATTGAATCGACTGGTCCTTTATAAACACCAGCAAACTCCATGTGACAGACAATTGAAAAAGAGGAAAAATAAACCCAGAGCTTTTGCTCAATTTAAACATATTCCTTGAGTTATGAATTTTAATATCCCCAAAGGTATGATAACTAGAGGGAAAGAAAAATGATTTTTTGCGGTGATAAATATATTATTGTAGGTGACATTTACATTCAGGTGGGGTAATTTAACATGATATGCAGAATACGTTCTATCATTAGTCAATGAAAAATTGCGCAAGAGGATCAAAGCAAACATGGAGCTGCCACTTAATTTATCACGCTACGAAGACAAAGAGGTTTTTTCTTTCCCCTCCGTCAGTTTCAAAAGACCCGACTTTTTTTTTTTTTTTTACTACGCTCTCGGTTTGCAATTTAATTTACAAATGGGATGCCAGTGCTGAGATGGCATAACAGAACAGGCTGACTTCTTCTGCTTGGACAGACAGCAGCGGGATCCACCGAGTCATACAGTAGTGTTTAAACACACACACCCCCCTCCCCCTCCCCCAGCAGCAGAGGAAAAAGAAAAGAAAAGAAAAAAAACACCAACACGTTTCTTTATCTTCTAAAGGACAGATGACAGACATATTTCTGACCCCGATGCTGGATGCACTTCCTGTTGCACTGACCATGCCACCTAAACATTAATTAAAGAGAGAAGGCACTGGCAGGTGGCAGAAAAGCAGGATCTAATAATTGGCCCCCTTCTTCCCCGCGCCTTCAGAAAATCCAGGACTTTCAGCGAGATGTGTTACTGGGCAGGCAGAAAGAAGAAAAGAAAAGAAAGAGATGAAGGCAGGAGTTTGAAATTCACAGAGATGGCCGGCGAATTGCGACAGCTGTTTAACGTCATGGGGCAAGTTTGCAGAGCACCTTTTTTTAAGGATTCACGGCTGAGTCTGCTAATGATGAGAGGACAGAGGTGCGGTGTGTTCCTCTGACCAGAGAAAGACTGTTTGTTTAAATGTGCAGGTGGGTGACAAAAAGACAGAGAAAGGGAGAAAATGACAATCATGTTCTTGTGTGTGTGTGTGTGTCTGTACAGTGGGCTTAAAACAAAAGAAAACGGAGAGAGAACGGTTATGTGAGTGTGAGTGTGTGAGAGAGAGTGTGTGTAGGTTTAATTTCACTAACTTCTGGGAACAATTTTGTCTTTAAAGTAAAGCAAAATTGGGGGAAACTAACCACTTGGGGAAATAAAGTAAGTTTTATAGAATTAAATGTATATATTTTTTTTTTTATATATTATATGTTTTACAAAAAAAAATATTCACAAAAAAGTGTTTTCCTTTTCCGTTTTATATATAGTTTTATATTAAAACTATATTTATTATTTGACTCACTCTACTACAAAAGGAGGTTTTATCAAATATATATTTTACAAAACCTAATTTTGGGGACATGTCATCATTTGGAAAAAGGTCTAAAAATTCTTTAGCATTAGAGTTAGTCTTTAGTAATTATCATTAGATTTAAATAAAAACAATACGTCTAGGGTGGTGGCTTCATTTAGATTTCTAGGTGTGTGTTGGTGTGTGTTGTTTGTTGGTTTGGTGGGACACTCCCCACGTCACTGGCAGGTTTTGGAGGTCTCTGGGGGCTTTCCAGGGTGTTTGTGTCCCCGTCATATTCCACATCCTCCAGAGATCTTCCCTTTACTCCTGAAAACGCAACACACTTGGTTACACACCGTCCTGCCAATTCCCATTTCCTGTAACCATTTTAATAACCTAAACTTGATATATAAATACTCTTTTCAACAGTAGATTATTTTAACATATTTTTATAAACTAACTTGGCCGTAGCAAAATCATTGTGTGGCTAAAATAAAATGATCAAACCTTTTCAGCATTAATTCATGGCATGTTTTCAATTCAGTTTTGTTATTTTTTTTTTCCTTCAAACAATGTCAAACCGTTCACATAAAGAATGAAAGCAGGAAATGCTTTTATCAACACATTAAGTTACAATGCAGAACCCCAGTTCTCAAGAATTAAATCCAGATGAAGCTTTTGAATTATTTTCCCTAAAACAAACCAAACCTACTCCAAAAATATGTATGCAGCCACAAAGATTCACAGAATCATTCTTGGAGAGTCAAAAGCTTCATTACATAAATCAGTCCCCCCCCCCCCGCCCCCCCCCCCCCAAAAATCGACAAATTATTAGCAAACCCCACTACACGTAATGTTAATTTGAAGAAATGACACATGAAGTTACAGCACTAGAACAAATGTCAAAAAGTATACCACCACATATATATTATAATATATATATATATATATATATATATTATATATCTATATATATAGATATATATATACATACATAACTACAACTACATTTTTTTTTATATGCTTTTTATTATTTGTGACAGTGTTGCAACCGGTTTAACAACGATGAATATATACATAATACCTAACCAAATAATAAAACTATTCAGGCATATTGAACGAAGCACCACTGTGTTGAGCGGCGTAATGCTTCCACACAATGGTAGTCACGGTAGTGGCGACAAATCCAATAATTATTCCTCCAGTGCAGGTGGGAGAAACAGCCAAGTGTGTAAAAAATTTCTGGTTTGTCATTTTTGACAGTCGCTGCTACGGCGGCCCGTGTGCTGATTTGGTCTAATTACGTGCAGCCGGATTGGGGAGGGAGGTTTGGGGGGGGGACTGTCAGCGGGTGAACGTGTGATAAACACCAGCACCGCCGTGACTGTCAGCGCTATCAGATCTGCGCGTGAAGCTATAGGTCTACCTCCAACCAACATGCCATTTCTCAATAACCACGCACCATCTCTTTGTTTCTCCGCCGTTTCACCGGCTCTTTCATTTCTCATGGGCACCCAGGAGATGAAAAGCAAAAAAAACAATTTTTGTAGATTTCTCCACGCCCGGCGATGATGCATCAAAGTAGATGGCCATTATTAGCATCTCAGATGGTTTGAATCCAGAGGGACGGATGGTTTTAAGTGACCCGGAGTGAAAAAATTAAATAAAAAATGATGGTTTATGTAATATCAGAAAGCTGCGACTGGTAGCAGTAGTGCTTCTGATCAAACGTCTTGTAAAACACTTTAAGGATGATGAACGGCTGCTGACAGTAGATTTATGTGACGTACCTCTAAAAGGCTGAGATGAACTCCGACCAGATATGGCATGGGCGCACTGGAAACAGAGACAAACCACAGTCATTAGCAAATGCTTTATTGTATTTTAAAAATACTAATAATTCAAAAAATGCGTTGTTTTCTTTACAAACAAAACATATTCATTACACAGAACAAATATAACACCAGACAAACATTTTCGAAGCAAATAATAATAAACGAGGATCACCGTGAATTGACATATCTTTGACGCAGCATGCATCACAAGCTAAACTTTAATAGAGTTCTCGGCGTTTCCCGGAACGAGCGCTTTTGAGCGCTGAAGGTGATTAGTGTAATTGGCGAGTGTCACTTTTGAGCCTCGGTGCAGAGCGGGGCGAGGCAGGGCCGTGTAATTAGATAGGTTTGGGTAGCCGCTACAGTGCTCGCTCAATCAGGTTATGTGGCTAATAAGCTGCAGTCTCCCTCGCTGCATCTGTTAAGGCCACGGATTTAACTGACATGCAGGCACGCTGACATGCACGCACATGCACGGGGTGAGCCCCGTCACGTCATTGTTGTCCATGAGTGTAACTTTGTTATGACGGCCTAATTCCCATCATTTCTAATAGCATTCATTATGATCGATGCACAGCCTTATAATATGATAATGCTTTTTTGATATAATTAGATAGCTAAAATATGATAAATCGTCTCGGATGTCTGCTACACTGGAAAACGGTGCTACTCTTAAAGCTGTATTTATATCAGCATTGTATTATTCGACCACAAATATTTTCTTAGGAGCTCTGGTGTCAGGCATGGCAGCACAAGTCCATCAATTTAAGGGTATAGGGTGTTCTGGTAGCTAAAGAGCAGGGCTGTAAGTTAAGAGTGCGGTCACGGTTTTAGCCCACAGTCGGCATATATACGGAAATCAGTCTGCCTCTCAAGCCGTATATGCTCCTGATGGGTTAAAAAGAAAAAGAAAAAAGCAAATGAGATTGCATGCTGGACTTGGTGTGGTGGCATCAGTGCTCCACCTGGCCGCTCCGACTCTCCTCTTCTTTTTTCTCCACTGTGTCGTTCTGATTCGGAGTCCATCGAACCGCCTTTTCTGTCGTCGTGAGATCTCGTCTCACCCTGGTGCATATCCATATGGCATACTTCCCTACCTTTCTACCCTTTTGACCTAGGATGAGGGGTATTTCAGAAAGTAGTACTGCATGTTCAGCAGCCTTTGCTCATGTTACCCAGGTGCTTTCTCGTCATGATCTATCGTCCAACCAAGAATGGCCAAAGTTGGGCCGAATTTTGAGAATGTAACTGCTTGGCCGATTAAAAGACTCTGACTACACATACACATACATACACATACACACAATACACACACACACTTAAGAAAGATGTGTATATAGTATCGTAAATTAGTTATCAAATTTTCAAATAGATAATCTGACATTGATTTTAAAACATTTTAAATCTAAAAAAAAAAAAAAAGTAATACATTGACAATAAATTAATTAGACAGACTTATCTATGTTTTATGATAGTAAATATATACAGCGTTAAAATCAGTCATTACCAAAAAGCGCAGATTTTCCATGAAACTGACTGCTCAAAGTTCCTGCTCCCAGTGTGTGCTCATTATAAAATTTGGGCTTAAGATGACGAGGGGTTTCCGACATAGAATGTAGTAAATCAGCCTAATCCACAGACTTTTTTCATACAGATTTCCCTGGCAATCAGTGCAGAAATATATACTTTATAGAATGATAGATATTATATATACTCTATATATTATATATATTGTTTTTTTTTTTTTTTAGGTCAGTGTTGTTTTGACATACAAAGCAAACATCAATGTAAAAGCTTGATAAATTAACTCGAAATGCCTAAAGCACACAAATCATACAGCTCTAAAGCTCAGAAATCAGCACAGCCCAAGCTTGAGTGAGATATAAATGAAACATTTGTGTAAGTGTGTGCATGCGCAGATGAGCACGGCTCTTACCAGCAGTAATCCAGCAGGTGAGGAGGAAGTACAGGGATGAAGATGTGCTGCCAGTGCATAGGGTAGAGCATGGCAGTGGACCCATGCACGCATGCAGTTAACTACGACAAGAAAAAAACAGACATGTGAGCTCCTTCATATGCCATCGTTTAATGCTTTATATGCTTAAGGGGACTGCGTTTATTGCAGGTCAGGAGAGCAGGCAGCATTAGACAGTTACTCTTTTTATCATAACATCACAAGCCGATTAAACGTGCGCTTTTGTTTTTCGCTTTCCTGATGTTAACTGCGCAGGTTCAAACCCAAAATCAGGGCATCAATCAAGGGCCTAAAATTACACCAAAGCACAAGGTGTCGAATGTGTAGCGGCTCCAGAGCCGATACAAAATTAATGTTGCTTTATTACGGTTATACACACACACAGTAAATAATCAGACTCTACACGAAGCGAACACTTAATTACAATGCTTGTGTTGATGTTTAATGAGTGAACACCCAAGTGACCCCTCACCACACCCTGATTTCTAGAGGTTGTAATGACCTGTGTGGCACACGCGCACATGCTGGCTCTTCCTCATCTTCCAGATTAAAATAACATGATTAGATATGGAAAAAGAACAGAGGTCTGAAGGCTCCTCTGGGACTTCATTAGGGCAAATTGCCAAAGAATGAAACATGAGTTAGCCAAGAGAGACTGTGAGCTGTTGGAATACCATGGGGAGTAGGAGCTGGAAGAGGGGTCTTGACAATTGGAGCTTCCAGTAATGTGTGAACCATGGCTCGGAAGTATCAAGAGACCCCCCTGCTCACTGACACACACAATATCACAACTGGCCACTGAAACCAACCAAGCTTGGCCGTGGCACAAGAGTTATCTTCAAAGAGATCAGTTTTAATCCGGAATCACTTCTGTGTACGTCCGTGATGTTGTAAGGCTGGTTGAGTGGTGGTGTTGTTGTGTTCATTGAGTTCTGTGAAATTGTGGTCGAACGTAACCACTCTGGATAAGACGTGACCTATTGAGTCAAGAAATAGCGTAGCTTTAATTAACAGTAATTTAGTGCCTTGCTTTATAACATATGCAAATTTGTTGTGCCGTTCTCTGAAAAGAAAGAAAAAGCTTTAGTTGTGACAGATCTAATTTCGTCCGGGTAATTTAGAAGAAAGAAATTAATATTTATGGCATTTCTCACCAACTGAAGTTTAGTTGATATCAAAGCTTTGAGACCCATTCTGTTCGAGATCCCTTTTTCTCAAGGTCCAATAAATGAATCATGCTGAGAGGTCATCGCATTGCAAAGAAACACTTTTCCTTTGACTGTGCGAACAGACTGCCGTCTAGTTTCTTAAAGGGGAACCTTTCTGTACCATGTAGAGATGGGTAAAAAAGCCTAATGGCGCATTCCAATTAATTCAACAATGTCCACAGACAAGCCCAATTGGCTTGATTTATTCTTGACTTGAAAGTAAAACCGTGCCGTCTTCTTTCAAAGATGAGGGCACGAAAAGGAGGTGGCGAAACCTAGATAAACATTAAAAGATGGAATTCAATAACAAATTAACTCTTGATATTTTTCCCACACAAGATGATTTGCTCACAACCGAGGGATTCATCACAGCGCACACAATCCTGCAAGAAAATCAGTCATGACCTCCTTTCTGTGACAATTAAAGAGAAAGTTCAGAATAACTGTATCACTGCCATTGAATCTCCAGTTGTACCCACAATACACTGTTGGAGTGCTGCTCCTAATAAAATATTTGGCAATGTTATGAATAATTAATGAAGAAATGCCAAATGAAAAGAAAGACAAATGGCCACAAAAGGCAAGGTATGCTTGATATTCCTTTGAATGAAGAAGTCATCTGCAAGAACAAATGCTGGATTACGGTTTGTTTGGATGCTGGGCTGGATCCTGCTGAGACCTGTGAGCTACTGCTGCCATTAGCGGTAATGAGTGTGCTGGGGGTCTTCTCTATTATACAAAGGGATCCATCTTTGGAATCCATCTTTGGAAATAAAATAGACCCAAAAAAACAATAATGCCATTCTAAAGAATCCCAAAGAACACTTGAAACAGTCCTTTCATGAAAAGAGGTTTTTACATGAAAACCAACAAATGCAATGTCAGTTCTACAATCGTTTCATTAAAGCATATATTTGTTCAAGGATAAATATCTGAAAAAAAATATGCCTAAATGAAACTACATTATCATACGCAAATGACTAGTAATAGACTAGTTCCAAACTCCATTGTATATCGGACCAATATTGGACCGTAGTCAGACAGTTCCAGACTCTACCTTCAATTTTTGTTTTCAATCACTAAGTCAATTTTGAGTAAATTTTGTTTTTAAAAATGTTGCACATTTGCTCTAGATATTGGCATTGATCTTTGGAAAACCAGTATCGGTTGAGTACCACAAATTACAGGGGAGAAACTGGTAGTACTTTATTTTACATTCCTGTTCTACATGTGCATACGATGTACTTGTTATAGTAATTACAATAACTAGGTACTAACCCTGAACCTACCCCTAAACCTAAGCCACGTAGTAACATTATATTACCTAAGGACACAAAAATCCTGACACTCAAGGCTGAGCTGATTTGTTTAAAAAATTCATTAAATTCCTGTTTATTAAAAAATGACAAGGCAAAAGTTGAAAGACTCTAACAAGACCACAACACATTTTTTTACTGCTAAGCAGCAAGCTAGAAGCCCTGATAGAAATAGACCTGCACATTTCTCTTGAGAGGAAAGGAAATAGAAGGATCTTGCCATCTTGGTTCAGCGAACTTGGGATTTGTCCAATCAGGTGACAGTCACAGAACTCTCACTTCACAATCAAACTACATTCACACTCATCTCTAGGAGTACATTTGTACCATTTTGCCTTGCTGAGATATATTCCACAGATGAAGTATAAAGATATGCTTTGTAACACCTTTCCAGTGAACCCTGTCTATGTAAACAAGTTGACGAACATATTCCCTACATCTAGGGAGAAGCTGGGGTTCAAAAATATCCAAGTCAACTTCTCCAAGAATAGACAAAGACCAAAAAAAAGTCCCGTTCTTTGATAAGCACAACAAAGCTCACAGTGGAATCTGTGATTGGGGCAGACTGGAGACTAGAGGTGTGATTCCCCCTGACAAGGGTGACAGCGCCGCAGTCTGTGCTGACTTCTGCTACCTGCAAGACTTCTCTCCCCTGGCCCTCTTTTTGTTTCCCAATTACCAAGCCTCGCTCTCCCCTCCTGTTGACAAACGCACGGCTCCGAGCGGGGCGCCGACACAGGTGTATCGCTAACAAGGAGGTGGCATTAAAAAAAAGAAAAGGTAGAGGTAGGGCGCCAAACACCACTAATCCACCTCCCACTGCAACACGATACCACAAAGAAGAGAACAGGAAGTGCCGGAGGAAGATAAAATGTCTATTAAAGGTGTGGTAGGAGAGATGCTTGAAGAAGGAACGAAAATAAGATGGCATTGCTGAGTAGAGCGTTAAAAAAGGGGAGTGTAAGGCCAAAAGGAACCTCAGTGGCTAGCACCACAGGCCAAGACGGGATTGGGTCTTGTTAGCATACCACTGACAGCATGATGAGAAGGTGGCTGTCAAGACTCGGGGCCGGCCGAGGGGGTCCCGCAAATGAAACGCGCCAGGGCCTCCCAGTTGACTAGTTAGAGGGATCCTGATACAGCACAATTATACTGGCATATGACAAGACTGCATGGGCGGCTGCCTCCCAGAGCCTGCGACATGGTTTTAAAACAGTGGTACTCCTCACCTCTGGTCTCAAAACAGCAATAAGTCAACTGATGCACTGTTGTTAGATCATGATTTATTCTTTTGCTTTCCAATACAGGCAAGTGTGCGGCCATGTTCTGCTAGACTGACACAGCAGGTTCACTAGGGGCCTGAACACTCAGGGTCCGCTGGCAGCATGCATAATGCATTCGCTCTCTTCCTCTTTCTTTCTCTTTCTTTATCCCGTTGGCTTGCTGAAGAAACGGTAGCGGTAGGCTGAACAATTCAGGAAATTGGCTATATGTCTACACTTGCGTCTACAATTTTAATTTTTTTTTCATACGTGTCTTCCTGTAGTTGCTTGCAACTCCCAAGGCTCTTGAGAAGACAACGGATGGTTTTGGGATTTGAGATTATGAAAGTCTTCGCTGAGGTGGAACCTTAATATCCATCTTCTTCGTAGTAACTCTTTTGGCATATTAGTTTCAGAAACTCAAGGTCGCTCATGCTCCCATCTTGCAAAACAGTAAATCAAGCTATGGGACAGTAAAAAAAAACAGTTTACCCAAGAGACTAATGATTTGCACATTCTAACCCCTCGTGTCAGGGAGCACACAGAATGAAGGCGGCAGCCCGGAGGAGTGAAATTCTCCACGGATAGGGTCATTCCGACAGCCTCCTCCGGAGCCAGAGGGTCCGAGGGGAGCCCCTTGGTTCCGGTACTGTCTGCGAGCACACTGCAGATGCTCTGGGGGGAATCGGAGAGAGATAGGGAGCGAATGACATCACTCGCTGCTGCTACACCAACTGTCGTGAAAGTTTGGACCATCGTCCGCCCTCGTGTGATAAGCGCCCACTCCCTTTTTCAGGCAAGAAGAGCCAGACAGAAAATATGTGGAAGAGTCAGGGATCCAATAAGTGATAATTTAAAGCTAACAGACTTGAGCCCACTGAAAGAGCCAAATCAGTGTACAGTATTTTTTTGGATGTTTTAGATTATTGTATCAATATTTTCTTTCTTACTGTTCAATTAATGAGAAGCAGGTCATCTAAATAACTTATTATAATGTGCGTCATATCATGAGGTAGTTGGCAATACGTAGCCCTAGAGAGCAGGAAGAATAAGACATACATAATGTCTATGATTCTGCATTTTCCACTGGTGTGAAAAGTTTCAAGTCTTGGGAGCAAAAAATAAACAAGTCCATCACATATCATGTTAATTAGAAACAAATTAAAAACACATTTATTTACATACAAAAATAGTTCCGATGATTCCCAAAAGACCAAATTTAAATGTATAAAAACAATGTATATGAATATTTTTAAGTAACAGGAAAGCTGTCTGATGTGTAAATGAGAATGACAGCAGAAACTCACAGTGCTAAGCTTGCTTGAGGTAATGATGATGCGTCGCTCATGCAGCATGCTGGCGTAGAGGTGCAACATGTTGTTCACATCCACGGCGACAAAGTACTCAGTTAAATTTCTCTAGAAGGAAGAAAAATATGGTTGATTTAGAGCAATTAAAGGGATACTCCACCCCAAAATGAAAATTTTGTCATTAATCACTTACCCCCATGTCGTTCCAAACCCGTAAAAGCTTCGTTCGTCTTCAGAACACAATTTAAGATATTTTGGATGAAAACCGGGAGGCTTGTGACTGTCCCATTGACTGCCAAGTAAATTGCACTGTCAAGGTCCAGAAAAGTATGAAAGAAATAATCTTCGCATACAAAAAGTATTCTCGTCGCTTCATAACGTTACAGTTGAACCACTGATGTCAGATGGACTATTCTGACGATGTCTTTCATACTTTTCTGGACTCTTCTCTTCTATTTCATCCAAAATATCTTAAATTGTGTTCTGAAGACGATCTATCTTTTTTTTTTTTTGTACGGTTTGGAACGACATGGGGGTAAGTGATTAATGACAATTTTCATTTTGGGGTGGGGTGGGTAACCCTTTAAGGTATTTGGACACCAAGTCACACTTAAAAGTGAATGAATGCCATTGCATTCAATATTTTATTTAATTGAATTATATATTTTGTTTTGTTCCATGTTTTGTTTCATTTTTTATTTTGATGTTTAATTTTTTCATGTTTTGCTTCATATTTTGCTTGATGTTTTGTTTCACATTAGCTTTTTTAATGTTTTGTTTTGGTTCATGTTTTTGTTTAATGTTTTATGTTATATTTTGTATTGTTTCATGTTTTTTAAAGTGTTTTTATATTTTATGTTGCTTCACGTTTTGTTTTAAGGCTCTGTTTTTATCTTTTGTTTCATGTTTTATGTTTTTTAATGTTTTGTTTTATATTTTGTTTAGTTTCATATTTTGTTTTGCTCAAAATCACTTGATTTGATATGTAGTGCAATGACATTCATTTATTAAGTGTGGCTTAAATTTGGGGCCTCTGTATTTGTGACTGGGTTAAACATACTCACATTTTCAGGTATGGTGGGGAGTCCATTAATATCAGGAGCTATGAAGTATGAATGCTGCAGAAAACAGACAAGAAAAGATTAAAGTTAAGGTCACCATTACACAAGCTTTAAGTAATTAGAATTTACAGACCCTCTAACTTACTGTCTGTTCCACAACCAATAAATAAACTGCAATCGGCCTGAACTGTGTCTGCGCTTGTTAACATCATAAATACAGACAACAGATACGGTTACATGAAGTCAACAAACGCCGATCCCCTGTGGACACTACCGGAGGAGGCTCCCCGCATCGGAGAGAAAGTCTTTATTAAGGTACAAAAGCCAACTACTCTGTTCTGACAGTATCAGAGGGGTCTGCCAGGCATACATTTGAACAGGCGAGCAAGTTTAATGTCTGGATCAAAGAGGCTCCGAAGCAAAGATCCCACGCTGCCTGCTAACTTTAGCACTTTTGTTTGCCTGTGTGGCGCGCTCCGCTCTTTCCCAAGGCTGGGTCGCGATTCGTCATGCGTAAAGAGTACCCATCTGTTGCTTAACACATAGGTTTAACTTTTGCTGCCTTTGCATATAATCCACAAACAAATTAAAGCGCATCTAGCATCCTCTAATACTCAAAGATGCTTTGAAATATTCATCTTGGATGCTGTTATCACATGACTTCAGCAATCGAACCAAGTGCTGTGCAATGTCTGAAACAATTTAACTGCGCTCTATGTGTATGTCCAGAGTACTTTTGCTATAATCTTACAAATATAAAAAGTTTGAAGATATCAATAAAGCAGACTGACCAAGTTCTCTTCTTCATGTGCTGACATGTGTTTATTTTCCCATACTGAGCAGCTGACTGCCCTCCGTGTCGTGGGCTGCAGTTCCAGCTGGTGGTGGCCAACACTTTGCAGCCGTGTTTATAAAAATCACACATTATCAGAGTGCTCTGCCTGCTGCTCCCTGTAGTGTGATCAGAATCCCAGACCCTGCACCCAACACCACTCCCCAACACACACACACACACACGCGCACGTGTCAGATTTAAACATTACTGCCCACACAGTGCAGACGGAAACCTCTCCTATCACCAAGACCCTCTTCCCAAATTCCAATAGTGAACAAACATTTCATGTTGCCAATCATTTTAACTTTAGAGAAGTTAAAGCGGAACATGATGGTGATTAGTGAACCCACCACCTGCTGGGAGACAGTACAGACAATTCCAAGAAACCCCTTTGGATGACCTGATGGGCTTTTAGATTGCAAACTAAGGTCAATTTGTTGATTACTAATCCGGAGTAATAGCAAGCTTTATAACTAAGTCAACTTTAATGTAGTGTGATAAAATAATTTTTTTTATTTTTATTTTTTTATTTTAAAGGGGTCATATGATGTTGCTAAAAAGAACATTATTTGGTGTATTTGGTGTAATGAAATGTCTTTATCTGGTTTAAGGTTCAAAAAACACATTATTTTTCACATACTGTACATTATTGTTTCTGCTCTATGCCCCGCCTTTCCGTAAGGCGTCGATTTTTACAAAGCTCATCGGTTTGAAAAGCGAGGTGTGCTCTGATTGGCCAGCTATCCAGTGCGTTGTGATTGACCGAATACCTCAAGCATGTGACGGAAATGTTACGGCCGTTACCATATTGTGATGCCTTGTCCGGCCGGAGTGACGAGACAAAAACAATAAAACTCATTATAAACGAGGCATTTGTTTGCATCCAGTGGGGACATAATTACAAATTATAATGACTTATACTGTCTTTTTACACGTTGC
The DNA here is from genome assembly GCA_018155175.1 of Sinocyclocheilus anophthalmus. Lineage (NCBI taxonomy): Eukaryota > Metazoa > Chordata > Actinopteri > Cypriniformes > Cyprinidae > Sinocyclocheilus > Sinocyclocheilus anophthalmus. The sequence goes on along the minus strand of JADLZN010002132.1, from coordinate 366,923 downwards.
ATTGCATCGTGCCGCATAAATATAAAACCATGTCTGCATTTGTGATCGGAGAAATGACAAACAACAAGGGCTACTACACTGCTCAAAACTCGCGTTTGAATAATCAGTGGCAAATCCTTTAAATATAAAAACGTACTTACAGTCTGTGAGTCAGAACAGCCGGCATGTAGTCTACTCTACCAGGATCAGGAACAGTCCTCCATAAAATGCACTGGACCACATCGATATTTGGGTTGAAGTGTTCTGGAACGTGTTGTAAATACAACTTAACCACTGATTTCCAGTCGTGTCCTCTTTTGGAAGGCCAAACAAAGTAGTTTTACTTTCACAACAAAACACAGCGTGGCAACCATATGCTAGGCAACCATATGTGACGACGCCGTGCTGGACTCCGCTTCGTCCACTGTGAAAGCCGATCTGGCGATGTATTTCCTCAGCGATCAGCACGGATCAGCTCTAGGCATGACGAAGCGGATATCATCCTTTTTGGAAGGCCAAACAAAGTAGTTCGGCTTTCACAACGAAACACACAGCGCTTCACGACATGGCAGCAGCAACAATACAACAGCGAGAATAAAAGTTACACCTTCTTTCTTTGCGTTAACATTTGGGTGGCTTTATGCAAATCTTCCCAGATAGTGACGTAGATATGTGGGGGCGTATTAGAACGAGCCATTTTAGGTAGGCGTGGTTGACTCTTAACTTTTATAAAGAATATCTCTTTGGATTAGAGACTTTAGTCTTTGCAACTTTAAAGATCTTCTTTATGCACAAGAGCACTCCAAAGAGAAAGGAAAACTTGAAAATGCATCATATGACCCCTTTAATATAAAGATTTAACATTTTTTTTATTTATATTAACTATATATCAATAGTTGGGTGTAAACTTAATGTTTTGCTGTAAGATCTATATCTATATAGGTTTCCATCTATATTATATATATATCGATTAATATATAATCTATATATAATAATAATTCTATGTAATAATGAAAAATTATTCATTTAATACACACCCAAACACGACACGCATACACACCAATAACACACCCCATCCACTCACACCACGCACAACGCCACACGCTGATCTACTGGATTTTCACACACACCATCCCCTATGTTAACAGATAACGTTCCAAAAAGAGAAATATCCAGTGAGCGGCAGTTGTGTGGACGAAAATGCCTTGTTGATGTCAGAGGAGAATGGGCAGACTGGTTAGAGATGATAGAAAGGCAACAGTAACTCAAATAACCACTCGTTACAACCAAGGTATGCAGAATACCATCTCTGAACGCACAACACATCGAACCCTGAGGCAGATGGGCTACAGCAGCAGAAGACCACACCGGGTGCCGCTCCTGTCAGCTAAGAACAGGAAACGGAGGCTACAATTTGCACAGGCTCACTAAAATTGGACAATAGAAGATTGGAAAAAGGTTGACTCATTTGATGAGTCTTGATTTCTGCTGCGACATTCAGATGGTAGGGTCAGAATTTGGCATAAAGAACATGAAAGCATGGATCCATCCTGCCTTGTCTCAACGGTTCAGGCTGCTGCTGGTGGTGTAATGGTGTGGGGGATATTTTCTTGGCACACTTTGGGCCCCTTAGTACCAATTGAGCATTGTTTAAAACGCCACAGCCTACCTGAGTATTGTTGCTGACCATGTCCATCCCTTTATGACTACAGTGTACCCATCTTCTGCGTGCTACGTCCCAGATAATCCACCTGCTGGACTATATATTATTATATATATATCTACACATATACAGTGGGTACGGAAGTATTCAGACCCCCTTAAATTTTCACTCTTAACAATATTGCATCCATTTGCTAAAATCATTTAAGTAAATTTTTTTTATCCTCATTAATGTACACACAGCACCCTTATTATATTGACAGAAAAACACAGAATTGTGTACATTTTTGCAGATTTATTAAAAAAGAAAAACTGAAATATCACAAGGTCCTAAGTATTCAGACCCTTTGCTAACTCAGGTGCTGTCCATTTCTTCTGATCATCCTTGATATGGTTCTACCCTCATTTGAGTCCACTGTGTTTTGATTATCTGTGGACTTTGATTCGGAAAGCCACCCACCTGTCGATATAGACCTTACAGCTCACAGTGCATGTCAGATTAAATGAGAATCATGAGGTCAAAGGAGCATGCCTGAAGAGCTCAGGGACAGAATTGTGGCAAGGCACAGATCTGGCCATGGTTACAAAAAATTTCTGCTGCACTTAAGGTTTCCTAAGAGCACAGTGGCCTCCATAAAAACGTTTGGGACGACCAGAACCCTTCCAAGAGCTGGCCGTCCGGCCAAACTGAGCTATCATGGGAGAAGAGCCTTGGTGAGAGAGGTAAAAAAAGAACCCAAAGATCACTGTGGCTGAACTCCAGAGATGCAGTCAGGAGATGGGAAAAAGTTGTAGAAAGTCAACCATCACTGAGAAATAAGATTCTCTGGTCTGATGAGACCAAGAAGGAACTTTTTGGCCTTAATTCTAAGCAATATGTGTGGAGAAAACCAGTCACTACTCATCACCTGTCCAATACAGTCCCAAAAATGAAGCATGGTGGTGGCAGCATCATGATGTGGGGGTGTTTTTCAGCTGCAGGCACAGGACGACTGGTTGCAATCGAGGGAAAAATGAATGCGGCCAAGTACAAGGATATCCTGGACTAAAACCTTCTCCAGAGTGCTTAGGACCTCAGACTGGGCTGAAGGTTTGCCTTCCAACAAGACAATGACTCTAAGCACACAGCTAAAATAATGAAGTAGTGGCTTCACAACAACTCTGTGACTTTTTTCTTGAATGGCCCAGCCAGAGCCCTTACTTAAACCCAATTGAGCATCTCTGGTGAGACCTAAAAATGGCTGTCCACCAAAGTTTACCATCCAACCTGACAGAACTGAGAGGATCTGCAAGGAGGAATGGCATAGGATCCCCAACTTCCCCCAAATCCCGGTGTGAAAAACTTGTTGCATCTTTCCCAAAAGACTCATGGCTGTATTAGATCAAAAAAGGGTGCTTCTACTAAATACGTAGCAAATGGTCTGAATACTTATGACCATGTGATATTTCAGTTTTTTTTCTTTTTTAATAAATCTGCAAAAATGTCAACAATTCTGTGTTTTTCTGTCAATATGGTGTGATGTGTGTACATTAATGAGGAAAAAAAATTACTTAAATGATTTTAACAAATGGCTGCAATATAACAGAGTGCACAATTTTAAGGGGGTCTGAATATTTTCCGTACCCACTGTATATGCACATATATATATTAAAAATTCCAATAGGAACATTCTAGTATTACAGTCAGAACATGATATTAAAAAGTAATAGTAAAGTATTACAGCTTGAAAAAAAAAAAAACACTGGATGATGTTTTAATGCAATTATCTTGAGCAGACTATATATTCAAGGGGGCCGGGTTTTTTTTATTTTTTTTATCCATATTTAAATAAAAAGATAAATGTAGGCTAATGGGCAGGGCATCAAGGAGATTTCTTGAGCATAATTGCCTTTTGCTTTTAAATGGGTCCTATTTATGCTTTTCCACTTTTTCAACTTTAGTCTGTAATGTTCTGTTTGAGCATAAAAAAAGATCTGCAAAGTTACAAAGCTCAAAGTCGATTTCAAAAGGAGATATTTTATTTAACAGAAATCACTTTTCAAAAACTACAACGAATGACTCGTTTGGACTACAACGCATTTTCCGGGATTTGTGATATCACACATAGCGACGAATAGGACGAGACCTGGTTGAGCTGCACTAGAGAAGGCAACGAGTGTTATCACGGTGTCGGAGATGCGCAAGCTTTCTCAAGGCAGACAAACTTAGAGTGGTTACAATCATCCGGGTTTAAAATCACGCTCAAATTGATTTGATATTGACGCAATATTTACACTGAAGCTGGCAGGCGGCTATGGTAAGGGGCATGACATTTCCCAACCAGGTGCCGAGTGCTGCCAATCACAACATACACTGGCCCAGCTAACAAACCACAATACACACTGGCCCAGCTAACGGTTTTTCGAACAACCTAGTATGAGAGCCTGTTCTAGTACACCCCAAAAACAAAATCAAGACTTTGTAAAAGAGCATAATAGGACCCCTTTAACTAAAAAAAAACTTATGATATTTGAAAAAAATACAGCAGTGTGGAAGAGCATGACTCATTTATCAAGTTTGATTGCTTTCCAGAAAAAGAAAAAAAAACTGACAACAAGACCCAGGATGGGGTTTTTTGCCATATTTTTAAAAAATAGAGCTGGTTTATTTGGCAAAATTGGAGAGCTGCCTCCCATGCGATTAGGGCAACAGCTCCAAATTTCAGAACTGCCCCGTTCTCTCGCTCTCTTTCTTTTCATCCCTCTCCCTTCAGCACACTCACTCTCCACTCACCGACTGTCTGCTTCCTGGATCTTGCACTACTTGCCCACTGGCAAAATGTAAGTAGTTGCTCTTGCAAAAATGAAAGGAAGACTCTAGACGATTAGATTGCGAGATCAGACGACAGACATACACATAGACCGATTGTAAAAAAAAAAAAAAACAACCTGACAGACTGCAAAATTTGACATGCATGGAATGAGACACAGAGTAAAAGAATGATAGATATAGAAAGAATGATTAATAAATAGAAGATAATAAACGACAGACAGACAGATAGAACGATAGACAGACAGATAGAATAATTGAACGTCAGAGCGAGAGGCCGGTGGTCCCACTTCTGTTTCTAAACAAAGCGTCAGCCCTCCCCAGCACCTACCACACTCAGATTTACTGGCGTATTCGGCTTTGGCAAGGGGTGGTTATGCAGCGTTTCCAACATGTCGTTCAAGTCATCTTCCTGTAAGGATAAAAAAGACAAATATGAAAAACTAACAAATGAAAAAAAAAAAACAACCAAAGGAGCGTGAAAGAAAAACAACGGTACAGCAAAGCGATTCCATGATTTAAAGCGCTCAGCGTAAAGTATTCCTACAGCAGTCTACAGAAGAGAAATATATCTGACTGACACGCATTTAACGAGCGATCCTGAGGTTAAGAGACGGTAAGCTAGGCTGCGGCAGACGCTTATTATTCTGGGGATGATTTATGGCAAACATTGGCTGTTCGTAATTAACCAAAGGTCCTTCCTCAGAGCGGGCGGCTTTAAGAAGCCATTGGAGAAAAGCTTTGCCTCAAAACAGGCCTCAGGATTATAACGCTGAGCTTTTACGAGCTTTTATGACAAGAGTGCAATTTACCCTCTCAAACTTGCTGTAGAACAGCAATGCCATTGCTGTTAAAACACAGTGTCAGAATTGAATAGTTAGGCACATATTTAGATAGACCTTTCCTTGTAAGCAAAATCCCAGATTAGCTGTGTGGCCAGAGCTCGCAGCATGTATGGTGTGTGTTTGTACATGTGTGTGTGCAAGCTGCTGTTACGAGAGCCTGGATGCTCACACACATGGTCAGTTACACAGCCTGAGGAAACACTTAATTTACCCTCGCCATAAACCTTCAGCGCTCTTGTCCTTCCTCGTCAGTCAACGTCGCCTCACGCAGAACGGAACGACAAAAGTCAACCCAATCATGCTTACTCGCTCAAACAATTCATTTATGCGTACTAGTTATGCTTTTGCTGGACAGTTTGTAAGGGAAAAAATTGTAAAAGGTTATTTTAGCATCATTGAGATACTGTTGTAGTTTTTATTAATATTTTTTATATTTTTTTTGTATATTTTCCATTTTAATTTCAGTTAAAAGTTTAGTAAACTTGTCTTTGTCATTTAATAGTTTTTTTATACATGCCAATATAATTTTTATTCATTTTTATTTCAGTTACTTTAGTACATCAAGTTAAACTAAATTAAAATGAGAAATGTCTTCAAGTAAAAAAGATTTATGGTTTATGGTTTTTGTTTCAGATTTAGTTAACTATAATAACCCTTCTGCCAAACATTGTAAGTTTAATTAGTAAGTAAATAAATACATATATTATTCTTTCAAAATATAATGGTTTCATTTTTGAAACACCAGCAAAATTATTTCTATATTATCATATTCAATGCAAATGTCCATCTAAATTCTATGAAATTGCTCTGGGTAAAACAAATGTATGTAAATGGTTCATGAATTAAATCTTAATTTTCACATTCAATTGAGTGCAACGATTTACTTAAGAATGATTTTATGAATTAATTAGACTAATCTGTTGTGCTCACATTTCATGAATAAGGCCCATTTTGGTTTTTAATTATCCTATATTAGTTGTCACATTTAAAGCAAATTTTGGTTTAAATTGTATGAAAAAACAATTTATTTAAAATTTAAGTATAAATCTGTCACAGTCTTCTATAAATTGCTGAATTGTGCGCAAATATCTGTGCAAATAATTGGTAAAAATGTTCTTATTTAAATATTTGCATTTAATACAAATATCTGTATAAATAGCACACCCCTCCACAAAAAAAAATAATAATTCACATAAAATGTCAAACAAATGTGACTGTGTAAATCTTTCCCAAATCGATTCTTACATAAACTGTTGCATTAAATGCATTGTGTGCAGATTTGTTGTAAAGTCATTTTTAACCAACTATTACTGTTGAACACTTGATCCCTTTGAAACATGTTCTCCAGTCTTTATTTGTATAGTTGATTATATATATTGGATATATATATATATATACTATTATATATATGTGTTTGTGGTGTGGTTTGTGTTGGGTGTGTGTGTGTGTGTGTGTCTGTGTGTGCTTGTGCATGTTTATGTGGTTTATGAGGACCCAAATTTGTATAATAACATGGGTATGACATAGGTATTACAACGATAAGGTGATTTATGAGGACATTTTCAGTGTCCCCGTAATTCAAAAGGCTTATAAACAATTCAGAATTAGTTTTTTTGAAAATCTAAAATGCAGAAAGTTTCCTGTGAGGGTTAGGTTTAGGTGTAGTGTTGGTGTAGGGTGATAGAATATATGGTTTGTACAGTATAAAAACCATTTACGCCTATGAGAGTCCCCATAAACCATAAAACCAAACATGTGTGTGTGTGTGAGTGTGTGTGACAGTGTGTGTATGTTTATTTGTATCAATTAGTACATATTCACAGAGGCAGCACTTCTTTTCCCAAAAAACACCTTTCTGAATTGCAGTTCAGCTCTTCCATCTGTTGACCACTACATTCTCATAAATGAAGCTAAATGACTTTGAAAGTTGCACTGAATAAGCATCTGCTAAGTGCCTTCAATGAAAATCATAAAGGAAATGTACTTTACATAATGATAAACATGAAATTTCAAGAATGAGGAGAAACTCTATAAAAAAAAATTTAAAATTAAAATGAAAAAAAAGGCATACTTTTGGTAATGGTGCGGGTCGATGACACGGAGCATCTAACGGCTTAATTCCTGACCCCTGTGACTCCCAGTGTACTCAGCCTGTGATTTGTTTGTGTAGAGGAGGCTTGGACTTCCTCACTTCTCTTTCAGTGGCTCAGTTACACATAACAGAACGATAACAGACTGATAGAGAAACTCTGAGCACTCTTCCACGCTGGCTCCACAGACTCTGTTTTTCATTTGATGTTAGCTTAATATTTTCATCCCCTTTTCTTAATTCAAACTTTTCTTCGTCTCTTACTACTGTGAAACTTTCAGAAAGAAAAAAAAATGATTTGGCACAGTGCATTTCCTGACAATTTGTTTTCCCGTATATCATGAGGACTGACTTCCTGTTCGATGCTCGGTCTGTTAAATGTCACCAACACTGCAAAGCAAAGCACAACCGACCAACTGTGCCGGTTTCGCTGAGATGGATTATAGATGACGTTTTTCTTTTTCCTTTGTCTTTGCACAAAACAAAACACTCGAGTTTTGCTTTGCAGTGGCACTTTTGGCTCACAAGCTGGATGGCAGGAATGCTGGTAATTTTCGATGCTATTTGTGACATTAGCCGTTTGCTCAATAGGGGGTCTGGCACGATGCAATCAGCCACATGAACAAGTGACCTCACAGAGAAAAATGTATTTTACAACTACAAATATTTACAGTTCTCCATAAATGAACTTTCAGATACTGTTTGATCTGTTTACATATTGAAATTTTAACTGATGATGTCTCTTAACTTACTTAATTTGAAGGCACCTTCCTTGAAATCGAATTTCCTTCCTTCCTTGAAGGTTAATGTTTTGATATGTAGTCTATTTAGAAATTTGGATTAAATTAAACGTGACAATTTAAGAATGGTTTTAAGAACGATTTTAAATAAAGTATAGCATATAATGCCAATCTGTGTAAATCTAAAAACCATTCCTGCATTAATTGCAAGAATTTAATGAATATTTCTGTGCACATCATAAAACCATTTTCAGAAATGTGCCACTTTACCTTAAGGCAAAGTTTTAAAAAGTCTGCAAGGGTACATTCTTGCATTAAATGCAATTATGTGTGTACAATGGTTCATATAAAACCATTTTTAAATAAATGAGCACACGTGATGCAAATTTCTGTGTAAATCTTTTCAAAGTCATTCTTATGTATTGAATTTTTGCTCATTAAACACAAGTCTAAGACTTCAACTTAGCTGGTGTTTTAAAAAGTCTGTAAGCCAATCATTAAAAATGTGCTTTAAATGCAATCATGAATTTAAAAATGGATTTATAAAAATAGCTAATTTCTGTGTTAACCTTTCATAAGCCTATTTTTTCATGTTATTTTGCTCATTTTTTCCATGGGTAGTAGCAGTATTTAAAAATTCGCATTAAATGTGATAATTTTTTGAAGAGCAGTTTTATTAATGATTTTACATGAAGTACAGCATAGAATTCAAATTCAAGTAAATCTTAAAAAAAAAAAGTATTTGTAAATTGCTGCATTTAATGCACATTCTTGAGTAGATCATAAAACCATTATCAGAAATGTGCAACTTTACCTTAGCTGGTATTTTAAAAACTCTACATGAAATCCGATAATGTGTAAAACTGTTCATAAATCTGTTCTTGAATAAATGATCACACTATCATTTTTAAAGGATCAGATTTAATACAAATTTCTGTGTAAATCTTGGGTATTGTGTAAATCTTTGCTACTGTAATTGTGCTCATTTTTGACATGTGAAGACAAGTTGAAGACTTCCCTTAACTTACCTGGTGTTTTGACAAGTAGTCTGCAAGGGTATTTAGCAGCTTATAATAAATCTCAAACCATGGTAGATAGCTGTCAAAAAAAAGCAGAAGAAAAAATGCATTAAACAATTATTTATTAGAACACTTCACAAGGAAAAAGCTATAAAAAAACATGGTAGCCTCATTCAAAAGAGGAATATCATTTTCTCAAATACACCACAGCCGATTCTTCTCATCTTGACTTTTAACCTGGCGGGCTTTAGACTTCCTTTAGCATTTTCGGCTACAGTGAACCTTATTATCACATTCTTGCTACTCGCTGACACTTGCATTTTAAACATTCCAGCCACGGAGCGGGCTAAATAAAAGTATTTGGTTTCTTCAACAAAAACACATCTGGACCACTGTAGCCTGTAATAAACCAGGGATGGGATGGTTTACAAGCATGCTGCGCCCAGATGCACAACCTGAACCTCACTGTCGTACATTAAGTCACTACATATGTCACCATTTTTTTTCTCCTTAAAATTAATTTCTCTTAATAATGAATTTCTAAAATTACATTTATTAGCAGGAGTAAAGAAATAATTCACACCTTATCAATGTGCATTAACTAATCACACAATGACTAGCCAAGAGTATCTGCAACATTGTGTGTGTTGCTGCCTGACAGAATCTTGGCCGGCCTTTAAAGATGGAACGCGGCCAGTGTGTTGTTTTGGCTTGAAGGTTGTAAGAACACACACCATTTATTTTGTTATGCAATCTAGTGAAAAAATGCAGCCTGCTAGTGGGCTCTGACTTTTTCTTTCCCGGTATGTAGGCATGATTTCAACATGCATTTCAACTCGGTCTGGAATCTCACACTTAACCGAGAGCCATTACATCAGCTATTCTTTTCAAATGCAGAGCTTCGACTTTTGTCTGTCACTAATGCTTGATTACCTTAATTGGCAAAGATAGAGCAAAAGAAGAAGCTTGAATTAATAGATGCGGTCATTTTGAAGAAAGAAGAACAAGCTTATCGTCTGATCCCAGTTGAACCATAAAGCACGAGTCCCCCCCCCCCTTTTTTATCCTTCTATGGGTCAGTGAGCTCTCCAGCAGACTGGAATTAATAGACAACAAAACACACAACTAAGTGTATCTAACGCAAATTTTCATATTGCCGAATCCGTAGAAAGGGGCCAGTGGCACGGCGTTCCCAGGGACGTGCGCTCAAGCGTGAGAGTTTCAAGTCTGGGTGACCATTAACCTAAAACAATCATCTCTTAACATGCCAATATTTTGACGTGCATGACGACATTCGCAAACCAGGTCACACTATTCCAAATGAAATGTGTCTATGCAAATTTCTCGATGGATGAGAAAAAAATAATCCATGGTCTGCGTGTTTTGGTTTGCATGACGTGTTGTTTGAAATATCGTAATCGACCGACACCTTGCTCAAGCTGCATTGCACAACAAAGAAAAATCATTATCTATCTCTCTCTCACTCGCTCTTTGTTTAAAATGCGAGGCTGCTGGATGCTAATCCTTCATTTTTCACACGTGAAGGGGATTTAAATGGGAGCCTCTCCTTGTCAGAAAGGCACGGCAGGCCTTGGAGAGCACAAACATTCATTATAGTGTTAAATGAGAGCATGCAAATCTTTTGTTTTAAAGTCAAATAAATCAGTGCTCGATAAGCAGCAGACTTGCGTTTATGAAGACATCCAGGGAGGAATACCTTTCACAAAATCCTGGATTAATTTTTTTTAAGTCATAAGGCAGAAGCACACAATTTTTCTACTCATTTTAACTTTTTTTTTCTTTTTTTTTATAAATAAGCTGAGGGGAGCACGGCAACCCAACCCAATCTTGTCACAGCTTGTAAGTAAAAATGTGTTTGTATTGGGCAAATCCTCTGATAGAGGAACATTCATCATGCTGAACTGTGCTGAGACGAGCCAATCTCAACGGCCCTTTTAGGTTCTCTAGCGCCGTATATTCGGAGAGTAAACCAACTTATCTGTGGCTTACTGGCAAACCCTAACAAACTCTAGTTCCTTGCTTCCACAGCCAGAAGCATCAGATAAGCTTGAGCAATTTGGTTTGATAGCTGGAAAAAAAAAAAGACAGAAACTGACCACCAATGAATGGGAGAATGTGTAGGTCATGACATGATTAGAAAAGATGTATTCGTATTTTCGAGAATTAGGTGTGAACTACTTGAGAACTACTTCTGAGCCGAAATGTAACTTTTGTCAAGACCAAAAAGTCTGAAAAAACACAGAAAATATGGGATTTAAAACATGGAAATATGTTTTTATGTAAAAAGAAAGCATATTTTGGCATAAAAATAGAATCAAATTAATAAAATATTAAACATTATTCACTATTTCTAGGTCACTAATCAAAATGACTAATCAAAAGTGCTGCTGTCATTAAAGCAAAAGGAGGAAAAAATCATTTTCAAAGAGTTACTTTTTCAATTCACCTTTTCAAAACAAACTGTTATGCTGATTATATAATTTTTTAATAATAATAAAACGTTTTACTGATTTACCAAAAAACTCTTCTAGAGTGGTTTTCAAACTTCAAAATTCCACTATAAATCAGTCATAAGTCATATTATGCATTTATTTAGAAATTTTAAACTCCATGCACGGTCTTTGGTTCGTCTTATATGCTTGCGCGCTCTAATCGGCCCTTAAATCAACATCCATCCTAAATCATTGGAGGTATTTAGGAGCTTTAAAAGCAAGTCAGCTTGCACCTTGTATCCTTCCCAGGATGAGATACGATTACACCCTCACTTTTCCTGAGTTTTATGTTCAGCAGAGGGAAAGAAATATCGCTAAATGGCCACTAACTGAAGAAAACCTCTGCTGTCTGAGGAAGACGCCAAGTCGGGTCTCAGCCATCAAATAAAACAGGCGAGAGGGAGAGAGAGGGTCTATTTCATCTGGGGTCTCGCATATGTCCAAAGGCTATGTGCTCGGAGTGTCCGAAGGCGGGATGGGTGGAGAGGGTGGGGTAAAACGGAACGCTTGTGCTTTTGAAGTGGTTTGGCCTGAAGGAACCCTGGCCTATTTGGCCTGGGCTAAACCTGCAAAGCTACAAAGGGCTGTCCACATAAAACTGTCCCTCTCATTAGGCAACTTCCTTGGGTAAGCTTAGGTGACAATTTTATGGTCCCAGCACTTCAACAATCACAAGGACACTAACTGTTTTAATTACTTTTCTTTTATATTCTGTTGGGGAGTGTAAATGTGTGTGAATAAGAAAAAATTTACAAAAAAAACTAAAATGTTATAATTTATACAATGATTTATATATCAATTTATGTGTCTTATAATACCTAAAAGATCAATAGAAAAAATATATATAATTCACTGAATTTATAAGTCAAACTTCACACTTAATAGTTACATATTTAAAACGAGACAGCTGATAGCTGTGTTACAATGAAAATAAATAAATTATATGTACAATTATATAATATATATATATATATATATAGATATATTACACACACACACACACCTTCTTACATCAATCCTATCCTCTATTCTTCTGCAAGAAGGCAGAAAAATAAAACTTCCTTTAGGTCTTTTGTTACATTTGTCCATATTCTTTCCAAATAGATGACATAAACAAAAGAATTCTAAGGTCTTAAAGAAAAGAAAAAAGAAACAAAACTTTGAATGCATTTCTTATTATGAATGAAGGAAGCCATGCAAACTACTCAGAATGCATAATGAATTTTATACATCATATGTCAAATGAATTAGCATGTAAAACTCAGTGAAAGGGACAGGGGAGAATCTTGCTAATTGGCAGCAGGGCTTCATGCATAATTATTGGTGAACAGTCTCCAGCATGCCTCTGTGCCTGAATAACGAGGGGAGAGAAAGAGAGAGAAAAAAAACACACACACAAAAAAACAAAGGCCATCCTGGCCGGGGTGGGAGGAGGAGAGATCTCGACAGGAGCTCATCATGACAATGATAAACCTGCGATTGTCCATCAATACCATGTAGACGGAGGGACAGAAATGTGATAGGTCCCAGTTGAGCTGCTCTGAATTACTAAATGTATTTGTATTATTAAATACACTGGTTTATCATTTATGTAACACAGTCTTCAATCTCCAGCTTTCCATTCTCAGTGGAACACCTATTCTAAAATGATCAACGCATATGATGATCTAAAAAAACAAACAAAAGGCGTATTCCTATCCTGTGTTTATTATTAGTTAATAAAAGTGAAGTATAGTTTGCTTCTAGTCCCTTTATTTCAGCATCTAGAACTGATCTGGAATTTGTTTTCCTTAAAACAGGAATTTTGACATTGTTAAAAAAAAAGCCTCTTCAATCCATCAAACTTTGATCTATTAATGATATTTAATAGTATATTTTGATATGAAAGGAGATCTTCCTACTTCTGATTGATTTTGAAATTTGATATGAATGATTTGTGACGCAGATGGCATAAGATGAAATATACACTGCAAAATATAAAAAAAAAAAAAAAAGTTAAATAAAGAAATGAATATAAAACAAAAATTTTGGAAAATCAGTAAAGCTCTTTTACCTGAGCAAACAGATGCAGACCCTGCAGCCAGACGTCAGCCGACAGAACCCAAACCTCTGCTTGCTCTCAATGTCTGTGAGCACAAATGTGAAGTTCTGGCCCACCTGAGTCTGGGACACTCTGCAGCCCATCAAACAGAGAGATAATTAATAAAATATATATATTTTTAATTAAAATACATTTCAATTACATTTGATGGAAACACTGTATTAGACAGTGACTGTAACTTCGAGCATTTTTATATCCAGCTAAAATCAGAAATTTTTATATCAGAAAAGCTACCAAAAACATGCTATAAACATTTAATGCATTCACTAATTTCATATCCATTTGATAGCAGAAAGATTCTATTACATTTAAGGTTGAACCAATGGTGACAGTGTAGTTTATCTCCACTAGATGGCAGCAACAAAGCTTCAGCTGGAAGGAAGTGAACTTCTCACACAGCACATAAACAATACAACAGAGCTTTCCATTTTTCATTTCCAAGAGCAAACAAGCCAATACACACGCACACACACACACATACCACTGTGAGAAGAACACATTTATTCAGGAGATGTGTCAAACATCACGCCAGTTAGGACAGACAAGCAAACAAACATTGTTTACTGGGGGCGGAGATCTTAATTTCTATAAAGGTGCTTTATTGCTATGGACCTCTCAGTGAAAGGTCTGACATTAGAAACAGAAGAACTACTGGAACCAAAGGAGGTGTGCGGCTCTACCCTGAGAGTCATTTACGACAGCCTCATGTGCTTGTGTGAATGAGTGTTGGATAAACAAAAATCCAAATTTTTCCCAATTCACACATCATCGATTAACTTATTTTCCGGAAGCATGAAGGACGACCTACCTTTCAATGTCAAATGGGAAGCAGAACTTAGGCACTGTCTGCAGGACCTCCTAAAAAGAAGCAAATAAAAGACATTAAGAGCCATTCAAATCATGTTATTGTTCGCTAACTGATATGAATTACATTTAATTGAAGGATAAGCCATAATGACTTAATTGATGGTTATGGCATGAAATGATTTGATAAAGAGGATTATGTGATATAATAGGTTGCCAGAGTGTTGAGGTTGTTAACATGTTCGGAGTGTTTTAGTGCACTGCTAAATGGTTGCTAGGAGGCTGTATAAGTCATAAGAGTCCAGCTCCACATCTCTATTGTCCCTAGATACAGCTCTAATGCAAAGGATTTCTGGCCAGTTTTTTCTTTTTCTTTTTACCCAACTGATTCGAAACGTAAAAGCACACATTTTCTTAACAAACTGCATGATCTGAGCTATTATTTATGTTTGCAGCACAAATTGTGTTAATCCAATGAAACGGTTTAGCTTCAAAGAAATACTCGTTAATCAGAACAATTTTAGTTTTTACTGCATTACTCAATGTTTTTATTGCATTGCTAAATACTTGCTAAAATGTTCTAGATATATTGTCTCAAGCCAAAAGAGACAAACTCCGCTTCTCTATGATATTTTGGTCCTAAGATGCAAGTCTAAGGGATTTTCGTTGTACAAACTGTTAATCAGATGAATGTTTCTGTTTCAAATAAATATTCGTTAAGCAGAAAAGAAGATGGCAAACAAATACGAAAACAAATGGAGTTACGTTTTTAGTGCATTGCTAATTTTTTTTAGTGCATTACTAAATGGTTGCTAGGAGGCTGAGTATTGGCTCAAGTCAAATAAATCAAATAAATATTCATTAAGTAGAACAGTAGCTGACAAACAAATTTCTCATGTTTTTGTCTGACAGAAGTTGATTAGAAGAGTAAAAATAAATTTTTTCAACAAACCGCAAGATTTGTAAGGCAAACCGTATAAATAAGATGAAATGACTATTCCGATAACAATTCATTAGGCAGAACCATACCTGGCAAATGAATGAGCAAACGAATGGATTTAAAATGAAACTACATCATGCTGACGTAAAGGGGGAGGGTGATCAGAGGCTAAAACAATTAGTGGCCATTAGCTCATTGATCGTTTCGCTTGAGGTGTGGGGACGACGGAGGTGACGGCAGATTGTAGGAACAACGGCTGTGCAGCACCAGGGGTTCAGAAGAGGTGCGGGAAGGATAGGAGGGGGGCAAAAGGATGCCCAGCCTTCGGGGTTTTACCTTCCCGCACAGCCCCAGAGGGAGAGTCCCAGCACCAGCAGCATATGGATTTTCATAGCCATATGGGTTAGCCACGTCTGGCCAGTCCTGCACTGTAGACTAGCCATGGGGAACTGCCAGTGATCCTCTGCTCAATGTATAACAAGCTGCGACCATTCAAATGAACTGTGCGGGTGTGTTTGGGGGCAGCTGGGTAGTTCAAATGCAGGTTCCATAACCGTACCTACCCTTTAAAACAAAATTAATTGTTCAACGTGCGTGTATGTGCGTTAGTCTGCGAGGGTGTCTGTTTTTATTTGCATTTATATGCAGGCGCAGATGATGACTGGTTGCTGTTTTTCTCGGTGGGAGGCGGTGGTGCTGATGGGGAAAGACAGAGTGAGAGAGTTAGTATGTGATACAGAGAGCGGTGAGGAGATTGAAGGCTCTGGCAGGCGAGAGAGGAACGTTGGCAGCGGCAGAAACATCCTCGCCGTGTCGTGGCGCGGCGGATGACTGTACGCCAGTAAAGCTGTCACGCATACGCAAGCCTGATGCTGCCGTATGTGACTGCTACTATCATTAACTCCTATAGGCGCTCCCCCCCCGAGTCTTTATGCCAAGCTGTGCCACGCTTTTGCAGAAGTGTATGCAAACGGATGCTACGCAAATAAAATTGTCTCCTTAGTAGATGCAGAAGTTGTCGCGGGTCCCACACTGGCCTGCTTGATGCCAATCAACGCTGGTCCCTGCTGTCAATCTGAGTTGCTTGACAGGAACTTGCAATGGAATTCACACTGGAAATAACGTTCGGACTAGACAAAAGGTGATATTTGTAACAACATGCAGCAGAATGAATACATTCATAATGCCATGTCAATTGAAATGGTCTAAAGAATTAAATAAGAGCAAGAAAAGCCATAATTAGGACCAATGAAACTCCAAAGCCTGTGCCTTTTAAACTCCTTTCATTACATGTCAACATGAAATGTCATTCACAGTACTTGATTTTGCCATTGGGATCATAAAAAGTGCTCTTGATATGATAAATTGAGAGGAAAGCAAAAGAAGATATTTTATACAATGAAAGTCAATGGGGTCCAAAACAACTAGATTGGACCCCATTGACTCTGTATGGGCCTAAAAATCTTTTGTGTTCTGCAGAAGTCACACAGGTTTAGAACAACATGAAGGCAAGTAAATGACAGAATTTTCAGTTCTTGGGTGAAAGTCAAATGAAATGAAATGAAAGGTTGATGATGTCAGCCAAAGAAGAAAGTCTTTTCAGGGCAGAACATGCTTGGATTGAACAAAAAGACATTTATTTGAACAAAACGTACCAGAAACTGATTTGATTTCATGTTGACTTCAAGTGCTTTTCAAATCCATTCATGTCCATTAGCATCCAAGTGAAATATTCTCACAATTCTCCTCGAGGTTTTAGTAGATCTTAATCTCAGTACGCATGTGC
The DNA here is from genome assembly GCA_018155175.1 of Sinocyclocheilus anophthalmus. Taxonomy (NCBI): domain Eukaryota; kingdom Metazoa; phylum Chordata; class Actinopteri; order Cypriniformes; family Cyprinidae; genus Sinocyclocheilus; species Sinocyclocheilus anophthalmus. The sequence goes on along the minus strand of JADLZN010002132.1, from coordinate 349,636 downwards.
ATTACACACCTTTTTCTCTCACAGTTTTATTACTATTCATCCAGGTGATCAGGGGACTATACCAAAGCGTGCTCTGGGAGGAGAGGTGTAACGTGAGTTGCTATCGTTCCTGTTGTGTGGTTGTACTGTTTTTTCCCCTTTCTCTGCCTCCCTACCAACCATTTTCCCAAGACAAAAGAATATAAAACAGCTAATGCATTTACAACTCACTGGAGGAGGCAGGGTGAACTCTGCAGGCTGCATTATTTATTTACTGTTGAGACAGGGATATCACTCAATGAGACAGCAGTCTCCATTCCCCCCTGGACCCACTGTGGAGGCCTGCAATCACAGCTTCTCCTCTATCACTATCTCTCTCTCTTTCTCTCTCCTCCACCAGCAGCATTTATTACCACCCCACGCTACCGGGAGACACTACCGCTCCCTCCCTGAGCTCCCTGCAGAGGAAGGGAGCTTGTCTTGGGCTGGATGGGAGCAGAAGATTCAACAATGGCATCAGCAGCAACCGATATCAGGGGATGTGCTGCTTCTGCATAACAATGCTTTCAAAAGCGTAATTACGATGAACATCTAGTAGTTAGATCGAGGCATTTATGAAAAAAAAAATCATGCATGCAATTTATTTCTAAAATGAAATTGGCCCAGATTGGACTTAAATGGGAAAAAATTCATTGGAATGTTTGCTCTCCACACAGTCATTCAAAAACTATAGAACTATACATATAAAAAAAAACTTTATTTCACAAAATTGTGACTATTTAACTCAATATTTCTGGTTATTGCGAGTATTTCTGGCAATTGTGACTATGTCTCATGATTGCAACTACTCAATTGCAACTTTATTTTGCAGTTTCAACTATTTTTCACAATTGAAAATTTATTTTGCACAATTGCAAATATTTTCCACAATTGCAAATCTATTTTGCACAATTGTGATTTTTGCACAGCTGTCAGTATGTTTCAAAATGTTAACTATTTTGCACAATTGCTGCTTTTAATCTCACAACTATATTTTGCATGTGTCACATATCTGTGAGGGGGAAAAAAATCCAATTCGGGCCACATTCAGCTGCAGCATGAACATAGCCAATGTTACTAGGTGATGTGAATGTTAGCGTTGAATATTTAGATGGGAACAGCAAGACAAGAATGGGAGGGAGGGACAAAAAGAGAAAAAGAAAAGGGAGAGAGAAAGATGTTGTGAGTGGGAACTAAGCGGTGCTCCGGATGAGCGAGTGAAAAGCATTTCTTCATTCTGTCAATACTGGGATGAAAGAGGGAGGGGGGTGCGAGAGATATGTGGTGAGAAATAGAAGGAGAAAGAAAAGGAGAGAAAGAGGCAGAAGGAAGGAAAGGGAGAGAAAGCATGAGAACTGAGAGATATAGACAGGCAGGCATCCAGGCAGACAGAGCGACAGACAGAGATAGGAGAGAAAAGAGAGATAAGGTGAGAGAAAGACAGAAATATATAGAGAGAGACAGCAAACTCCCCCTTTTCTCTCTCCAAGCTGGTGGGATTCCTCCCCAGGGGTTTCTGCCTTTAAACCTCCATGCTCTTTAAAAATTCTGCCAGCCAGCAGGTCTACACGGTGCTATGGAACTGTCTCCAGCAGGGGAGAAGTGTGTGATTGTGTGTGTGTCTGTCTGAGGAAAGAGAGAGAGAGAGAGAGACAGAGACTGGCAGAGCCACCATGCTGACGGCACCAAGATCCCAGTGACAGGTTCAAACCCAATCTCCCCACAGGTCAGTGTTCACTGTACCCCCAAACCCCAATTAAGTCCTGCTTCTTCTTTCTCCATATCCCTCTCTCTCTCTGGGTGTCAGAGAATGTGGCCGTAACACATGCAGCGCCCCATGCTTATGACGACGAAAGCGCTACTGGGTCTAAAATCAAATAAGCGCATCTACTAGTACAAATAAAAAAAATAGAGCTCTACATTTTCTGAAGAAACGTAAGTGCTGCTCGTCTGCGAAATTCGCCTCCATGATGCTAGAATGTTGGTGGTGGTTGCTAAGGTTTCATAGCGCTATGTGGTTGCTAGGCATTTGCCTACCGATATTCTGGTATAGATATGACTCTGGTTCCACCTACAATGTAAATCTATGGGATTTTAATGGCCCTTTTTATCTGCAATATGAAAATAGTGTTCTCAACCAGAACACTCAATCATTACTCTCATTGCCTAAATGTCTTTAGAAAACTTCAAGATTAAGGAAAAACCATCTGTACTGGTCAACTCTAAGTACTTCTCAAAATTGCAACTTTATTTTGCACAATGGCAATGTTATATCTCAATATTGCAACCTGAACAATTGTGATTATTTCTCATAACTATAACTTAATGTATCATAATTGAATTAAAGTTGCAGTCCGTAACTTTTGGCGCTCTAGCGGTTAATAAACAGAACGCTGCGTATTGCGGAAGAACATTGTAGCCGGAGCTACTTCTCTCTGTTTATGTCTATGACGAATCACGCAGGTACTGGGCTACTCCGCAGCGGTACCTACCCGAACCAGTCTAAAATAGTCAGAATATAAACATTTATTATAGGTGTACCATAGGGATTCTGGATAAGCCAAAAACACGGTTTGGAAAATGGATTAATGTGTACTCGCTTATTATATAAATGTTGAAATAAAAAAAGTTACAGACTGCAGCTTTAAAATATCAAATTTATTTCCCACAGTTATTCTTTGTTTATAAAAACTGTAAATTTGTTCTTTAGTCTTTAGATTTAGTCTCTAAAAAAATGTCATGGTTAAGGAAAAACCATTAATTAATGTTAACTTAAAATTGCAACTTTATTTAGCGAAACTGCAACATTCTATCTCACAATTGCAACTTTATTTCTTGTAATTTGAACCGTTTCTCATATACGCTACTTTATCTAACAATTGCGACTATTACTCATTTCTTTGACTTAATTTCTTGTAATTGCAAATTTATTTCCCACAATTGTCATTCATTCATTCATTCATTCATCTGTAAATTTAATCTCTATGGTATAGGTTTAGTCTTTTAAAAAAAAAAATAGCAAACTTATTTTCCACAACTGTGATTTATTTATTTACACAACCGTAAATTTACTCTCTATGCTTTAGTCTTTTAGAAAACTTAATGGTAAAGACAAAGCATTAATTAACTTAAATTACAAAGGTTAACTGTAACTACTACTCAAAATTGCAACTTTATTCTGTACAATAGCCTTTTTTGCTAATTAATTTCTTGTAAGTGCAACTGTTTCGACAATCAAATAAAAGAAAACAAATTATCACATTTCGACAATTTTTTGCACAATTGCCAATTTATTCTTTAGTCTTTAGGATTGGTATTTTAAAAAAACTTTAATTAAAATGTAAATATTAAAATCAATTTAGAATTAAACTTCATATCGCCAACAATACGATATTAAATTAAAATCTAAAATGAATAATGCCTGGTCTCAGATCAGCACACAAGACCATTTCCACCAATATAATGGTCATGCAGTTTTGAGGTGCTGTAGCTTTAAGCGTATATATTCTCTATTAGCAATGCTGTCTGATGCAACAGCACATCAATGGGGATAAAATCTCCAAATCTCCAACCGAGATTCCTTTCATTACATTTTAATCATATGCTGCTGGCTTGCCGCTTTTGACCCTGCACTATGCGCCTTTAATAAGTGCAGACTTCGCTCCTGGGCCGAGGAAAAGTGCTAAAGGGGTAGCTCTTCCAGAGTTTCAAATTGACACAGGGCATTACATTTTCACTTGAAACGAGCCGAGCAGAGCGGGAGGTGGTTGATTTCTCTTCTTTAGCCCTCGTCTTCCTTTTCTTTTCGTGGCTTCTTGCGCTGACCCTTAGGTGGTAAGAAGCTAATATTCAGTGTGCTGGCACAGAGGTTATTTCTTTCCCGTGCAAACACGCCGTCTGTGTGAGACTGCTTAAGGAAATGTAGCAGGTGATGTATTGATCCTCTGCCCACTTAAAGAACTGACAAGTGTGTGACATGACCGCTGGGAAGAGACACGGGGCAGTGTGGATACACAACCTCCACGCTAAACACCCCAAGCCTTGTAATATCAACTTCACTAGGCCTGTGGACACTGGAAACCAGAGTTTTTTTAGTGTGAAAAACAAAAACTGGCCTCTGGGACAAAAATGGCTTAATGTAAATGAGGAAAAAGTGTGTAAAATTGTTTTAATTCCTTATATTTCAAATTAATACAGAGATTCAATCCCATTTTGCTCATTAGACAAGTTGTGCAATCAATGAGCTACATAATCACTAGGACGTTTCCAGGGTGTTCTGGGTGGTTTCTAGGTGGTTCAAAGTGAAAAAAAGACCACCCACAAGTCTCTGTGATATTCAGGCTACTAAAACTGTGTACAAACAACAAGGTCTCACTTAATTTCGAAAGCAAACGCAGGAGGATAGATTCTCCAAAATGCTCTGCGATGAATACATTAATGTGACGGGTGAGCGGTTTTTGTTCTACAGAACACACAACTGATATTCTTCTGGGCCAAGCCGAGATTCAGCTACATATGCCCGAGAACCACAGAGCCAGAAACATCATTAATTGAGTGCCAAGTGGCCTGGGGGATTTTCTGCATTTAAGCCGTCAACTCCCATTGGACCGCGCGATCGCTCGCTCACTCACTCTCGCTCTCTCTCTCTTTCTCTCAGCTGTGGCTAGAAGCTACATCAAGCGTGTGGAGTCTCTGAGAAACGCAACCACCACCCCCTCACGCTCTCTCTCTCTCTCTCTTGCTCTCTCCGTCTATCTCTTCCTCCACCTGACCAGGACATCCTCCACTTTGGGCCAACGACAAGCATTTCCTTCCTCGATTGAGGTTTGTCGCGCAACGCACATCTAAAATCGCAGCTCAGGTTTAGAATACTTAACGATAACGTTTCAAAAATGGAAGGTCACCGTGCAGTTCTTAATTTCGGTTCAGTAGGTGGACCGAAACTGTGGCTGCAGAGGGAAGTAAAACCGACGTGTGACCAATCATCCCGTTCCACATTCAAAGAGGACGTGAGACCGAGTCGAAAATATCCTTTTATTTTTTGCAAGATGTCACTTTCTTGATAAATAAGTCAATGTCTGGGACATCCGATGTAATGAAGACTGTTTCCTACAAGCACCCTCCAGCGTTTCTGGCACTGCTAACAGATAAAACCGTGAGGAGACATTTTTTTTCCGTTCTCAAAGCCCTAAGGTCAGGGTAATCAGATGCCACGGGCAACAGCGTGGCCTTAGTGAGGGAGTTTCGACTAGCCTGACGGAAAAAGGCCAGCTAACTGGGCTTGGCCCTTACATTGCCCACTCTCTGGAGATCTGAGCTGAAGAAAAAAATCTCCAAAATGAGACAAGTAAGAGATACCCCATGAGCAAGACATGGCCCCCCTTCCCATTCCTCCAGCTCCGGCAGACGATATTCTCCTCAATCACGGCTCATCTCGCACATGCCCTCCATGTTAAAACGTTGAAACCACACCGGCGCTCTTCGTGCTCCTTGATGATGCTCCGCTGGTTGGCCTTCCCCCCGGGCTGCTGGTGCATGTCCTGCAGAGGAGGGGGTGAAGCTTGGGGGAAAGGCTACCAATCATGAAGTGTCAGGCTTGGGGCATATGATTGTACACTGTGTCAAAGCTAGACAAATATTTGCCCCGCGAGGCTCGGGGGACGCAGTTTCTCGCTTTGTTACATGAGCTGTAGCTTCACTCAGCATGCTGGCTCGCCACCTAACTAAGGAGAAGGAGGGCCGTGTGACATCTGGAGGCTCCTGTGAAACTCTCCAACATCCATCAGGGCAAACACACTCCGCTGGTGGCTTGGAATGTGATGTTAGCACTGCGCCATTCCCTTCGGAATACAAAGCAACGCTGGAGAAAAGTGTAAATCTCAAGGATGGGCATGATAAGGTCAAGGTTAAAGGTTAAATTTGAGATAGATAAACAAGACAATATGATTACCTCCTAAAAACAGAATATTAGGTCCTGCTTAACCCCAAATCTAGTTTAACACGACCTCTGATGGTTTCTTGTTTTTATAAAACAGCAATATGATATATGATAAAAATACATTAATTCATTACAGCTGAAATGTAGAAATCTGCAACATTAACATGGAATTTGACTGATGTGTGGACGTTGGAGATCGGCTATTTTGCAACAATTTCGAAAATGGCTCACCCGATCAGATTTCAGATGACATGTTCAGTCAGATTTATTAATCTTCTTCATCATTTCCTATCCTTAAAAAAAGAAAGCTCACTGGAATGATCATATAATTTTAAACTAATAATAATAAACATAAAAATGTATCTAATAATAATACATATTTTACTTTGTGATTATTTATTTTTTAAATAATGTATTGACACGTCTTCCCCCTCTCCTTCACATAAGTTCATGCTCTCAATTGATTGTTCCTTTTAATAAAAAGAAAGCTAAGTGGAACAATCTTTTGATTTTTAATGAATGATAAGTTTAACATAAAACATAACATAACATAACATTTAGGCCTGTCAAATTGATTAATCGCCTCCAAATTAATAAAAATAAGTGCGTTTACATAATATATTCAGTTTGCACACACACACACACACACAGGATGCAAGGAGATGCACTCAAAATTGAATCAAGGAGAAACGTGTTACACAGAACTTGCTACCTCTCAGAGAAACATGCTACACTCTTATCTAACTAAAATCATGATCAAATTAGTCTAAATATATGTACGACGGACAAACACTGTGGAAATCTTTAAAGCTTTCTGAGCACAGATTCCATGTGGGCCTGCTAATAACCATAACTGCACCTGTTAATAAAAAGCAACATTAATATATGCTGCACACTGCTATGAAGCATCAAGAAAAAAAAAAGTCATTTGTGATTTCTTAGTGTTGCTCAATAATCACAGTTGAAACTTCCCATTGAGATCATACACAGACCACAAACTGGCGAGCACATAAGACTATAAAGGGCTCAAGGCAGTGCGACACATTCACTGCACATAAACGTAAAAGACAAGAACAGCTAATCTCTCCCGTTATTTACAAGCTGCTGCTCCTTAACCTGCCATCAATGAAAACATGAGCTGCTTCATAGTAAATCCTTACAAAAAACTTCAAATAATGTCAAATAAATGAGTTTCTACGGAAACAAACACAGAAACAAAACAAAGAAAGAATAAACTGCATATGCATATCCGTTTATTTTCTTTTCTTTTTCCCTTTAAACTGACATCCGGAAAGAGATCTGAGAGAGATCAGGGCGTTAAAGTCTCGCTTTTCCATCTGTCTGCTTCATTTGCAAAAAATGGCCTCCTTGTGATTCAGATATATACGGCACTTGAGCCGCTCCACATGGCAGCTGTAGGTGACCGCGGCCACGGCGAGTCTCTGGGGCCGAGGGAATCGCACTTCATATTTCGCCGCCCTCTGTGCCAGTCTCCAGTCTGTTCACCCCTCATTTAGAGTCCCTATTCGAGCAGAGTAGCTAGTGGAAGAGAGGAGGATAAAAAAATCAATTCATATTTCCATAATCCACAGTCCTGTCTGTCTCCATCTCTTCCCTTGCCCTCTCTCTCTCTCTCTCTCACTCCCCTGGGGTAAAGTAACCCCTCCACCCCGATCTACGGCCTACAACTGTCATTACGCGCCGCAACAATAAGAGGATAAACAAAGGAGGCCTGTAGAGATCGGAGCTGCTGCTGCCATATGCTGGCTAACTTGGGGGAAAAAAAGGATTTCAGCGGATAGAAAGGGAGCAGCCGTACAAAGACGCAAAAAGAGCCTAATCCTGGTAATGAGGCGACTCAATGAGAGCCTTTATGTCAATGTGGAAAAGGCCGATCCATCTGTACACATCTTAAGCTAGAAACGATCTTGTCACCAAACAAGACTTTTCTGGAGGACTAGCGTGGTAGAGTTTTTTTTGTCTTTTTATTTAAATCACACTTCTCACTTTTTGTTCTTGCAGGCCAAGAAAAGAGTTTCTGAAGCATCTCTGCAAAAGCCTGATGAAGAGCAAAGTGCACATGAAAGCCAAAGGCGGTCACGTCTCCTTTCTTTTGTTCTCATTTTAGTTCATAATGAACCGTCCAATTTGCTTTGCGCGAGAGGAGAGGCTTGTGCACGAAGACCTTGAGGCCGAGTGAGCAGAAAAAAAGTGTGAAAACTGCAGCGGTGCGCTATGACCCAGAACCAAACCCATTGCTCCTTGTGCAGAGAACACACAAGACATGAACTACACTGAAGCTCCAGACAACAACATACATGCAAACATTTCAATTCTTCTTTTACTGATCATAAAGCTCTGCAACGCCTACTTGAAAGAAGTGTCATTAAGCAATTATAAAGATTTTAAGGTTTTAAAAGCACTTATAATTAATGCTCAATTGATTTTTAACATCAGATGCCAATAGGTAGGTAGGTAGTAGGGGTGCAACGGTTCAACTTACTCACGGTTCGGTTTGTATCACGGTTTTAGAGTCACAGTTTCGGTACAGTTCGGTATGTGCTATGTTTAGGCGGAAAAAACTACACTGTCAAATAAAAATAAAGAAAATAAAAAATAATATATCTAACTACAAGCAACAGCACAAATAAATAAACAGTGAAAAAAGATACAAATAAAATAAACAGTGCTTTTCAGTTATTTTAGGTAGGTCTAACATAGTTTTACAGAAATTTAATAAATCAAATGCAAAATAACATTGCATATTTGACTGTATAAATTAAAGATTAATCCTTATTAAAAGTTATTCAATCAAGAGCAGTGAGAGATTTCCTTGTCTTTTGTTGTTTTATTAACATTAAAAAAAAAGGGGGGTTTTTGTTTTTTTTGCTGTCACTTAAGAAATGCACTGACCCAGTTGCAATGATACTGTACGTTCAGCCGGCTATGTCTGCTATAGGATACTCACAAAGACGGGCATTTTTGACATAATTTTTGTGTGAATTTGTCCATTCAAACACAATACTTCACAGAGAACTTAATATCTGCGTGCGTTCGGAGACGCGGATTCACGCGCTTCGGATGAGCGACCACACAGATCTTCCGACGGCGCGCGCGAGTTCATGTCTTCTGGCTCTTTAATATTTAAACTGGCCAGGCTTAAATGAGTTTAGTTTAAACACAGATAGCAAGGTGTGCTGTTCAGGTCTCACCTGCGCTATCAACACATGATGACAGCATAAATGACAGTTATTCCAGCATAAAGCACTCGCATTGATTAAAAGGACTGGTTTGTCAACGTATGTTTTTTTTCTCTCTCATCGCTAGTGTAATGTATTGGGAAGCCAGAATTTTTATCCATCAACAGAAACATGCATTAGCCAAACTCTAACAAATCATATTACAGATGCATTGTCAGATTTAAGTTGAACCGCGGTCCTAGTGTATGCCGAACCGTGTGTGAAGAACGGTACGGTTCGATTTTTTACCGAGCACCGTTGCACCCCTAGTAAGTAGGTAGGTAGGTAGGTAGGTAGGTAGATAGATAGATAGATAGGTAGATAGGTAGATAGATAGACAGACAGACAGACAAGCAGAAATTTACTATTTAATTACTTAATTGTTTAATTAATTAAATAACAAATAAGATGTACTCAAAGCTGCTGAATCATTAGATTTTTCATAATATTCAAAGAATGAGTAATGTATATAATATTTTTTGTTTAATATTTAAAAAAAAAATGTATAAAATAAAAAATACCTTTATACAAAATATTACTATTCAATAAAACATTTTGAAACTATATTCAAAATAAATATTTTTTCAAATTAATATTAAAAATAAAAATAAATTAAAAAACAATGAACATTTTGAAGTAGACACAAGGTAGAATGTGAAGTGCTCATACAAAACCAAATATCGACTGTTTAGGCTGGTATATCACTCTCTCAGTACTCTTGATCACGCTTATTATGCATTACTAGTGTGATATAGTACTAACTCATGAGCGACACACAGCTGTACTGGTGCGAGATACAGCAGTAGGTGTACGAAGAAGCTCCATCCGCACCCATTCACATCACAGCCAGCTGATAATTACCAGAACAACACTTATTGAAGACCTGCTCACCGCATTTCATTATCAGCAACATCACACTGCCTGGCACAGAGAGAGAGATAGAGGAAAATGAAGGAAGAGAGGTCGGGAAGGAGGGAAGCCTTTAGGACCAGGAGGGGTCATGGATGTGGTGCTGGTGGAGTGATGGTGGGGGGGATGGGGTGTATGGAGAGAGAAAAAAAAAGTTCCTCTGTCTCCAACCTGGTCTCCAAAGTCCTGAGGGAACTTCCACAGCACTGTCGGATCTGTAAGAAATTGACAGACAGCATTAATCAGCAACCACGCACCGTTCAGAACACATACATATTAATGAAGGGGGTGGGGGCAAGGGTGGATTCTCCTATGTGTCGGTACACCGCGGCAACGAGCGGAGGCATAGAACGTTCTGCATATGCAAATGTCATCCGGTTAGATAGAGGCCTTTAGAAACACAGAGAGACACAGACAATACTCGACTACCTGCAGAAACAGCAGATGTGTGGCGCTGCATTAATATTTCACATCTAAATTTGTTAAAGGAAAGCCTTTACTGCAGTAGTTTAATTAATCTAATGTTCTGCTTGACTTATACTGAAAAAATACTATTTTATAAGAATTAATTATATTAAATATATTCATTTTATGAATTAATTAAAATAATTTATTGTGTGTGTGTGTGAGCACGTCGGCTATATTTTAACTTAACTTTCTAATTATTATTTATTTTTATTAATATGTAATGTATATTTATAGATTAAATAAATAATTAATATTCTTATTGGGTAGTTGGTTTATATATAATATAATCATAATTAATAATATGTCTAATTTAATGTAAGTGTTTTATATATGTATATGTCATACAAATAAATAATTTTTTACATGAGCACCTTTGCAATAATAGAGTAATAATGGTTAATTTAAATTCAATAAGTATGCATCATCAGGGGTCAGATTCTCATTATTCATATTATTAATAATATTTTGTATTGTTGTAATTTAATGGATAATATATGATTAATAAATGAATCCTATTCTTTTTTATTAATATTATTTTTGTATTTATTTAAAATCTTTAAGACAATTTACATTATTAGTATAAATATGTATTTAATTTAATTTAATTATTCCAGTAACATTTATTTTTGTTAAAAGGTAAACAGGAGTTACTGACTTCACATATAACTCAATATTATCATAGCAGTTTTTAATAGTTTTAAACAGCTCAATAATATTTAGATTTTTGGTAAAGTGCCATGACCTCAAATAAATAAGTGTGTTCAGACTTTAAAAACTACACACCTTGTGACACATAAGGCAGAACTCCAGATGCCTCCACTATGACTCACTCTAAAAAGATCATCTTGGACCACAAAACAACAACTCAATGTCTGCTGAAGGTCAATGAGAGGACCCTGAAACCAGACAATGAGTTTGGTGCACAGACAAACACAGTCTCAAATGGGGTGTGCAAAGTACGGCTAATCTAACACCTCAATGTTATGACAATAGAGATGGGGATTTTTGCACTCTTCACAATTCGAACTTTGATTCAGTATTGTGTGCTATAGACATTACAAAGAATTCACTTCTATATGCAATGTTTTCTCCTGAGCATAATTTTCAGTAACTAGGATTATCAATTAAAAATTTCAATTATTTCATGTATGAGTCCAGGGGACAGCTTCATGAAAATTCTTCAGATAAATTCAAGATAAATTAAAGGGGTCATATGATGTTGCTAAAAGGAACATGATGTTGTGTATTTGGTGTAATGAAATGTGTTTATGTGGCTTAAAGTTAAAAAAAAATACATTATTTTCCACATAATGTACATTATTGTTTCTCCTCTCTGCCCAGCCAAAGATTTTTCTGAAACGCGTAGATTTTTACAAAGCTCATCGGTCTGAAAAGCGAGGTGTGCTCTGATTGGCCAGCTATCCAGTGCGTTGTGATTGGCCGAATACCTCAAGCTTGTGACGGAAATGTTATGCCCCTTACCATATTGTGATGCCTTGTCCCGGCCAGAGCGACGAGACAAAAACATTAAAAGCCATTATAAACGAGGCATTTGTTGCATCCAGTGGGGACATAATTATGCGATTATAAATGACTTATACTGTCTTTTTACGCGTTGCATTGCATCGCGCCGCATAAACATAAAACCATGTCTACATTTGTGATCAGAGAAATGACAAACAACAAGCGCTACTCTACACTGCTCAAAACTCGAGTTTGAATCATCAGTGGCAAATCCTTTAAATATAAAAACGTACTTACAGTCTGTGAGTCAGAACAGCCGGCATTTTAGTCTACTCTACCAGGATCAGGAAAACAGTCCTCCATAAAATGTGCTACACACAAATTAATATTTGGACTGAACTGTTCTGGAACAGTGCTATAAATACAACTTAACCACTGATTTGTAGTCGTGTCCTCTTTTGGAAGGCCAAACAAAGTAGTTTCGCTTTCACAACGAAACACACAGCGCCTTCACGACATGACGGCGGCAACAACAAAACTACAGCGAGAATAAAAGTTAAGCCTTTTTTCTTTGCGTGAACATTTGGGCGGCGATATGCAAATCTTCCCACATCATGACGTAGACATGTGGGGGGCGTGTTAGAACGAGCCATTTTAGGTAGGTGTGGTTGACTCTTAACTTTTATAAAGAATATCTCTTTGGATTTGAGACGTTAGTCTTTGCAACTTTACAGATCTTCTTTATGCACTAAGAGCTTGTAACACACCAAAAAGAAAGGAAAAATTGAAATCGCATCATATGACCCCTTTAAATAAAGATAAAGATAAGAGTTTGTAATGTTCCTAAGTGCAATCCTTGAACAATTTTTAAGAACCTCTTAAATATTTTCTTTAGAACATTACACGCTTTGGTGTTTTCTGATTGTATGCCAATTCCTGCTGAAGACTTTCAGTTCTTTCTGCACTGCCTGCAGATTACCATAATAATCATAATAAATGTGCACACCGTTTTCATCACTACTGGCTTGACTTGTCATTAAACATCTTACCTTTGGGGTTTTAAAACAAATTGGAGGTTATCCTAACTTTAAGAGGATATTTACGATAATTTTTGAGAACTGTTTTCAGAAATTCAGATTCAATTCAAGTTTTGTCTTTAGAACTATCCTAAGAACCATTTCTGTCAAGAAATTGTTTTGAGAATACAAAATATTCTTAACTTTATTTTTAAGTTAGAAAATAAGAAGAAAAATGGCAGTTAAGAAGAAATTTCTTAAGAATGAATTAACAATGAATCAGTGAATCAATAGTTTGCTATATAACTATATGAAATATCTGGCAACCAAACGAAAGTTTCAAACAGCTACACATCATTCAGTTTTCCTGTTAAGGTGAGGTAGTACCCTGCATCATCGGTCTGTTACAGGAAGTTCAAATATCCTCTTTGATGAAAGATAAATATGCTCTCAGAAGAGATTAGATAATCACACAGAACTAGTTCAACAACTATGACGCAGGACTCAATGTGCGGTCGCATTTACGGTTGCTCAGAAAAATTTCACAGGCGAATCCAGTCAACAGAAATTATGCGACTGGGAGTTTCACATGAGGGCGAAAGATTTCCCCATCTATATTTTACTCATTTTCAAGTTGGTCAAGCAAACTTGGACACTGACCAACAGAAAGCTGCTTGGTTTTAAAGTGACTTCTGTGTGAGCTGTGCTTCATATGTTGCTACACTATTGATAATGAACCTTTTTTTGTTGAGAAATTACACCAAAATTGTACTAATGTGACTAAAAGCTGACTAAATCAGGACTAAACTTATGTTTAAAGCAAAAAAACAAAGCAGCATAAGTAAAAAAAAAACTTTGGATCTACCCAGCAACCATTTAGAACACCCTAGCGATGCCCATGAGAAACACCTAGAACAACCGAGTAGCAGTGGTGGGCCGTCAGGGCCAGCAAAGTCTTCTCTGCTGGCCTAAACATTATCAGAATCACTGACTTAGTTTTAATATATTTTTACCATGAATGTGTATTAAATTATTCCCAATAGTCTATTCTCTTCATTTCATAGCTTTTCTCTTGGTTGCACTGCTTCCAGCAGTGTATGTTTATATTAGAGCTTTTATCCAATCATATTTCCGCAATCGTGTTGCCAGGGTCAAAGAAATCTGCCTTAAGGCCTTCAGAATCAACAGTGCAGGCGTCTGTTAGCTTAAATCAATGGCAATGAAACCGTTGCTTTAACCAATCAGATTTTGAGTTGGCAACACCCGGGCCATCTAGCTGGCTAACGATAACATCAGCATTTTCTCATCCTTTGATTGGATGATCAGCGTACTAGCTAGCAAACAGCATCACTGTAAATAATTGTATTAAAACTTTAGTAAAACTTTATTACTGTTTCTCAGGTTTAGATTTTCAGTGCATTTAAAATATATATTTGCCTACTATATTTAGTAAATCAGTAAAACAGTAGTCCTAATGACTGCGAAAACAAGCACACACCTCCTCGGCACCGGCTCTGTGAAAGACTCGTGAAGATGAAAAAACCACTAGAGTATGGTAGGTTAAATTTCATTTTTGACTATTTTATTGCTTTATGCGTTGTATTCTGATGTTATTTGCAAGATATAAAGCCAGGTTTAAGTTTCCGTAAGAATATCTCAGTTTCCCGAGTGGAGCTGTATTAACGGTCTTTTCCTCCGGCCGCAGCGCCACTGGCAGAGGCAGACCAGCGGGGAGATGAGAGTAACAGAGGTACGTTAAAACACATCTATACACTTCGTACATGTCCCCTCCCCCCTTCATCGTCTTGTATGAATTATTTGAATGTTACTTGCTCACTTTCCTAGTAAATCTGTGCTAACCAGTATTTTCCTCCCGCAATGCGCTGGCAGACCGGCGGGAGACTCATGAAGACGAAATAAAGAAGTAAGAGAACATTAAATTGTTAGATAAATTTTAAAACACATGTAATCACCTTATTTGTTTATACCAATGCTATCTGTAAGGTATAAACGCGTTTGGGTGAATAAATGTCTGTAAGAACATCGGATGGACTGTATGTGTGTCATTTTGTTAGGTTAATGCTTCAGCTACAGATGATGTGTTGCGCAATTGTTAATTGGGTTTCTTTCTTTAGTAAATGGCATTCATTCTCGCTACATAAGACAGCTACATCTGTTATGTAGTGCCCTGTTATACAGCATTACTGTGTAATATTTATGGTTTCTATAGCCGTGGCATCATTATGATGGTATGAAGAAATGGATTAATTCATGTAGGATGCCACTGAAGGCCTAGGTGTAAAATGCACGGCCCGCCACTGCGATTAGCAACTCCCTAGCACCCACAGCAATCTAGGGCCCCACACATATTATAAAGTTTCAGGAGTGACAACCGCATTTAAATACAAAAGTGAATCCCATAAATTACTGTTTTGTTTATGTACCGAAATTGTGATTACTGAGACTACGATAACTACTACAACATTCTGGCATCACACATGTTTAGTATCCAATATTTTTTACCAAAGCATATTATGTTCAGATTTTAATCACTCTCAACAGAAGCATCGTCTTTTGTTTAATTTTGGAGGGCTACTTCGCAGTTTGCACTCTTTAAGGGTTGCCATATCCACTTATTAAAAGTCATTTATTTATTTAGTCATTTAGCAGACACTTTTATCCAAAGCGACTTACAAATGAGGACAATAATAAGAAATCAAAATTAACAGAAGATCAACAATATGTAAGTGCAAATTACAAGTCTCGGTGTACTCTCTCAAGTACACATAGCACAAAAAAAAAAGTGATGCTTTATAAGCGTCTTTAGGTTTGTTGTTTGGGCACGGCTCATAAAGCGATCCAGTTTATGATAATAATATTTAAGTTTATAATGTATGCACATGCAGGTCACAATATTTTGGTATGTAGCTTATTTCCATGATAAAGCATTTAAGTTTATTATGGGCTTGTTCCTATTTGCTGTTTTTTTTCTAGCAAGATCTGGCAACACTAATGAGTCTCGACATACCTTGTTCACTGCGATTTCTTGCACTGCGCATACAGAAAAGAGACACAACTCTGATATGTGTTTAAATACAACTAGTTGTTCAGTTTGGTCCCGTACACATGGCGTGGAATTTCTTTAAAAGTGGTTGTCACTACCTGAATTTTCCTCGAGTCAATTCCTTTGTAAAATGCGCTTGTCACTCCCATAAATGACTGAACTGTGTGTGTACAGAACACGATTAAGCACCAAAAGGTGAACTGACAACCAGATTTAGCTGCAGCAGTGTACGTTTTTATTTTTAAGTTTCAGGTTGTATCGACAAACAAACGGCAGCTATATCAATGAGTCAAGTTAAATTTAGAGCATTTGCATGTTAACCATTTCCTCTTTCATGTCAGCATCAATTTACAGACTAACAATATGAACTTCCCATCATATTTGAAATGAAACTCTTGCTTCTGCATTCTGATCTAACCCACAGCAACAGTGCTGATGATTCAGTTCTGCTGTGCTGGAACTGATTTCAGATGAAGCAGTGACTAGCAGAATGAACGCTCTGGTGATTTAACATGTCGGGCATGAACCCAACCTTCAACCTTCCTTCACCAGAAAGGATTTTTCATAACCTAACCCCTTCTTTTTTGTATTTTCACTTCTATTCAAAATCCACCCTAGTCGTTGCACTGTGTGGCAAACGTTAATATGCCAGTATATTCTCCACCAGTGCTGACCAGAGTTCAGAGAGGAAAGGGAGGGAGGAAAAAAGTGAAAGACTGACAAAGGTGCATTACATAATCCCATTGTGAGATTTCACGGACCTTGTCTTATAATATTTTTACAAAGACTGAATTTCCTTCTCTCCAGGGATCTGAAGCCCAACTCCTCCATCTGATCTGGCACAGTCAGGTCAATTTTATGCTGATTTTATGGGTGAGAGGATGGGAACCACTGCCAGGGAGAGAAAGAGGAACACAAGGGACATAGAGGGAAAGAGAACAGAAAGAAGAGATACGGATAGAGACAGAGACAGAGAGAATGATGGGTAGCTGACAATAAAATCTTTAACATTTTAGGTTACATTTTCTAAAAATTGCAGTGTATATTTTAAATGCTGTGACAGCTTATCCTTTATTTTACCTTTTTATAATCACTTGTAAGCTTCAATAAAATGTGATTCATCAAAAATAGGAACTCTGCCCAATATGTGAGAGACAACAAAATACTAAAATGACAATGATATTATAAAACAACACAACTTTGTATTTAATTTGCACATACAGAGAGTCAATCAAAAACAAAAGATTAAATTAACCGTGAGCCAGTTTCATTCATTGTACATTCATTCAATCATTCATTAGTTTGTTCGTTCATTCATTCACTCCCCATTCATTAAACCATTTAAAAGTTTAGGGTCAGACTGTTTTTTTTTTTTAAAGAAATTAATACATTTATTGACCATGGATGCATTAAATTGACCAAATATTACCGCAATTTCATCTTTGCATTACAGAAATAAATTAACCATATTAAAATATATTAAAATAGAACACAATAACATTAAAAGCCAACATAGGTAGAACAATATAAATTATTTTAAATTTGTTACAAATCTCACTCGCTTTTTTTTTTTTATCAAATAAATGCAGCCTTGGCGGACACAAAAGACTTCTTTCAAACACATTAAAAATCCATAATTTCAAACAGTAGAAAGCAATGCCATGTGCATAAAATACATGCGAGACAGAAAACTGACGTTTAAACAGTTTTAGACAGTGCAGGACACTGTCAATGCTCTTGCGTCAACTACTTTGATATAAAAAGTAAGAATAGGGAAAAGACAATAAAAAGTGTAATAAATAAAAAGAGATGCGACGCCATAAATGGAGGCAAGAGAAAGTGATTGGTGAGAGGGAGGGGTAATAGAGGGGCATTGCCCTCCAACCATGCACCTTCTGTGCTGCATATCCTGGAGGCTCCCGTGTTCTTACAGATTCAAAAATACCTTGAGACACATGCTTATTCATACACAGAGGCAAAGGACTTGCAAATCTCTATCCCGGTGGGATTTTGGCACGACAGGGGGGCTCACATGAAAAGCCCCAAAAATTCAGATGAGCTCTTTTATTATTAACGCCCGCGCTGTCCCTTCAACAAGCCAGATCCGGCTTCAAATCTGAGCAATGCAATCACATATTTGCCATCTAGTAGGAGTATTCAAAGCAGAGATGTAAACGTTTTGTCACTTTTTAAGAAAGATGACAGTACCTTACACACTCAAGTAACACTAATTCCCACTGACGTTGGAAAAAAAAGATGGGTTTTCTGCTCAAACATGAACTTCTTTAGCAATTAACCTCCCAAACGCAGATTTTAAATGACACACAAAAATGGGAAACTGTGCAAAAATGACCGATTGGGTGACCAACTGTCTGTTTTTGGTAGGGGGAGGTTTGTACACTGGGGAATGTAGAAAGATGAAGGCCCCTGTCTGTGGGTGAAAAGCTGTCAAAGGGACCCCGGCTCCTTGCCTCCGCAGCCTCCTGCTGCCATATTGTGAGTGTGTTTTCGCGGGGCGGGCAGACACAAAGGGATTAATGGGTTAAGGCTGAAAGTTGAAGGTTAGGAGGGTAAACCCAATCCCTGCTGCTGGAGCCAGGGAGAGAAATGTCACCGTGACAGACCTGGGGCTGCTTAATCCCCCTCTTGCCCCTCTCGCTCTCCAGCGGCCTCCCCTCCTGGGCTTGAAACACTGAGGCCGCTCCTGTTCCCAGCAGGTCTGCGAAGCGCCCCCGCGACAAGTGGGCACCACACAGCACGGCGGAAACAGACAGAAGACACACACACACACCCATGAAAACAGGAAAGGCAGACCAACTTGACAGGCATTTCAACTAGGGGTGGGCAGTATAGAACATACAGTCGGTAGAGAGATTCACATGTGAGAGCGGTCAAGAAACTTGAAATACAGAGGCAGATGTGTCTGAAATAAATCATGATGAATAAAAGGTATTTGGCACAACACATATAGACATGCGCAGTCACAGGTGCGTGTATGGAGAGTGAAACAGTCCAGTTCCGGAATTAAATATTACTCATTTTCTCCACCAAGAACTTCATATTAAATGAATCTCTATAATACCTTGGAGAAATATGTACCGCAAGCTCTGACGTTCTCAGGATTTTTTTTTTTAAACAAAAAAATATAGGTGAAGAACACACTGCCCCTCAGCCTTAAGAGAAGATCCACCAATCAGGGAATATGGCAAACCATCATATGTTTATTTACTATTAATGTCATATTCAAATATAATGATATATTTATGGCAAAACTCAAAAGTAACAGATTTAAAAATAGTCCTAAATGACAATAATTTAATCAAGTGTATAGAATATTTAACTACTTTTATTTTAAAAAAGTTTTACAAAGGTAAAAACCCAATTGTCGCTTGCTTATTGATTACAATTGTAATACTTTCAGAGGAGGAATGTTTATAAAAATGTTTTGTGGTAATGAAATCAAGTTAAAATAAAAAACCCTTTAATAAAATAAATAAAATAATAAATAAAATAAAATAAAAAAACAGAAGAAAAAATATATTTATAAAAGTAAATGAAATTTAGAAATGTTGCTTTGGCAACTAACTAAAATAAATTTAAGCACTAATATTAATAAAACTGAAATAAAAATTAATTAAAGCTAAAAGAAATAAGTAAAAAAACTAATAAAAATTAAAACAAGCACTAAAACCTAAATTAAAATAACTAAAAATACAAAAATAAAGGCTTATTGTAAATATTAATAAATTTTATAAGAGTATAATTAACTATAAAATAAGACTAATCAGGTGTAATCAGATTGGTATCTTCTTTTACAACTTGTATGTTCGTAAATAAGAATATTTTGCAATAAATTCAAAATACGTTGTTTTTATACTCATAACGAAAGACTTCACATCAAACGTTTTGTATTGTCATTTTTTTTATTTGATTTGAATCATCTGATTACATCATTTGTAGTACTTCACTGGACTGTGGTTCACTGTGGTTCATTCACTTATAAAGATGTTATTAGTACACTGTCTTGTACCTTTTTCCCCCAAGGGTCAGATACTTTTTTGCTTCAGTTTGTTTTTTTTTGTTGAAGATTTTTAGGTAAATTAATTAGAAAAAATTGTTCTGGAAACTGCTAAAAAGTGGACTGCTGCAATCAACTGGCTATTTTACAGTGGCTTAAAATCAGATCAAGTATTTCATTTGCAAAAATCATTATTTAACAGTTATTTAATATACAAAAGCATTTTTACAAGTGAAAATAACTAAGTAAGTGAAAATTACTTGAGATTTCAGTCATACCACCAACTCCAAGTTTCAACCTTGAACAGACATACGGTAAAAAGTCAACAGACACAAGATGAATTTCATTAAATGTCTCAAATGACGCTTTTAAAGCATAAGCCTGTTTTCAACTGTCCTTTACCAATCATTACACTTAGTCTCAGCACTTTCAATCTGACGTAACACGCCAAGGTGGTGGCAGCTCAATGTATTGCCGTCACTGTTTTCATCTCACCACCATTGAAAACACCTTGAAGTCTAAAAACCCATCAGCTGCCGTCGACGGAAAAGAAAACAATCTCACCCGCAAGCATCAGACCCGGCAAGAAATTTGACTGCGGAGCGAACGCCGGCTAATGGGTGAGAATTGAATTGAATTGAAATCACCTCGGAGGAGCGAGCTAGTTTTCTTTTTTGCTTTCGCACCCAATGTGAAGCCGGCCGTGGGTGATGGCAGGCTTGGGAGGGCCCTTCCAGAGATTCCCCCTGGGCTTCGTGCACGGCTAACCTTCGACAGGACCGCCGCTGCGTGGCAACACGCCGCCGCCCCGAGCGCAGACAGCGCGGGTCAGTCGCAAATCAATGTTTTGACGTCCCGGGAATGCTTGTCTTTAAAAGTCGATACACAACGCTTTGAAAGAGCTGAGGCCGGGGGGAAGAAGGTTAATAGGTGAGTGGTGGAAAGAGCTCACAGCTGACACCACTTTTTACCACCTCTGTCTGTCTATCTGCGAACGGGATGGGTGTAGAGCCAATACGCCGAACGCACGCCGAGCCGATTGAGTTGCCAAGCTGTCATCGTACACTGATGGAAAAACTCAACATACCTTAATGGCTCCTTGGAATCGAACTGTGTTTAATAAACTGTCAACAAGTATTGTGAATATGTGAGGTGTCATTATCATAGTATTAAGTATTATCGAAGTAGAGTCCAAACTGTGGAACCCACAGGGCAACGGAGACGGTCTGTCAAATTACTAAATATAACACTGTGTCCCAGCCAGTGAGCAACAAGAGCGGCGTCCAAAACACTCCACATTACTGATTATCACATCAAATACATTCTTACTGGCTGTTACTGTGGCGCAATGCGCAAAATTTGTGCGTTAAGTGTGGACAGACAAATTACTTGTCGCTGGCTAGGACAAAACGATCAGATTTTAACACTTGGCAAAGTGGACAAAGAAGAGCGACAGGACATTTTGTCCACATTACTTAATATTAAACATCTGATTGGCCGTTAATGTGTTGCACATTGCAACATTTGCGTTTTCAGTGTGGAGAGGGAAATTACTTGCTAATGTAATGACCATATGACGTCAATATTAATATTCTGGCAATGTAAACAAGTCTATAAAACTTTCTTACATATCAGTCCTCTTAAGGTCCATTCACACCAATGACAATAACTTAATTATAAAGTTTTAATTACTACTCTAATTCTATGAGAATAGGGAAATCCACACCACATTCATATATAACGATAACAACACAAAGGAACGCTATCATTGGAACTACTTTCAAAACAAGACTGATAAAACATTGACAGCCAATCAGAATCAATCCTGCTTTAAAGAGCTCAAGCATTTAAAGTGGCAGACAACAAAATGGCAACACATGCTTACAATAAACAAAACTATATCATGTGTTGGTGGGGACAATGACATAGTTATCGTTATGTTTATCTTTATAGTTAGCATTCTTGGTGTGAACAGGCCTTTATGCTGTTTTAAAGAAATGCAGTCTTTTTATGATGGTAAATTTAAAGAGGTCATGAACTGAGAAATCAAAATTCCCTTGATCTTTTGACATATAAGAGGTCATTGTACTATAAAAACATACTGTAAGTTTCAGAACTCAAAAACTTTCTCAGTCTAAAAACAGCTTATATTGAAGCAAATCTACCAAAATGACAGCCTGTGCAATGTGCCACTTTATGACGTAATAGTGTGGCTAAACCCCGCCTCCGCAGATGATCAACGCCTGCTTCTACATCATTGCCTGTTTAGCTCCGCCCACCAATTCACGCATGTAGTGTAAATAATGTGAGAGGCAAATGCAGTTCTACGATGAAATCAAACGATAAAGATGCTCTGTAGATAACAAGGATGCAGTTCAAGTCGACAACCCCCACGCCTTTTCAAACAGAGAGTTTTGATGAGGGGGGTCAAAACAGGACAGAAGATAGTCTATTATTTCTAAATTATGATGTTTTTGATGTAAAAATGTTGATAACATAAGTAGACCTCAGAGAACAGTACAAAATAATAAAAAAGGCAGGGCAGTTCATGACCCCTTTACAACTTTAAGAAAAGAAAATTTAAGGAATAAATCGAATGGAATACAATACGTAAATATGGTCTCCAAACATAAATGTCTTTTATTGGCAATGCTTCAAAGTTGGAAAACACAACTTCCAACAGATATCCACTACTTTTTTTAAATTCATTTGACAAAAAATATACTGAGATAACTTTCACTGTACCTTCTGATCACACTGCAAAAAAGTGATGTTCTTCCTTAGTATTTCTGTATTGTTTTTTAGTGCAAATGTCTAAAGAATCTTAAATCAAGATACTTGAGAAGTTACTTGAGAAGCAAAATGACATCAGATAAGAATTTTCTGAGAAACTGATCAAAATGAAGTGAGTTTATGATTAAAACAAGAATAAATATCTGCCAATGGGCTCAGAAAAATCAACCTAATTCAAAGGAAAAACAAGTTTTTATACCTCACTGACACATAACTGTTCTTGTTTTAAACATTAACTCACTTAATTTTATTAAATTTCTCAGAAAACAAGACTTTATCCATTCAGTTTGCATCTTGATTGTATCTTGATTTAAGGATGTTTACATATTTGTATTGGAAAACAAAAAAATACAGAGACATATTCATTTGTGCCATGACTTTATGAATTTAAGATTTCTGACCATATTTAAGACCTTTTTAGGCCTTAATTTGTGGAAGACCAATTTAAGACTTTAAGACCTTAAGACCCGCAGAAACGTGGGATAGTTGACTCAAACTTAAAATTTTAGTATTCCAAAGAATGGTGTCCATGCAATGAAAGTCAATGGGGTCCAAAACAACACCATTGGAAACTGGGACATATTAAAATATCTACAACCATGAGGGTGAGTGATTTAATCAATTTTGGGTAAACTATACTTTTAACACCTGGGATTAACTCACTGCAATAGGTACATGTTGTAAGTAATGTCCAAGATATTTACAGTCAAGTCTCTTCTGAACCAGACAAACAAATGCAAACCCATTGAAAACCAGTGGTTTCGGTCTTCATCCAGAAATGAAGGACTATGTGTTGCCTGCCTGCCTTTCCTCTTTGTACCCTCCTTCCATGCCTCCTCCTCCTCCTCCTCCTCTCGTCTCATTCTGGCCAAAAGGTTAAAATGCTGAACTCGCAACCTTCTTGGCAACCTTCTTGGCAAAACCTTTTCTTCTTCCGCTCCTTTTTTCACTCATCTATAAAAGATTTATTTCACAGTATGTAGAGGTCTGGATTAACCCACCCCATGCCCCAGAACAAAGCCATTGTCTTTGTGCCCGAACAGGTCCATGTAAAGAGGAAGCACCAGCTCCTCGAAGTCCACAATAATGCCATTGTGCCTGGCATGCTGGAAGGGTCCTGGTTGTCTTTAGGGGCTCGTCTAGACTTTGAGCCAGCTACTCAAGGAACTGGTAGAAAATCCCATCAAGCAGTGGAGTGAACGTAAACTAAGGTAACCCGCTGTGAACCTGATGAAGATGTCAACCGAACATATGGCAAAAAAAAAATTCTTTTGTTGGTACAAGGAGCTTTTTTCTTCCCCTCCAGAATGAAGGGGAGTGGAGAGGGGAGGGAGGCCAGTGTTTGGAAGCCAAAAGCAAGGAATAACTGTGGTCATCAGTTTACTTCTGGATCAGTAACTTTATTCTAGCTTCAAGCAGCTCTGCCCCTAGATCTCACAATTAAAAGGGTAAGCAGATTAGCAGGCATCTTTCAAGCTTGAACTGAAAGAAAACACTCAGTCATTTTAAAACGTTTTTTTCCCCTCTCTCTTTTTTTTTGCATGCCACAAATAGCATTACATTTCATGCTACTTTAGCTGGCAACAGCCTTAAAAAAGGATATACTTTACAGCAATGATATGCTTCTTTAAAGTATCACACTGATCATTTACTGCCTGTGAACTTCTCTGTGAAAAGAGAAACCTAAAAATTCTAATTTACCCTGGAAGTGGAGCATGCAACAGTCAAGATTACAAGTTTAGGAAGTTTACAAGAAGCTGCATAAATTGCAGCAATTAAAAAGCAGTCTGCTGTCGCGATTATGACATGTTCACAAGAGTTTTATCTCTATACAAATACAACTGATTAACGATTTGCATGTGTTCATGACAGTTACAGCCTTGCTTAATACCACAGCACGGTAAATATATATACTATATTAGAGATATAATATATAATATCTATATATATATATATATAATATAATATATATATATAATTATATATAAATATATATAATTAAAGAATAAATTAATCATAATAAATAAGTATAATACATTAATATTACTTTTAAAGAATATTAATATATAATAAGTTCAAATATACAACCAGACCTACTCACCTACTACTATAAATGTATATCACTATAAATAAAGATATAAATAAAATGAATAAATGATACTTTATGTATAAAGAACTTTCCAAAGACTACAAATAATCTACTACACTACTTACAAAAAACTACTACTAATAATAAATAAAAAAAATAAATAAATATATAAGGGTTATATATATATATTATATATATATGATATATAATTATATTATATATATATATATATATATAAACATAAAAAATAAATTCGACTTTTTTTATAATTCAAAAATTACAAAAATGCTATCACATTACGATACTACAATAAATAATAATCATAATCATAATGTATAAAGAATGAGTTTTAAATTTCTATATATATATATATATATCTATATATATATATATATATATATGTGTGTATATATATATACAGTGGGTACGGTAAGTATTCAGACCCCCTTAAATTTTTTTGTTATATTGCAGCCATTTGCTAAATCATTTAAGTTATTTTTTTTTCCTCAATGTACACACAGCACCCCATATTGACGTAAAAACACAGAATGTTGACATTTTTGCAGATTTATTAAAAAAAAAAACTGAAATATCACATGGTCCTAGTATTCAGACCCTTTGCTCAGTATTTAGTAGAAGCACGCTTTTGATCTAATACAGCCATGAGTCTTTTTGGGAAAGTTGCAACAAGTTTTTCACACCTGGATTGGGGATCCTCTGCCATTCCTCCTTTCAGATCCTCTCCAGTTCTGTCAGGTTGGATGGTAAATGTTGGTGGACAGCTATTTTTAGGTCTCTCCAGATATGCTCAATTGGGTTTAAGTCAGGGCTCTGGCTGGGCCATTCAAGACAGTCACAGAGTTGTTGTGAAGCCACTCCTTCGTTATTTTAGTTATTTTTGTGTGCTTAGGGTCATTGTCTTGTTGAAGGTAAACCTTCGGCCCAGTCTGAGTTCCTGAGCACTCTGGAGAAGGTTTTTTTCCAGGATATCCCTGTACTTGGCCGCAGTCGTCCTGTCCCTGCAGCTGAAAAACACCCCCACAGCATGATGCTGCCTCCACCATGCTTCACTTTTGGGACTGTTTTGGACAGGTGATGAGTAGTGCCTGGTTTTCTCAACACATACCGCTTAGAATTAAGGCCAAAAAGTTCTATATTGGTCTCATCAGACCAGATAATCTTATTTCTCACCATCTTGGAGTCCTTCAGGTGTTTTTTAGCAAACTCCATGCAGGCTTTCAGGTGTCCCGTGCACTGAGGAGAAGCTTCCGTCGGGCCACTCTGCCATAAGCCCCGACTGGTGGAGGGCTGCAGTGATGTTGACTTTCTACAACTTTCTCCCATGTCCTGACTGCATCTCTGGAGCTCAGCCCCAGTGATCTTTGGGTTCTTCTTTACCTCTCACCAAGGCTCTTCTCCCCCGATAGTCAGTTTGGCCGGACGGCCAGCACTAGGAAGGGTTCTGGTCATCCCAAAAGTCTTCCATTTAAGGATTATGGAGGCAACTGTGCTCTTAGGAACCTTAAGTGCAGCATAAATTTTTTTGTAACCTTGGGCAGATCTGTGCCTTGCCACAATTTTGTCTCTGAGCTCTTCAGGCAGTTCTTTGACCTCATGATTCTCATTTGCTCTGACATGCACTGTGAGCTGTTAGGTCTTATATAGACAGGTGTGTGGCCTAATAAAGTCCAGTCAGTATAATCAAACACAGCCGGACTCAAATGAAGGTGTAGAACCATCTCAAGGATTATCAGAAGAGATGGACAGCACCTGAGTTAAATATATAGTGTCACAGCAAAGGGTCTGAATACTTAGGACCATGTGATATTTCATTTTTTCTTTTTTAATATATCTGCAAAAATGTCAACAATTCTGTGTTTTTCTGTCAATATGGGGTGCTGTGTGTACATTGAGGAAAAAAATTTAACTTAAATGATTTAAGCAAATGGCTGCAATATAAAAAGAGTGAAAAAATTTAAGGGGGTCTGAATACGTTCCGTACCCACTGTATATACAGTATATAAAATCTTGTGTGTTATTACTAATATTTTATTATGCAATAGTAATAGGCCTATATTTCTGCCCTAATTTCATTGTGACATTTTAAGGTGGTTCTTTTAAACCATCGAGCAGTCATTCTGCATTGCATTTGTTTGTAGCCAAAACATTTAGCTCATTTTTCAACAAATGCCCCTCATTCCAAATTTGGAGGAATGCCATCATCTCCTCCTCGGTGTCACTCTGCGTCATTAGCTTTTTATTATCACCTGTGACGCCCAAAAACACAATCACGCTAATGTGAAAGTGAACCTGAAGCATGTTGCATTCATAAGCCATATATGAAACCGTGGACTTAAAGTGATTGTCAAATTTGTACATAAGTGAATGTATTTATCTCATATATAAATCCTCAAGCACTACATTTACAAAAACTACAGGTGATACAGATCAGTAACTGGTATGGTGTAACACTAATCCGGGCAAAAATACAGGCTACCCGCAAAGCTTGAGAATGGGCTCTCCAGCAAACATCAAACACTGATTATTCCCATGTTTTATCGCAATGTGTGACAATTTGTCAAAAGCCTGTGCGGATTCATTTGCATATTTTACATACACTTATAGAGTTCAGAAAACAGCTAGGAAGCAGCACAGAGAAGGAGAGAGAGGTAGAAAAAAAATCTTGACGCTAGTTGGGGTGCAACCCAATTTCACAGCTTCATGATTGAGTGGAGCAGCATATGGATGTCGGCTATGTGACAGTCCCGGCATATCACTGCATATTAGCTCAGTCTGTCACAATACATGTCCAATTGCGGGAATGTTTATCAACTGTCTGCATGTGAAAGATTTTTTTATTTTTTTTGCATTCCATTTGGTTGGGCTCATTGCTTGCATGAAACGTCGGGAAAGAAAGCCAGTGCACCACAAAGAGAATAAACAACATTCAAGCAATCTGCCTCGCAAATCACACCTTAACTCCTGACGCAAGGGAAATTTATATGCACAGTACAGACACAGGAGGGAGGGGGTTCTGGAGGTATTGCCAAGCTCGCTAATCACATCAGTCATCAAACTGCCTTATCTCAAGCTAGGCTACATCTTATGGACATTAAAATGTCTTTACCTCTTAAAGGGGGGCAGACGCTCCGGTTTGGGTGCGTGAGGAGAAAAGCTGGAAAGGGGCTGCAGCAGGTAATCACAAGTTGCAAACCATATGCTCGCACCATCTGCCTCACACATAACGCATACACACATCTAAAAATGGGCTACCTTGCAGGAAAAACTCAATTATCTATTAAAGCATATGACAATTAGGCTTTGGACAGAGAAGGTGTTTTTATAAGTATCGTTCACTTTTGTAGTGTCTATGCCTTCAGGCGATCAGCAGTGACCTCCGGGAAACCAAATCTTGGATAAAAACAGAGAAGCGTGTGAATTTTTCTGAACTGATGTATCAGTGATATGTTATGATGTGTGATTCGCTTCAGCAAAAGTGTTAAATGTTGTAAGCATTGAACTGAATGTGATGATACAAAAAAGATTTGGTACTATAAAAACGCAAGACAGCAGTTTTCTATTCTATGTTGTCTGATAAGCAAATGACTCTTATGAGCAATTCTTTTAGTGAATCATTCTAAAAGACTCAAGTTACTTGCTTAAATCAGTCTTTCATCAGTGAATCAGTGATTCATTTAGAGTGGTTAATGAATCAACATCTGACTCAATTACTTCAACTTCACGTTATAATTACTTTTACTGATGTCTGTCATAAAATGATGCACATTTTGCATATTTAAGATTTGTGAACCTTAAGTCTGGATCATTATTAATGATTGATTGCTCACATAACATGTAGTTAAAGACTATTTTGGTCTGTGCTCTGGAATCAACATGCGTCTTTAGCTTTAAAGGAGGCTATAGGCTTAAAAATGGGAGGGGGGGTATGCTAATGTGATGATGACATCATTGTGGTGATAAGATTTTGAATGCCAAACATTCCAATATTGTCAAAAGGAGATTTTTAAACTTCAAAGAGGTCAATTTTATAATTACATTAAGGAAATTGGTATTTTCAGTCAGCAAAGATGCGCTAAATTGATAAAAATTGACAGTAAAGACTTATAATTTTACACAAGCTTTGTTTCAAATAAATGCTATTTTTTTAACTTTCTATTCATCAAAAGTTCAAATAAATAAATGATGCACAGTTTCCACAACATGTGTTTTTAACATTGATAATAATCAGAAATGTAGCAAATCATCATATTAGAATGATTTCTGAAGGATCATGTGACACTGAAGACTGAAGTAATGATGCTGAAAATTCAGCTTTGCATCACTGCAATAAATTACATTTAAAATATATTAAATACAAAACTAAACTTGCAATAACATTTCACAATATTACTGATGTTACTGTATTTTTGATAAATAAATGCATCCTTGGTGAGCATGAGACTTCTTTTAAAAACATTAAATCTTAAGACCAGTAGTGTAGTTTTTATTTAACAAGCATTTCTCGCAGGAAATAATGAATGGCTTGAGGGTGTCATGACTTGAAGTAGGGGACATTAGAGAGGCGTGCTCACGTACTTAACTAATGACAGCACTGTATGCTAATTCCATCTGACACTCCCCGAATCAGAGAAGAAGCCGAGAACCAATCAAGTGAGAGAACACGGTTCCATGTGTGACAACAAAGACCTCATGGATGAGTCACATGATATTCAATGAAAAATAGCACAGCAAAGCCCTCACAAAGACAAGCAGTGGGGACTGACCTACATTCAGTCGTGAAAAGTGGGCTGGAGCCCAAAAAGAGGCCTGCACTGTGATACCAAACGCAAAAAAATTCCACAAGTCACTCTGCAAGTGAACATTTTAAGCCGAGGTAGGCCTATATTGACAATGTTTGAAAAAAATCTGAGCTAATGTTGCAGGCCTAGTCTGCTCTTAAGGTTACTAGGAAACTTTTCTGTTGGCTTTGAGGATAATCATTAAACTGTGTATGCCTACAAAAGATTATGTTTTTTGGCAAATCAATAAATAAATAAATTCTCCAGATAGATTGTTTTAAATTAAAAAAGCATTTTACAAAGGAAGCCATAATTTTATCCTCAAACCAAACCAATATGAACCCAACAGAACATTTAAACCTGCAACAGAATGAAACAGAAAACAAAGGTTTGGAGGAAAAAAAACTTTTTAAAAACTGGATTACTTTTAACTTGACACTTTGTCCCAGAAACACAACACTTAATATTTACAACACTGCTTTCTCAAATAAAAAGGTGTGAGACGCAGTGGTCAAAGATGTCCATGTAAACCTGTATGGCTGCAGCAGAGGTGTTTTCAAAAGGATGAATGTAAAAAGTGTTCCTGGCAAACTGTTCACCAGCTAAAGCGGTTTAAGCATTGGAGCATTATTAAAGCATTTTATTTGTTAAAGCAAAAAATATCTAACCCTTTTTATATAAATAAACAACAATAATAATACATATGTATGTATGTATGTCTGTATGTATTATATATATATATATATTATAATATATATAGATCACACACACACTGTATATAACAAATTTTACATTTATTAATCATAAGAATTAATTCATAATTATACATCATCCATGATTAATTATATTAACAGTTAACCATTATTATTAGTATAAATTTAATACCCCTAAATTTGATCTCCGTATTTATGCACACACCCCATACACTAGATATTGTGTGTATATATATATAATATAGATATATGATATATATAAATTACTTAATACTAATTATCAATCAATACATTACAGTAATAATATTATAACAATTTTCATTATTATTACTACTAACAATACTTTCAGTACATATGTATGTTAGTATTAGCAATGCATGTGGTGTGTATCTAATCTATATATCTAATATATATATATATATATCTATATATATATATTAATTTATTTAATATATTTTTTAATTATTATTGTCATATGATCATAATAATAAAGATCATTATTATTACCTAAATAATTTTTATGATTAGTACCAGTCAGCTGCAGAGCCAAAGCAAAAACCGCTAACATGTCAATCAAAATCAATCATTTAAAATGTAAAAAAAAATGTATTTGAGAAGGTTCTCCATTTGTCATGTGACTTGCAGCAACATGAAGGACTTTAGGAACCAGTGACTGTCGAACCATCCAGAGCTGGTGAATTTGGCAAAACTTCCATCGCAATCATAAATTCATATATTCACAGCCCCAGTGGAACGGCTTCAGACTGTTCACAACTAACGAGACTATTCAGCACGGCAAGAGGGGGAAAAAAAGCACCCAGAGTTCCATGAAGTGAAAATCCGTAACTTTCAGAACTGGAGGTCAATCTGAATTCACTTCTGAGCAGGGGTGAGTGGGATAACTTAGTCTGTGGCTTCAAACTAAAGCTTTTTTCCATCATTAAGCTGTATTTTTGGGTGATGCTGGCAAAGGGGAACCAGGGAGATTTGATGAACTTGCCCAAGTATACTGAGGGCAGATCAAACTGAATTGAATGTGCATGACTACAAAGTAAAAGAAAATCATACGCAAACTAGCCTGTAGCCGTTATGAGTAATGACCAATCAACACCATCTTAGGCACAGCGGCATTGTTAGTCTGACAGCAGAGCCCCACCAAAGTGTTAGCTGGCTCTGAACCCGAGACACAGCTGAGTGCCAATCAGGTTATTTAACAAGATGGGGGTCAAATGGCAAAAAAAGGACCCTTGGCTCGCAGATCTGTCAAAAGCTGGTGTGCGAAACTTGAGTCAGGAAAATAAATGTGTTGGGACACGTTTAAAAAAATAGCTACAGGTACATTTTAAAAATATGTATTTAAATGACTCAAACTTCACATGACCAAGTCAAACAGGTTAATCTTGTAGCCCACGAATGTAACTTGTTCTCTAAAGGAAAAGTCAAATTAGAACAGCTTCTTTTTGGCACCTTATTTTTACCTTACAATTATGTTTGCTAAAACAAGCTTCAATATTACTTTTGCTCATTATTCCAAAAGGAAAAAAAAATAACCCTGATTATTCAACTTCATTTTACATGTAACTCCCACACCATTTGTTCAAGTGACATAGATGATGCACAAATTATACAGTTTGTCCAGCAAAGTTCTGCTACTAAAGTAAAAATGCCATCATTTACTCACCTTAAAGGGTTAGTTCACCCAAAAATGAAAATTCTGTCATTAATTACTCACCCTCGTGTTGTTCCAAACCCGTAAGACCTTCGTTCATCTTCGGAACACAAATTAAGATATTATTGATGAATTCTGAGAGCTCTCTGACCCTCCCTTAGACAGCAAGGTAACTACCACGTTCATTGTCCAGAAAAGTACCAAGATGATCGACAAAGTAGTCCGTGTGACATCAGTGGTTCAACTGTAAAGTTACAAAGCTACAAGAATACTTTTTTGCGCAAAGAAATAAAAAATAACGACTTTATTCCACATTTTCTTCTCTACTGCATCACTTGTGGACGCGCGTTCACGACAGTACCATGACACGAGCATGTGGCGGCGCAAAAAAGTATTCTCGTAGCTTCGTAACTTTACAGTTGAACCACTGATGTCACACTGACTAATTTGTTGATCAACTTGTACTTTTCTGGACCTTGAACTTGGAAGTTACCTTGCTGTCTATGGGAGGGTCAGAGAGCCCTCAGATTTCATTAAAAGTATCTTAAATTGTGTTCCGAAGATGAATGAAGGTCTAACGGGTTTGGAACAACACGAGGGTGAGTAATTAATGACAGAATTTTCATTTTTGGGTGAACTAACCCTTTAATGTTGTTCCAATCCTGTATGAGTTTCTTTCTTCTGTTGAACACAAACGAAAATATTTTGAAGATTGCTGGTAACCAAACAGTTGATGGTAGCGATTGACTTCCATAGTATGGAAAAAAAATACTATGGAAGTCATTGGCTACCGTTAAATGTTTGGTCAACATACTTCGAAATATCTTCTTTTTTTTTTGTGCTCAAGAGAAGAAAACAAACTCAGGTTTGGGACCAACATGAGGGTGAGTAAATTACATCGTTTTAATTTTTAGTTGAACTATATATTTAAGGTGCAATCACATTAGCAAAATTTTGGCAAATTTCACAGGCAAAAATGGTCCATTGTCAATTTTTGATAGTGTAGCAATATATGAAGCACAGCTCTCACACACACAAATCATTTCCAAACCAAGTCGCTATCTGTTGATCAACTTGAACCCACTGGGAAATCTGTATGGAGAAAATTTGCATGAAATTCCTGAGCAAGATTCATATTACAACAGTAAAACGTACCGCACCTTTAACTTTATAACTTATCTTACTTGAATTTAAGAATCCCATTTTTAGGGAGCAGAATATCATAAAAAAAAAATCTCTAAGTTTCTAAATACAACTTTTGATTTTGACCTTTTAATGCCCTAGCATCCCTGGCATCACTTTTGCGCAAGCATCACTTACATTATCTAAAGAAAAAGTAAAATAAAACATTTAAAAATAAATAAATAGATTTTTAAAATACAGCTAATTTTTCAGGTGACTAACCAAAAAAAAAGTTTTGGCACCAAGTTTACCACCTAGCCAAACTGGTCTTTGACACCATTGAAATACACATGGCCTGTGCAAAAGAGAAATAAAGCTGTTGTTCATCGTGGAAAATCACTTTGCTAATTGCAGCACAAGTGTAGTTGTAAATTTCAGGTCTATTATTTTTTATTGCTTTATTACTGGGTGCAATCTGGATGAAAAGAGGCGGCAAGACAGGTAGCATCTGTCTCCACCTACTACCTTGGCACAGTCAGCATCATCTGCTGGCTTTGGCACAGGGCATGAAAAACATCAATGCACCTCACTAGTGCCAAGCACAAGCATGGCAGTCATGCTTAATCCAATCTGGCAACGTATTCATCTTCTAATGTTTGCTAAAATAAGTCACCTACTCAGTCTCTGGGCCTGTCAACCCCAGACTTGCGCTGGAGAAAGAAACAATGACAGTATCCTTCAAACAATTAGTTTCTAAATGCATGCTATTTTATTCATATTAGAGATGTGCAAAGCTACATATTTCCAAAATTTAGTCAGTGGTCTTGAAGAAGCCAGTATAATTAGGCTGTTTTTAAGTTCAATTGATCCTGATCAAACGGGTGTCTTAGTGGTAATTACATACACTACTAATCAAAAGTTTGGGTTAAGTAAGATTTCTTTTTAAATAAATTAATATTTATTTAGTAAGTAGAACAGTATGCATTTTTTTAGGAACATTTAAACTTTCTAATCATAAAAAAGTTACTCTAGAAAAATCATGAGTGCACAATAATTGTCAAATCTAAACATTTAGTGAAAAAAAAACATTATTTAGTGGGGAACCAATAAAAGTGAGTAAGTGTAGGACTAACTCTGCTAAAATATTACACATTGCTCTTTGTATTGTTGTAAAATACATTCATAAAAACAAGTCAGAGTCAAGAGCTTATTGCCAAGTATGTTTGCACAAACAAGGAATTTGTTTTGCGTGACAGAAGCTTCCCATACAACACCCAGAACACAACAAACAATACAAAATAAAGAACAAATGATAAAATACACACACATATACATATTATATATATAATATATAATAAACAATAGACCAAATTTGTTGTGCTATAGATGGAATAGAATAGAGTAAGATGTAGGGATGGACTACGATGGGTGGTATCAAATAAATATAAGTGGTATTGCACATATTTTTATTGCACAATGGGGAGAGCATTTAACTGTTCATGAGGTAGAATATATTTTTATATATAAATACATGCTATAAAATTAAAAGACATTTTTTTTAATGTATAGCACAGTGGTGCGGCAGCAACATACAGTATGATAGACAGGACATAAGAAAGAAAATTATTAATAATCATTATAAAATTATATTAACATGAAAGGCTACTATACAGAGCGGCACAAAGCACTTAGGCTATGCGTATCCCATGTGCAGAATGATGCGCTTGAAGCAACACAGTCACAGCGCGCAGTGCTCCGCAAGAAAAGTTTAAAGCAAAGGAAGAGATATCGATGCATTGTGTATTATATCAGTGCAACAGTTTATTGAGCCTTTTCTTTTAACAGTTTTAAAATTTAGGTTACGGTGCGTGTGAAGAACAATTCATAGTGTTCTGCTCTCTACTCCAGTGTTGTGATCTAACAGACGCCCAGTAGAAAGTAACATGATTTAGAAACAGCATTAAACTCCAGCAAAGTCCTTTTATGCAAAACCACTGATCTTTATCTACAGATCAAGTATAATAATAGGAATACTGAATCATCTTGGAGAGAGTTATCGTTTTGACTGCCGTAAAGCCAAGTTCACACTACAGGATTTTAAACCCTGTGATCAGGGGAACATCGGCGGGTGATCGGTGCTCGGCAATCTTATATGTGAACTACTCAATGAAGCATTAAAGAGGCTCGCTGATATCTAGCATGCCAAATATCTGGACTGGTCGGCCAACTCGACATCACGTGGTATCAGGTGTCGTGACGAGTTACAGCCAATGAGAGAGCAAGGCATGGGTTGAGGTCAGCGGAAGAAAATAGCAAGCACACCAACATGGCTTTAAGAAAATTTGGACACAAGAAATTGAGGGATACTAAGTTGCAGCACTAAGTTCTTCCCGACGTCCATTCTCAAAACTTCTTGCGTGTGTTTTCGTGACAAAACGTGGTTTGGGGACCTGATAAGAGTCATTGAGTGACAGTTATTGCCAGCTCGTGTAGTGTGTGACCCCCTGTTGCGGATAATTTACATAATGTCACGTAGTGTGAACACCACAATGACTTCAAGACAGACAGCAAGTCATGTAGTCTGAACGGCACAGCAATCTGCCAATGTTTAAAGTAGTGTAGTGTGAACTTGGCTCTAACCAAACACTACACGATGTGATGGAAAATGACTGACAGCCGCAGCGGAGAGAAGAGTTTACTGAACTTGAATTTAACAACTAAAATACCTTACATTTAGTGAAAATCACGTTTGTGTCCCCCCCACTTTCAAATTCGTTTGTTATGATATTTTTAAGCGCCATCATCGCCACGGAGGAGCAGGGCCAAGCAGGGCACAGACGCGTGCATCCGCGTCCAGGAATGTTGCGTGCACACTCTAAAAATAGCTCACTGAAAGTTCTAATGAGCAGGTATCGCGGTTACGGCACAGTCAGCGATGAAACACCAGAAGCAGCAACAGATGACTTTCATGTCATCATGGATGAAAAGAAAGGAGAGAGAGAAAGAAAGAAGAGCGAGAGAAAGAAGAAATGAAAAAAGAGAGTGAAAGAGAAAGAAAGAAAGAGCGAAAGAAAGAAAAAGAAAGAAAGAAGAGAGAGAAAGAAATAAGAAAGAAAGACAGAAGAAAGAGAGAAGAAAGAGAGAGAGAAAGAGATAAAGAGAGAAGGAGAGAGAAAGAGAGAGAGAGAGAGAGAGAGAGAGAGAGAGAGAGAGGAGATAGAGCGATGAGAAAGAGAGAGAAAGAAAGAGAGAAAAAAGAAAAAGAAAGAAAGAAAGAAAGAGAGAAAGAAAGAAAGAAAGAAAGTAAGAAAGAAAGAAAGAAAAAGAAAGAGAGAGAAAGAAAGAAAAAGAAAAAGAGAGAGAAAAAAGAGAGAGAAAAAAGAGAGAGAAAAAAGAGAGAGAAAAAAGAGAGAGAAAAAAGAGAGAGAGAGAGAGAGAAAGAGAAAGAGAGAAAGAGAGAAAGAGAGAGAAAGAAAGAAAGAAAGAGAGAGAAAGACAGAAAGAGAGAGAGAGAGAAAGAGGAGGAAGAAAAGAGAAAGAGAGAAGAAGAGATAGAGAGAGAGCGAGAGAAAGATAGAGAGAGAGAGAGAAAGAAAGAAAGAATGAAAGAGAGAAAGAAAGAAAGAAAGAACGAGAGAGAAAGAAAGAAAGAAGAGAGAGAAAGAAAGAAAGAGAGAGAGAGAGAAAGAGAGAACGAAAGAGAGAAAGAAAGAAAGAGAGAGAAAGAAAGAAAGAAAGAAAGATGAGAGAGAAAGAAAGAGAGAAAGCAAGAAAGAGAGAGAAAGAAAGAAAGAGAGAGAGAAAGAGAGAGAGAAAAAAGAAAGAAGAGAGAGAGAGAGAGAGAGAAAAAGAAAGAGAGAGAAAGAGAGAGAGAGAAAAAGAGAGAGAGAAAGAGAGAGAGAGAGGAGAGAGAGAGAGAGAGAGAGAGAGAAAAGAAAAAAAAGAAGAAAGAAGAAAGGGAAAGAAAGAAGAGAGAGAGAAAAGAAAAGAAAGAGAGAGAAAGAAAAGAAGAAAGAGAGAGAAAGAAAGAGAAGAAAGAAAAAAGAGAGAGAGAAAGAAAGGGTGAAGCATAAGAAGAAAGAAGAGAAAGAAAGAAAGAAGAAGAGAGAGCAAGAAAAAGAAAGAAAGAGAGAGAAAGAAAAAGAAAGAAAGAGAGAGAAAGAAAGAAAGAAAGAGAAAGAAAAAAAGAAAGAAAGAGAAAAAAAGAGAGAGAAGAGAGAGAGAAAGAACGAGAGAGAAAGAAAAAGAAAGAAAGGAGAGGAAAGAAAGAAAGAGAAAGAGAGAGAAAGAAAGAGAGAGAAAGAAAGAGAGAAAAAAGAGAAAGAGAGAGAGAGAGAGAAAGAGAGGAGAAGGAAAAAAGAAAAAAGAAGTGCGTTGGTTTATTCATTAAATTATCTCAGGTCAGATAATCATATTTTCTGTCTACACCTGTTAATGTTAGCCTGCGTTGACTGAGCTAACGTTAACATACACTGTTGCTAGGTAACAGACTTGTTGTTAGCTAAATATTTAATGTAGAACAGTTGTTCCCAAACTTGGGTACGTGAGGCGACAAAATGCTGAGTTTTGCGGTGTTTCGTGAACGAATCGTTCGTGAAAGTCATTGATTCAATGATTCATTTATAAATACAGCCACTTGCTTAGTTACTGAATGAACAAAAGACTCGATGACTCGCGCATTAAGACAGCGACTTACCGCTAGCTACTGGCGCTTTTAGTATATAAAAGAATCACTTTTTTCCACTTTTTTTATTTCATTAGCATCATAATTTTCCCCCCCCCCCCTACTGAATAATGTTTTTTTTTATTAATATTCGGATTTATAAAGATAAAAATGCATTGGAAAGTCAATTTAAGGGGCAAATATGGTCCTTTAATGGAAAAGGTGCATTCTAAGTGGAAGAGAGGGGGTAGGCCTATAAGCAGAAATGCCTCAGGGGGTACTCCACTCTAAAAAGTCTGGGAACCAATGATGTAGAACATTCTGTCCTGTGCAACAAGTGATTTATTTTATATTTTCAGGTACAGCGGTTAGTTTGAAATAGAAGTTTGTTTAACAGTGGAAATTGAGTCTCACATTATTTAAACATTAATGGTGAACATTTTCGACTTTATAATATGATTCTCTCAAGTCTTGGCGATCGACCCTTATTAAACAAATTAAGACATCTTTTTCTTATAGTTTAGTAGCCTACTATTCTTTTTGCCTGAATTGATCATTAATCAACTTAATTATTTACTGGATTTTGTATCACCATAGTCCCTAATTATGTCATGCAGGAAATGGGATTCAAATCGAAAACATTTTCCCCCATTTTGTGTCCCCCCCACTTCTCAAACCAAAGTTACACCCTTGTGCATCACTACTAGAAAATGCATTCAAGAGTAAACTTGTGTGGACACAGAGGGAAATGAAAGATGACACAAAAGCAGAGGGTGGTTTCCTCTAACCATGCTGGTATCAAGTAAAAAACTGACCAACACTAACTGAACACCAAAAAAGACCTTACCACTCTTATTGGTCACTTGACCTCACACCACAAGGTCATAGGTTAGATTCCCAAGAACTGCATGAACTAAAAAAACGAAATATAAAATGCAACTGAAATGTACATGAAGGTCCATTTGATTTGTCGGACTTGATTTTCCTCTAGAGAAACTGAGCTGATCAAATATCAAATTAGGCTAAATGACACATGAGGTGAATACAGAGGCTGAATGTCTGATGAGATACAACGAATGCCCGAATGCTTCATATTACCACAACGGCTCTAGAATCACCCCATTTGGCGACAGAAATATGCAAACCAAGATCCCTCAGGTCCAGCATGTTTGAACAGAATGAAACTCAAGAACTGGGCAGAGAGCAGTCAATCACATGCTTCAATCGGAAATGGGAAAAGAACTGGTATTTTATAAACCACAACATTAAATTTGCTAGAAGATATTGTCTGCGGCTAACAACATGTCTGTTATCTCAGGTTGGAATTGGTTCCTGTCCTTGACGAACTTCTGTTTGGCCCAAAAGCCTCTTAACCCTTGCCCTGTGCCAAAAATGTTGGTGTTCCCAGTCAAAAATGGCTGGCCTTTTAAAAATTGCTTGTAAATCTCTCATTATGCTATATTATCACCAAATATTGGATTCTGTCTTTTTGTCAGCTTGTTTTCTTTCAATTATCACAGGTTTTGTATTTCTTTTTGTAACTGATTGATCATATGCCTCACTGATCTGAGCTTATGTACCGAGTGAAAAAAGCATTTGTGAATCATTTTGGCAATATTCAATCAAAAACTGAGGTGCATAAGCTCAGCTCAATGAGGCCTATGATCAATCAGTTCCATAATATAACACAAGCAATATATCATAAGCAATTTTTTGCAGGCCGGACATATTTGAATTGGAAAACAAGGTGGTAAAAAAAAAAAATCCAGAAAAAGTAGAAAAACTATCACTTTTTTTTGGAAGTTGTTATACCCTGTGTGAGCAGAGTCAGTAGGTTTTAGTTCAATGCCATAACATTAACTAGCATTTTCTAAAAAAAAAAAAAGAAAATCCCCTCTGGGTCAAAATGACGGGAACATAACATGAGGGTTAAATGAAGCTGTAATCCTGAGAGTCGGGGTCAGGAAATGAGACGAACACCGACATATGATGATGAGGGAAGTGGGTTATAGCTTATTTCAACTTTCACAGCAGCGGCTGGACCGGTAATATTTTCCTTTTTTGGTCAGAGCAACAGCTGCTTCTGTGAACCACCTGCTCCTCACCTCTTCAATGTCAAGCAAAAAGAATACTGGTAGTATCAGAGTAGGAACAAAAATCGGTGATATTAGATACGTTAAACATATAACAAGCAGTTTTTCATATCCACCTCATATTGAATCAAAACTTCAATGTTTCTTCTGGTTACTAAAAAAAAAAAAGTTCATAATGGTCTCACTTCACAGCACAACAGCTGTTACTTGGTCCGTTAAAGCTGCGTGGTTTCTATTCCACCTTGCAGAGCTCAAAGCATATGAAAAGATTCACAAACCGAGATCGATATCACTGCAAATCAACCTACTTTCTAAAAAGTAAATGCAAACCGTGCAAGTGCTGATCTAAAATGGAAACGCGCCCAAGCTAGCCCATCAGAAGATCTGAACATCAGATCTGGCCACCCTGCGAATCTACAGCAATAATTTCCTTCCCGTGAATCCCCTATACACGAAATGCATAATTTCCTCATCCATTTCAAGCACGGAAAACAGCTAAGCACATAAGCCCAAAACTAGAGTCACACATACAAAAGCTGTAAGTTTCACAACTAAGTGTTTTAGATGGTACAAAGTTAGAGATATTTATTATAATTGATTATAAGCTTAATACGACCATGCTTTAAAAAATTCGGAAATTAGCCTTTTTTTAAATCAGTGCATTTTTTTAGAAATGTTGTTTCTCTCATTTCTAGGTGGTTTTATATAAAGTATTTAGCTTTGATGTTTAAGTTTTTCATGCTGATGTTACAAACATTTTTCATGATTAAGGACAAGCTTAATATGACTATTCTTAAAATTGGATATTATCCATTTCTTCCTCTTTTTTCTTTATGTTTATAATAAGTTGCTTTTTTTATTTCAGAAATGTTGTTTATGCCTCATTTTGTGATGGTATTATCTAATGTATGTATATTGTCATAAGGTATATTGTCACAAAGTTAGAGATATTTATCATGATTGATGACAAGCTGAATATGACTATGCTTAAATTTGGATATTAGCCCTTTTTTCACGAATTTTCAATTCATGTTCATAAATGCTTTTTTATTTCTGAAGTGTTGTCATGTCTCATTTGCCTCATTTTTAGATGGTATTGCATAATGTATATCACCACATCAGTCACCCTGATCTGTATAGTATCATTGACACGAAAACTAAAAAAATGTGCCCATTAAAAATGGGCAAAAACTGTCATACATCTTCGTACAATACACAATAGTATCACTTAAAAGACATGAAATATGATCAGTGTTACATAAGCATGTAAACATTTCTTATATGCCATTTCAAAGCATACTGACAGCAAGGAAGATAAAGTTAGTGACTAAAAAAAGAGGTCTCTCTAACATAACTGCTTATGCGTTTTGAATTTATACAAACAAAACAGAAAACACATTGAGAAATGAAGGCTCACCGTCATGTTCAGATGATGGACATGCAACCTGAAGTGCCAAATCAAACGTTCTCGCAGGATTCTCGCTGAAAGAGGAAATACAAGTCGAACTCACTAACTTATCAACTTAAACAACCACAATTTGAGATTCTTAAAGGAACAGTTTGCCCCAAAACGAACAGTGTGTTATTATTTACTCTGTAGTGTCTTTCCAAGCCAATGTGACTTGACTTTAGTCAAAAACACTAAACAAGATGTTCAGCAAAGTGACAGTCTCTGTCCCCATTCACTCTCATTGCATATTTTCCATGCAACAAAAGTGAATGGTGACTAACACCTGCTAGAGAAAAACATACGTTTGAATGTTAATTTAGCGTGAACTCCTCCGTTAAAAGCTCGACATGTCATTAGAGAATAAAGTAGTCAGTTTGCTCATGAGAACTCGTGATATTCTTTTCAGTGTGCTACATTCATAAACGCTAACAGCGGCGTCTAATTCCAGCAAAATGAAATATGTGCAAGCTGTCAAGTTTAAATGGCTGTAGAGGAATGCGGCTAGGCTAGTTAGCATGTCTGAGGTAAACAGCTAACCGATCAGCTGTATCTGTACCAGCTCCCAAATGAGCTAACTAATGGATTTACAATAACCGCGATCTTCATTTTAACCCGATGAGAGACTTTTAATACGGAGACCGATAACGCGTAGCGCGTCAAACCGGAGTACCGTGTAAGGTAAACAAGTGTGGACTTACTTTATCCTGCTGTCCATGGCTAAAGCATCGCGTCAGCAGCAGCTCGCGCCGACGGCGGGAAAATAAAAACACCGTCGCGCACTCCGAGCCACGCGCGCTGCCTGCGAACCTTCTAGTTTCGCGGCTACCTGATGGAGAGTCGCAGACCCTGCTGCATTCCTCGGTCTGTCGGCGCGCGTGCTCCCCGGCGACGCTTCCTGGAAGCGCTGCTGAGCGTTTCGGTTCCCCTGCCTGTGATCCCGCAATAAAGCACCAGGAAGCACCTGAGCGATCGCGCGCGCCTGTATTTCAGTAGGATGGCACAAAAAAATTAAATGTCGTCATTATTGACTCGCCCTCATTTTGTTGGAAACCTGTATGAGTTTCTTTTTGCTGTGAAACACGACATGAGATGACAGGCAGAATGACAGTCCCAGTCTCCATTCAGCTTTCATTGAATGGCATAAGATGCAATGGAAGTGAATGACTGTCAGTCATTAATATTCTACCTGAATTGTGTGTGTGTTTCACAGATGAAACAAAGTCAATCAGGTTTGGAAAAACATGAGGATGACTCAATGTCATTTTTGAGTGACCTGTCCCTTTAATTGCATCCTTCAGAGCATACGGAAGGCACGTCTACTGATACTGGCTTGCATGTTAAGCATGTTTTTATGGTGTACACAGAACTTTTTTATATATTATTACATCCTTAAACATTTCTGTGAAATGCCAAGACATCTATGGTGTTTAAAAATAGGCCTGTAAAAAACAAGGCCTGTTTAGAAGATAAACAGTTTCTAGTGGTAAGGCAAAGGAAGTATGAATTCACACCACCCACTTGTTTAAAAAATAGCTTGTGTTTCTTATGGGTCAACGCCTAGTCAGTAAAACCTGTTGCAATACACGGACATGCGTTTGTATTTGGTTCCTGTGGAAAAATAGGCCTACTACAAGGTTTGTGTGAATGTGGTTAATGAAGGGAACTCTTGGTACTTTACGTGTCACTGGTTTGTCATTTCAAAGTGAAATGAACCTCTGTTATTTTGCAGATGTTGTTACTTCTTTTTCTTAATACATTGTTTATCCTCTCAAAAACCACTTCAGTAAGTTGCACATGAGTAATTTATTATATTCTATACTAAGGATTTGAATATGCTAGTCTGTAGGTTAAAATGCACAGGTGAGAGTCAATTATAATGAAGGCAGATGAACAGTAATTGCCAGTTTTCATAAATGTCAGGTCAGCACAAGTTATCACATTATTGGGGCAAGTTGTCCTTGTGTTTTAAATGTCATAAATATACTATTTATATAATATGCAGTTTTTTTAATTGAATTATTTATCATTCATTTTATTTATACAATTA
Organism: Sinocyclocheilus anophthalmus; assembly: GCA_018155175.1. Lineage (NCBI taxonomy): Eukaryota > Metazoa > Chordata > Actinopteri > Cypriniformes > Cyprinidae > Sinocyclocheilus > Sinocyclocheilus anophthalmus. The sequence goes on along the minus strand of JADLZN010002132.1, from coordinate 306,064 downwards.
ATAATTACAACATTTGTTGGTCAAAACAATGGTGTGGTTTTTGTATGTTACCTTTACATTTGCGTGTCATATTATTTGTATTTCATGATTGTATAATCTATTTAACGTTTAATTTTATTAAAAAGGTTATAATAGGCAGATTCAATTGAGAACATTTATCCCTGATGGGCACCTACACTTTGTCACTCGAAGGTACTGTGTGCTCATAAACTGTATTTTTTACATGGATAATAGTGACACACTTTAAGGTGGTAAAATTGACAGAATTTCACTTAATAATGACTAAAATTATATAGATATATATTTACCTCTATTCTGTAAGTTTAAAAGTTGCAAACTACCCCTCTCATTTTTCCCACCACTGCAATTCCACAGTCCAACAGAGGGGGCGCTGAAATGCATCTTGTACATGACACAGAACATGAAAAGCACAATGAGGAAGAACACAGCGGCGATTTTAACACTTAATGGCAGCAGAGGGCGAATATAATTATAAAACAGCAATAGCTTTTTGTCATGTAGGCAGTGGTTGTGTGAACTGTTAATAAAGGTTTACGTAGCTACTGTCAGAAGTTTGCAAAGAACGTCGTGACAGGACTTTTTAGTTTCTTTTTAGCATGAGTTATGCTGCTGCTCGGTTCAGTTAGACTTTTAATATTAACGCGTTTTAAACGCAGTCGAACTAATATAATAATGTCAAATGAGGCATATAATACGAGGACGCCGCGTTCACACTGCAGCGCACGAGAGAGCGAACCAAATTCGAATTCTCTCGATAAAAACACACCCGCGTCACCTGACACGAGCACGCTTTCAGATGAAGACACATTAATTCATAAACTCCATCTGGACGCATGCAAGGTAAAGAGCAAAATAACCTGTTGGCAGCTGGTGTCACACTTAAAAGAGACTTGTGTTAAAACGCTGGAGTCTGAATCAGTGATCAATGTGAGGAATCCTAACCGAAATAGATTGTTCAGTATTAGGCTTATATATATATTATAGGTGCATCTCAATAAATTAGAATGTCGTGGAAAATTTCATTTATTTCAGTAATTCAACTCAAATTGTGAAACTCGTGTATTAAATAAATTCAATGCACACAGACTGAAGTAGTTTAAGTCTTTGGTTCTTTTAATTGTGATGATTTTGGCTCACATTTAACAAAAACCCACCAATTCACTATCTCAACAAATTAGAATATGGTGATATGTCAATCAGCTAATCAACTCAAAACCCCTGCAAAGGTTTCCTGAGCCTTCAAATGGTTTCTCAGTTTGGTTCACTAGGCTACACAATTTTGGGGAAGACTGCTGATCTGACAGTTAGTTGTCCAGAAGACAATCATTGACATCCTTTACAAGGAGGGTAAGCCACAAATATTCATTGCCAAATAAGCTGGCTGTTTCACAGAGTGCTGTGTCCAAGCATGTTAACAGAAAGTTTAGTGGAAGTAAAAAGTGTGGAAGAAAAAGATGCACAACCAACCGAGAGAACCGCAGCCTTATGAGGATTGTCAAGCAAAATCGATTCAAGAATTTGAGTGAACTTCACAAGGAATGGACTGAGGCTGGGGTCAAGGCATCAAGAGCCACCACACACAGACGTGTCAATTAATTTGGCTACAGTTGTCGTATTCCTTGTTAAGCCACTCCTGAACCACAGACGTCAGAGACATCTTACCTGGGCTAAGGAGAAGAAAAGAACAGTGTCCCCCCATTCCTCTTTTTAGAGACAAGTTTTGTCTTTCATTTGGAGGAATCCAAGGTCCTGAAGTCTGGGAGGAAGGGTTGGAGAAGCTCAAGCCCAAGTTGCCTTGAAGTTTCCACAGTCGTGATATTGGCATGCAATGTCAATCTGCTGGTGTTGGTCCATTGTGTTTTTTGAAAACCAACGTCACTGCACCCGTTTACCAAGAAATTTTGGAGCACTTCATGCTTCCTTCTGCTGACCAGCTTTTTGATGCTGATTTCATTTTCCAGCAGGAATTAGCACCTGCCCACACTGCCAAAAGCAACAAAAGTTGGTTAAATGACCATGGTGTTGGTGTGCTTGATTGGCCTGCAAACTCGCCTGACCTGAACCCCACAGTGAATTTATGGGGTATTGTCAAGAGGAAAATGAAAACAAGAGACCAAAAAATGCAGATGAGCTGAAGGCCACTGTCAAAGCAACCTGGGCTTCCATACCACCTCAGCAGTGCCACAAACTGAGCACCTCCATGCCACGCCGAATTGAGGCAGTAATTAAAGCAAAAGGAGCCCCTACCAAGTATTGAGTACATGTACAGTAAATGAACATACTTTCCAGAAGGCCAACAATTCACTAAAAATGTTTTTTTTTTATTGGTCTTATTAAGTATTCTAATTTGTTGTGATAGTGAATTGGTGGGTTTTTGTGAGCCAAAATCATCACAATTAAAGACCCAAAGACTTATACTTCAGTCTGTGTGCATTGAATTTATTTAATACCAAGTTTCACATTTGCGTTTGAATTACTGAAATAAATAATAATTTATTGAAATGCACCTGTACACTTCTAAGGACATTTTTACATTCTTAGGTTACTAAAAAAAAGACACTAGACCTCTTACTTGCAGACTAGTCTGGTTACTAATGTATATGGAAGACTGGGTCATTTTTTAAAGTTCCTTTTGGCTGTCAGGAGTGATGTAGTTTGATGGCCGAGGGAAAGTTATGGAAAACCCATAGAGTTGGAGGATGCACAGACCGTGTCAGCTTCACTATGGAGCCAAAGGATGGCATCTGAAATGGCATGCCACAAAAAGTGCCTCGGGCCTTTAAGGCTGTCATAAATGTCAGAATTGATGCTTAAGAAACATGTTTGTATTTTCTTTTTTCTTGTTTGGGCGTGGTGGTGGTGTGTTGGGTGGTGGATTTTGTTGGGTGGTTGTTTTTTGTGTCTGTTTATAACATGGATTGGGTCTGTTCACTCACTCTCTTTGTCTTGTGGAGGGAGTCTCTCGTCCACCTGGTTAGTAGGATGCATAAGATGGACAAGGGTGGGCCTGAGGTTAGGGGGGGGGAAAGTAGGGAAGGGGTCTCTCAACATGGAACTATGGGGGAAAAGGGGTTGTGGAAAAAAGGCAACATTGGTAAGGGGGGCTGTGAGGAGCTACAGCCGGGGAGAGGAAGGTCGGGCTTGTATCTGGGCGGAGGAGCTAATAGCTCTGAGGAGGCCGGAGAAACAGCTTAGTCGTGGGACCAGTGTGGAGAAACAAGAAGGGCAAGGGTGTCGAGCTGGGCACAATCAAAAGAATGCAGCAGCCGGGATGCCGAGAACCTGCGCAGAAGTGGTGCACGGGGAGGCCCAAGAAAAAGGAAAAAGTGGATGCGAGGGCCCACAGGGAAAGCTTAGGGCGGGGAGTGAGGCGTGGACAGAGCTAAGCGGCAGATGGCAGCCAGGAAGTGGGAGAGATGGGGAGGGAGAAGCAGGAGTTTTAGAGAAAAGGGGGGGAGGTGTGATAGAGGCCCCGTGTGCCACCGGGATAACATTAGTGGTTAAGCGGTTACAGGACCCCGAGTGACAACTCTAACAGCTGCTGAAGTTGGGCTTCCCGTACAGATCCGACCAAAGGAAGTAGGATCCGCGAAGAAAAACCGTTCAAGGGCACTTGGTTGGAGGAAGATTACAGTAAATGGTAGATCGGCGACACAAGCGCGTGTGTGGCGCCCGAGGGAAGGGGGACTCTGGGACGCACAGCGGCGGACCCTCTGGGTGAAAAGAGGAAAGACGCGACCACCGCAGAGGTGCCCCCACATCCAGGAATTAGTGAATGGAACATCACATCTATCCTACTAGGTGAGGGAGCTTACATGAGTTTGGGGGCGCCTCGGCGAGGAGGCCACAAATAGGCCGGGGAGGAAGAGGCGCACGAGTACAGGGCACTGAAGTTGCCAGGCTGGGCAAAGTCAACGCATGCGGCCGCCCGGGAAAGGGCGACCAAGACAACCAGCCATGGAAAAGAAAGGGGGCCGCGGGAAATGGAGGTGACAGTGGAAAGACAGAAACTTCTGCTGGCGGGAGAAAGCACGAGAAGGAGTGAGGAGGAGCTGGGATGATGAGGGGGCAGGGAAACCAGGAAAAGCACGGCAGGGGAAAAGCGTGAGCCTGGAAGTGGTGCAGGGTGTAACGCCAATGCAGGGGGACGTGGCCGAAGGGGGTGGACGAGGGCCGGGAAGGGTTGGGACAAGGACTACGGGGGACAGTGACGGAGGGAGCCAGGTGTGTTGTCGAGGCCCGTGTACAATGTCTTTACCTTACAGGTTGACCTAAGGGTATAGGGGAGTAAGGGAGGGCATTGAATGGTCTTGGGCCCTTTGAATATCGTAGGCGATGAGAGGCCTAGTGTTTGTGGGAGGGTTTGTGTGTATGACACTGTGTAATGGTCGGCAGGGGTGAACGAAGTCTGCAAGTGGGGGGATAGTAACGATTAAGGGTTAATTATGCATTCAACAGTCCAATCAGATTCCCTTTGTGTAGTGTCTGCTGCCGTCGCGGCCATTATATGCACGGCATAGGTTCCTGGCTGAGTCATAGGCTCTCCCTGGGGGCGAACTGGAGAGTGAAACTACAGCCAACGGGCAGACGTCTTAAGATTCCATCCACCGAAACTGTGATGCAGCACAAATATTGCAAGTACAAGATCAATACGGATTTGGTTTCGGAATCTCGGTCATTTATAGTCATGGCAGTCTTGGCTTTACAGATCACGTTGATGTAGAGTATAAAGCCAAGTAGGGATTTTGCCCCAGGCACTGGCCATGTCTAATGTCTGTGACTACGGAACGCCAACCTGTCACACAGCATGCACAGGGCAGAACAGGAAACATCCTCTTAAAGGGTCGGATATGTGGTACGAGCAGACCCTTCTCCAGATTTGGGCCAGACTGCGCGTAGAGCATAATATCAGGCACGAGAGGGTCCCAAGGGCGGGCACCATTTATCGGAGCGTAAGGCCACTGTGACGTCGACAGGAGATATACCATGATCTCAACAGTTCCAGGATGACAGCGGCAATGGACATAATATATTGAGGATCCGGTCAACACACCGATGAGTGCAAATTTCTTGAGTTCTAACGCTAAGATGAGGCAGCAGGAGCTGTACGGTTAACAACATTTCTAGTGGATTGCGAAGTGTCACAACTCCTCAAGTACCATTGGGCCTGCCCTGTCATGGGTCTGCTTTGTTTTGCGCTAGGGACTTGTCCTGTCACATTAAAGTAGATGCATTTGCCGATTCAGACCGTCCCAATCCTAGTGGCCTGACCATGAAATAGCAACTTTCACGGCTGCCTGATTTCTTCCGTTCTGGGCATCAGTTACTTTGGCAAGATCACATAGTGTGTCGTTCTTTTTTTCCTCTTTCTGGTCCTCCGGGGGGGGTTCTCTTTTTCTCGATGTACTTGGACGGATACCGACAAATGCACACAAAGCTCGTCCGCATCAGAGCACAGACAGATTTGCAAGAAAAGAACTAGTTGATGTCTTAAGCAAACAACTATCACAAGAAGCCAGCGTCCTCACTCACTAGTCTTGTCATGCACTGCGATCAGGTGTGGGAATCATAACAACTGAACAAGAAAACATGCAAGTGAGGAAAGGGAAAAAATATTCTACAAACACTCACGCACACTTCGTAGAGCGCAAGGAGAGTAAACTTTATGCTTAGTAAGAGTGGCTCCATCCAGGAGATTCCTTTGGTATCGAAACTGAGCATCTGGTGAGATCTGTTTATTTCCTCTGTCAGTTAATTGTGCATACAAGTCAACCGAAGGTTACAGACTTTATGTAAAATCCGTTGTTTATTGCATTAATCTTTCTGCCTATATTAGCCATCTTGTTTTTCATATTACCTTTATTTCATCAGCAGGTCATTAAGGTCAGACACACCTAGGTTTTGGCTTCAGTCACACTAAGCTCTCTCACCTATAATTCCCTCTGAATTGAAACCCACCCAAGCTGCCATGGGGTCTACAGTTCCTGCATCTGCAGAGCTTTGGAGTCCGTCAGCTGACCTTCAGCCAGAGCATATGCTACAGCCATGTACTGCCACTTTTCTAGAGGCAGAGGGACAGTCTGCCTGGTCCAGCATCCAAACATATCACTGGTCCAGGCAAACTGTCCTCTCCAGCTCATGGGGCAGCTCTTGCCCCCTCAGCAGCACCATGGACTGCTGCCGTTCCTACCATTCAAGTGCCCAGGCCAGGCAGAGGATGACATGCATTGGCTGCGAGGAACGGATGTCAGCCGATTGATGGCTGTAAAAAATCAGTTTCAGCATCTGGGCTGTCCCTCTGAGTGTGTGGTCCGTAACGCCGTTGTTGGCAGTGTTTGTGTGTGTGCTGAATCAAGCTGTAGCCGAGCAGCCCGTCTGGTCATGCAACAGAGACAATGTCATTCAGCCTTGGGGCTGAAGCGTTACCAAAGTGGTCAGATGGACAACCGGCTTCCCTGTGGTTGCACCAGTGCTCCTGAAAAAGCTCACCACATCTGACTGACAGTTACGTGGCCAGATTCCTTTGGACAGGGCTGTAAATAGCCGCACAAAACAGTAGGGCATCTCCCCAAGACCTGTCCCAGTCAGACCGTCTGGCCATATCATGCCATATGTGGCTCCGTTCAGGCTGGATCAGGTGGTCAGCTCATTCAATGAGAAACCTTTACTTTGCCTATTGCGAAAGGGTAAGGAATGGTCTTGAGATCAGCCAGCGTGATCTCAGCAACCATTCCCACTAAAGCTTAGATTGCCAGTTGTCCTGATGGCCCAATGCAATTAAAACCACTAAAAAACACCCAAATGTAGTGGGATGTGCTAAATGGTTTATGCCAAAAGGTAAGGGCAACTCTTTGAGGAAGTCCTCTTTGCCAAACGAACTGGTAGTAAAAGTTTACTCTGATTGGAATCATTCCACAGCAAAGTAAAATGTATTTTGTTGGTATAAGTTGCTACAATTTAATGTAAATTAATACAATTTCTTCAGGTCTTGGAGTCTCTATAATAAGCTAATGACCTGAATCAGGTATTTGATTAGGGAGACATTCAAAATGTGCAGTGTTGATGAGACTCAAGAAACAGGGTTGAGAACCACTAGACTATTACATGATTTAGATCACTGTTTCCCAGACTTGTTCTTGGAGTACCCCCAGCGGTACACATTTTGGATGTCTCCCTTAACTGACACATACATTTCAGTTATTGGAGCCTTTACTAATGAGCTGGTGAGTTGAATCAGGTGTGTTAGATTAGGGAAACTTCCAAAAATATCCAGCGTTGGGAATCATAGTTCCCTGTCGTGAATTAGTATATTGTGAAAAGGAGTTCGGCCAATAGCGAGAGTCTTGATCCACTAAACACTGGTAGCGCCTGGTAACGATTAAATGTACATACCTGAAAATATCGCTAATTTTATTCATCAACAACATCACTGTATAATGCGTCAGAACTAATATCTTGCTGGTATGATTTTTGTTTATTGTGCATGTACAGTGATGTTATGAAATTTGCTCAGCCTTCATTTTTTTCTGCTTTAGAGACCGAAGAAAACATATCAACATTACCAGTAAGTGAATATATTAAGTACTCATTGCTCACTGGTTTTTTACAGTGCATTATGGGAAATTCTAGGAAGCAATCATTTCATTATACTGGAGCGATTTTGACAATGGGACCGGTCTCGAAATGCCTGACTCACTGGCCAGTGCATTGACTACTGAAATTGCTAGCTAATTGAGACGTAGCCTTAGATGTTAAAATTAGTAATTTGACTGTCCTGAAGGAAGTGCTTTTTAAGGAATTATGTTTTTGGAGAGTAAAGGGTTTGATTTAATACTTAGGCTCTGGGATTTGGAAGAAAACCAAACCAGAATGTTTGAGGAATTTAAATACCGTCCTTCCTGCAAGCACTGTAATGGAGGTGGATTACTTCATTGGGATGAGTAAATTCAGGATAGTGTTGCAGGAAGGAAAAAGAAAAGAAAAGGAGTGAAAAAACTGTTGGTTAGGCAGCAGTTGGACTGTTGGGACGGGCTATGTGCTATGGAGCCATCCTCCATCTGTCAACACAGGGAGTTGTGATTCTTGCATCAGCAGAGCAGGGCTCAGCATCAAGAGAAAAGTGGTGAGGAGGGAGGGAAAGAGAGAGATTTTAACAGCAGCTAAATTCTCATCAGGCACGGTAGACTGAACGTCCCCTCTTCGATGCAAAGCACAAAACACCAGTGAGGAGCATCTGCTCTGTGGCTTTGTTGCCTCTTAAAAAAGTGCACTGCGACGGCTCTGGAGAAATCGTTGTCCATCTTCAGTTTGTAAATATTTGTTTCGTGGTTCAGCCGTCACATATGGTTCATATGGACATGGTTACTGTGTAATTGTCTGTATCCTACCATAGTTTTTTTTTAGACATAATGAATGAGACATGCTAAAGTATTATGATTATTCTAGATGATTATGGCTGGGGTATTCTTTTTACATTTGATTGCTGTTGTAACTTAACAGATTTGTATACAAAGTGGTCAACAGCAACTGAGCCTGGGAAATTTAGTAGTGCGCATTTGGTAATGTTACAGTGTTTTTTATTTTAAGGACTATTTGTGTGCTGATGCCTAAGTCTCCTCCCATTTGACTTGCCTGACTTGAAAGGTTGCCCACAAGCCAAACTCTGAAGATAAGATGGCTTTTTCTCTTACTCCAATAGCTTATTTAAAGAAATTCAAAATGCTTTCCATTCTTCGGTCAGCCATGTTTCTGAATCAGTGGACAGATTTGCAATATTTAGGATGTTATTGCATTTATGGCTTTGTGTGTTTCACAAAGTGGCAAAATGTTGGAGAGCAGATTTATGATCTTTCACACTTTTTAAAGTTTAAATACGTTTCCCCAAAACAGAGCAAACAATTCCCTATAAAAGCTTAGTGTACCAACTCTACAAAATAAAGAACAAGCCACAGAGGGCCTTGAGCACGTAGGGCTTAGGTGTGTACCTTAGATACTTTTGTCTTTTTTAACAGCAGATTTCAGAGTCAGCAAGATATTTTCAGCTGTTAAATTAAATTACTCTGAACTGTTGTCACAAAGCTGTGCATTATATTACATTTGTGTTGTTGTCTTTGGTTGATCTATATGCTCTTCCAGTTATACAGTGTGCATTTTAAAATGCATTTGCAATTTAATTACATTTGGCGCTTTTATAAATGTTCTGTTTTTGTGCTGTGCATTATATAGGCAAGACTGGGACTGTTGTAACATTTTGTTTCATCTGTAACTGTTTTTTTTATGTGCTGTGTGTCTCAAAGTGTGATATAATGTTCCCATATTTGTCTTATCCAAATTCGTAAGACAAATCGTATACTACTTCTTAAACTGTGTAAATTAATGTCAAGTAGAAAGAAAAGTTACAACCGACCACACTACCAGATAGGCTGTAACACTAATTGAAAACATGGACATCACTTTTCAAATTTTGTGCATTTATTTATTGTGATAATCAAATTTGCTTGTTCAAAATAATTCTGCACTATACCCAATTTATTGCGAAACATTTTAATTCAAAATGGCAAATGTAATTCAAAAGACCAAATAAATTAGAAAGTGTTACAACTTTCTCTGTCTATTTAGCCATGCTTTCTTTTTCTTTTCTTTTTTTTAGACAAAAATCTGGCATGTATCTTGCATATCAATTTAAGGGGGAACCTGCTGATTCAGATGATATCAGTTCTGTCATTTCACATTCATTAGAATGATCACAACCCTCATAAGTCAGATGTGAAATTATACTTCCTCACCTCAAAATTCTGTGAAAATATGAAAGAATTACAGGACAAAAAACAGTCTTACAACTTCTACTGTGACTTCAGAGGTTGGTGATCATGTATGATGATGATATCACCCCTGAAGCTCATTTCTAATTGGTTAATCTGATGTTGTTACAACTAACCCGTTTTAGCACACTCCATGGACTTGTAAATTGTGTTCTATCTATCTATCTATCTATCTATCTATCTATCTATCTATCTATCTATCTATCTATCTAATCCAAGTAGCCTCATGTATGAAGCCTCAATGTATGAAAACTGCATAATGTTAACCTAAATTAATGATTTAACATTAAGAAAATTCACAGAGAAAATGATTAATCTATCCGCCTCTAACAACTCTCAAAAAGGGGCCTTGTGCATTAGATAATTGATGTATATTCAGTGCTCGCGCTGGATTAGTCGTAATTGACACTCGCGCGAGAAACAAGGAACAGCCCCCATCTGCTGGTAGGATCGCTCGTGTCTCACCCTCATCCATCCCTCTTTCACCGCAGCACTGCTGGGGCTTCAGGACGGCGCTCTGCGGCTCACGGTAAAATACCACTTTTATATTGCTTATGTACATGAATACACGGGTTTACCATTGTAAACGATAAATTGAGTTGCTTTGCAGAGGTTCGAGAAGATTATTTGTGCATAATTGACGAGGAGAGACCTTCAATTGAGACAGGTAAAAGTTATTGCAGATGTTGATTGAAAATCGAATTAAAGATTAACGTTTACATTGAAGCCTGATCCGGTATGAACAATATTTAGCTGTTTCGCTATTCAATTAAAATGCTGATATATCAAAATGTGAGATCAGTACATCTAAATATCCCAAAAGGCTAATTATTAAACGGATTTTCGTTTGTTAAAGACAAATTTGATGGTGTTGGAAAAGAGTAGAGAGCAAATATTATTTTAGGTAAATTTGACTACAACCTGATTCGATTTTGCTTGTAATAAAATAATTTGCTCGCGTAGAGCTGTGGGACTTAAGACTACAGAGTACAATAATTAGCTGGTTAAAAATATAACAAGTGAAAAACACGAGAGTTTAATATAATCATATTTATTTTTTTAAGCAAAATAAACGTTTAAAATAGCAATTGCAAGGCATTAAACAAACGGACTGTAATCTGCTTCGCAGCCTACCTATGCAAAAGTAGCAGCTATATTGCATTTTAAACCATCACATTTTTATAAGATTTATAAGATTTCGTTTGAACCAAATGAACTCGCATAAAGCTCATTTGGTGACACATAAGGAGATGAATCTTTTCCGTCGATTTTATGAAGTTAACGGCGCGATTGTGACCTGTTAAATAGTCTGTTATATATCTCGAGATCAGGACGAATTCATGAAATATTATCTAATGGGTGAAATCATTTATGAAAATTGTTTGAGAGGAGGGCATGGAAAAGACGAATATATTCCGAAGCTAATTAAAACCATGAACTAATTGGACTGAAGAGACCGATAAAATGACACAAGGAAGCGGCTGAATGCCTGAACTACTTAGACTTATTCCTGTAAATAATCAAAAAAGATACAATGCTCACTTTCAAAATATATTAATTAATTAATTTAATCCAAGGCGTGTGTAGATTTAAAAAGGCAACCCTTGAGCAACAATTCATAAAATAAATCAACGAAACGAGTGAGTAAATAAAGAGATGCTTAAATATCGCCTACGTAATCCATGCTGCCTTTGATATCATTACTATCACGACTAATTGGATTTAGGTTGCTACCAAAGAGGTAGCCTAATTGTTATGATTTTCAAATGTAATTCTAGACCATTCCTCGTATGTATTGGTAGGCTACAGAAAAAGAAACGGTGGCAATGAGATTCATTTGACGTTTGACATCTGAAAATCAAAGAATGTAAATAAGCTTATTCCTCCTCCCAACAGCATCGCTCCCCCTTCCCTAGCTCGCTCGAAGAGAAAGAGACCATCACACACACACACACACACAAACAATCTTGATTTAAAGCAGTCTGAAAAACTTTTAAGTGAATGCCACCAATTCTAGTTCAATTTCATGTAATGTGGCTACATGGGTTTTTTTGTTTAAAACTTTTTTTCCCAATACGGTTTACATGGTTTCAATCCAAGACATAGAATAAAGTACAATGATTGAATGTTATGCAGGGAAGAGATTAACGGTTGCAGAAGATATATATATATATATATATATATATATATTATATATATATTATATATATATACTGTATATATGATGCTACTGGATTCCAAGATTGCATGTACACCTATGAATATTAAGCGAGAAAATAAACACCAAAATATAAAATACTGTATTTAGATGTTTAATTGTAAATGACACAAACAGGCTTTCAGGTGCACATATTGGCTGTAATTTGCAATAATAAACTAAACCAAACCAACTCTGTGAGACAATTTCCCAATCGCAATTGTCCAGCAAAACTCAAAACTACACGCAGAGATCAGATGAATTTCAATGTTCAGTGATTCAACACTTAATTCACGAACACTTTGGCTATTCCGTTACACGCATTTGTAGAAGCATAAGCTGAAAACTACAAGAAAAAAGAAAGCCTCACAAAAAAAGTGGCAAAACAGCAGCTAAAAAGAAGTAAAAGATCTATACCAAGTGCTTTCCAAGCTCGGGTTGCCCATCACCATCGGTTTGAAGAGAGAGTGACAGGTCTTTGTTGGTGAATAGAAATCAATGGCATTGGAGAGAGGGAGGACTCCTCCTACCCAATTACCCAAGCTGGGCAGGCGTTTGCTCTCTTCACAAATAGGACACAGGATCTCTAACACACAGTCCCAAACCTGACTTTCAAGCTTTCGGATCCCCAGTAGGAGATTGGGACTATCTGAAAATCTACGTTTAAAACATCCTCCAGACTTCAGCTTTGCCTTATATCGTCCGGACTATACTTTTTTTTTCTCCTGCTCAACAAAACAGTGGAGAAGTGGACTGGTTCTCCTGCCTGTTCCTGCGCCATCCATCAAATCCTACCGGCTTTATTCTTAAAATATTGATTGCATTTGTGTGAATTTGTTGGTGTAGATCCATTCGGATGTTTTAAGGATCCGGAAAGCTGTATATGGAAGTTGTGGGGTGCAAGGCGAAAGAAAGCAGTTGCACATTGCGTCCAGCAGCCATGCTTTTCCACGGCATCTCTGGGGATCATATTCAAGGGATCATGGAGGAGATGGAGAGGAGATCTAAAACGGAGTCTCGTCTGGCTAAAACCGTTCAGGTGAACGGACGAGAGACGGTAAGATTAGTATTTTAACTGCTATTTTCCGTTGGAGCAAATCTCAGCAGCCAAAAAACTCTAGTCGCACAGTTTGTAACCCACTTAAAAAAAAACACAGCGACGAAAATGAGTTTAATGTACGATCCTCGTTTTGAAATATTAGCAGGCCTCGAGAAACACAAGAAGTCATATTCAGAGAGATTTCAAAAGTATATGAAATCGTTTATCTGGCAAGGCTACAATTATCATTTATAGGCCTAAGTAAAATGTAGGCTATTTCATTCAAATGCAAAGGGAGGAATACATATGAAATCGTTTGTACGCCAACATACTAATTTATAGTTTATAAATATATTTTTTCCACAAATAGGCCTATTTTAAATGTGATTTTAGCTGTTTACAACACAACAGGATAATTGTTAAATTTATAGGGCCACGAAAGAAAGAAAAACTATAAAAGAAATAGGATCTGCATACTTTAGGCATGCATTTGAAAATATATTAAACGGGCAAAAACTGTAGTAATAATAATAATTGTGTGGTTTTGCTGTTGTACATTATTGTTTTGCATGCACATTTTAATGTGTCAAGATAATAGGCTACACTGTTATATTGTTGTTATTAATACTGTTATTATATTTGCATCGCCTACTTTTAATTTGTAAATTGTATTTTTAAATAGACACAGTACATGTTATATACATCTAGCGACAAACCAAAACAGACGCTATTATAACTTAAATAACAAGCATTATAATATTATAATACAGCCGCGCTTGATAACAATTACATTAAATAAAGTAAATGCGCACACACACACACACACATATATATATATATATATATACTAATATATATATAATATATATTAGATAATCTATATATATTATAAATAAAACCACAAAAATTGTTTTCAGGCGACGTTTTTTATTTAGTTGTAGTTATGTGGCAATCAATTGTGAACGCAAAAACGTTCATTCACTCCATCTCTTGATGTTTTATTTTTTGAAGACTATGCCCTCCATGAGCCCAGAGAAGCCTGCGCTGTGCGCCGGCTGCGGTGGGAAAATCTCCGACAGATACTACTACCGCCTTTGATAAACAATGGCATTTAGGTGTTCAAGTGTGGAATGTAACCTGGCCCTGAATCCGAGCTGACGTGTTCGCGAAGGAGTGCAGCATTTACTGCAAAGGAGGATTACTAAACGGTAAGCGTTTAACTATATGTGCCATTAGGACGTAGCCTTGCGATTGTAAAAAAAAAAAAAAAAAAAAGAGCTATTTCAACCTGATTTAGCTCCTAAATATTAGTTTTGTTGGTATAAATTGGTGTATATAGTTTGGTTCAGTGATGTTAAATAATATTTTTCTTTTGATTAAAACCAGTTAATTTACATGTTACAATTTATTCAGTTTGGTTAGTAACTTTTTTAACTCGCATAAAGAACTGGTGACATCAGAGGCAGCCATTGACCCATATAGTGATTAACTGACACGCTTAAATTAATCTAATAAGTCTAATTAATTCATGCTGAGTGCATGTCTAAATTGTGTTTTTGTTTCTCAGCTCAAATCTTTTGCCGTTTGTTTTTACTGCCACCTAAATGTTAAACTAGCAGTTTTTTTATTATTTAGGCTAAAGAAAATCCGCTATAATTGTGTTCTGGTTTCAATTAAAACACATTCGACTTTGTTTATAAAGTTAAAATAATTTTGCTTAACTACCTTGATGATTCGAAAATAATGCGTTTAAAAATATCTTCAGTGAATATTCACTATATGTGCACGTGCTTCTGATTTGTTGTAAATGACCTAATTCAGGTTATCACCGATCCAAGTGATTAGTTTGATTATAAATGGCGTGTGCTGTTCCAGAAGGTTCTCCGTGCAGAGATGTGCCCGCTGCCACCTCGGCATCTCCGCCTCGGAAATGGTGATGCGCGCCAAGGACTCCGTGTACCATCTGAGCTGCTTCACCTGCACCACATGCAACAAAACACTGACCACGGGTGACCATTTCGGCATGAAAGACAAATTGGTTTACTGCCGGGTTCACTTTGAGACGCTTATTCAGGGAGAGTATCGCCCTCAATTAAACTACGCTGAATTAGCGGCCAAAGGCGGAGGGCTCGCGCTGCCTTACTTCAATGGCACCGGCACGGTGCAGAAAGGAAGGCCGCGGAAGAGGAAGAGTCCGGCGATGGGAATAGATATCGGCTCTTACAACTCAGGTGAGATGTGCATTGAGAGCTGCTCAAATGGACGCCTGAAATTTACTTTGGTTGCAATTTATGTGCTTCAGTGTTAATGTTCCAGTTTATTTAGCTACATAATGTGAATTAATTGAGCTTTCGATAAACATTGCTTTGATTTTTACTTTTAGAATTAGTGGGGAAATTGACAAATGCGTTTAAATATCAGCAGACAACCAAATGCATGAATCAATAATCATCAGAAGAATCTCTATACCCTAAATAACAATAAAATGCATTTCTCAAAAGTATTCATATTGATTTTATATATTGCAAAATTGCATTGCGTTATTTGTGAGAATCTGTCTGAAGTGCCCTAGGGGGTTTTCGTAGCGACGCAATAGAAGAACATTTTAGTTCCCCAAAGACTTTTTTTTTTTTTTTAAATAACCTTTTTTTTTCTTAGTGTGAAGAATTTCAATAACCTGAAAAGCCTTAAGGTTCCATTTTATGTTTGAAGGTTCTTCGTGGAACCATCAATGCCAATAAGGAACGTTTATTTCTAAGAGCGTAGATAAAGTGGGACACTTTTAAAACTTGTCCTGCGAGATTATGATCATTAATCTTCATACTGTTATGGGCTAGCATGGCATAAACCATATCATACAAGGAGTGGCGCCTGTATTATTTCTATAATAGCCTTCAGAATGGCATAGACGTGGGAATACACACGCGATACTTCTCTTTTTGTTGCTGTTGGTTGTTTCATGTTGGAACATGCTGGTCCATTAGTTGGTCCAAGATGGTCTAGATAATGAGTCCGATGGATTATCAGGTGGCAGGGCCTTGGTCAAGCTTGTAGATCATCTTGGACTATTAACAAATCAACTATGATGTTCTAATAATCATTTTTGTTTAAGATTTAGCTTAGTTTTTTTTTAAACTATACACTTAAAGTCACCGTCACACTTTCAGTTCAAGTGAAAAGCAGCGTTTTTGGTGTGTTCAGATGCATATTGCATCCATTAAATATCGTTGTATTATATTTAGCCTACATTTAGGATGCTTGTAGCAAAAACTGCTGGGAGTAGCGAGTAGCCTAAAATACGCGCTCTATCGCGAAAAATGTCCTACATCTGCATATAGGCTAGTTCATTCTACATTCTACTGTAGATCATAATATAGGTAGCCTATAAAATAGTATTGTATTATAGGCTAATATAGCATACTAAAATAATGGGATTCGTGTAATATAGACCGTGTAAGCTAATGTAAAGTGTTAACCTCAATTTTTCCTCGTCAATTGTTTGATATGAATTGTGTTCGGATTTTATTTCGGCGACAGAAAAAAATATTGCGCTTGTGTCTTGTTAACGATTGGATTTGATTAATTCTAGGCCTCGCTCATTAGTGCGTCATCAAACATCTCATTTGAAATTCTCAAAGGAGGGAACCCGTGACCCAGCCCCACGTGCAATGTAGCCAAGATCCCTCACCTACAGGCCTGCATCTGCCCTCACATTACCAGTCATTCTTTCACGTTCCCCGCTTTTTTCTTACATTTTTTTTAATACTTTTTGAATTCATACCTTCGTCATAATGCCTCCCCGCTGCGCCTGTTTTGTTTTGGCTGTTACGATTACTGTCTGCTTGAGGAAATGTGGCTTTGTGTGCCAAGTTTCTGCCGTTCTTCATGAATGGAGAGAAATAAGGGTAATCTGCCTGTTAATTGTTCTCTGTTAATTGAATGTGACGCCGGAATCTCTGGCTCTCGATCAGCTCCGATTCAAGCCACTTCAAGGTCATCGTTGTTCTCAGGACTGTTTGGAACACTTACGTTTACGCACATCAGTCCGACTTTAAACTCTTTCGCTTTTAAATCAAAATCCTAACACTGACGTGTTGTGAAGGTTGTAATATTTGGTCAAGACTTAAGATGTAGTTTGTCTTACAAAATGAACCGGTTGTAATCATTCTCACGTTATTATTGAGGTTTTGTTTTTTTTAGGCAATTATTATTGTCGTTTTCGGTGGTTCTAGCATTTAAGCATTTTTGTTTCTAATCAATATTTCTGGTGTAAAGTTATTCATTCTTTTTTTTTCTATCTTTTGTCTTCCCTTTTCTGCCTTCCTTTATTTTTCTGCTTGTTCTTCTGCTATTGTTTTACAATATGGGCTCGAATTATTTCTTTTTTTTAATACAAACATTTATTTATTTTGCACTTCAAAATTTCATATAATTTTAAATAGCGCCGTATATATTTACATTCGTTAAAAAGCCCAATACAACAGTAGACTTGTTGCATAGAGACCTCTGGTGGCAAAAAAAATAAATCTGGATCTCGAAGCAAACGCGTGAGAAAAATTTGTTCTCACAGCTATGCACATTTCATATTAATCCTTGCTTTGCATTTTTGTTGAGATTTTTACGGCTGTAAATACAAAAGTAAACGGTAAAATGAAATGAGCATCGATCGAATCAATTACTAAATGAATCACACGAAGAAGCTATTTAACATGTACAACTGACACTTTTGCTTATTAAATCACTTTAGCTGTTTTTGCACGTAGTTTGCTGATATTAAAATGAATTATCAAGATGAAATGGAGACCAATCTCAGATGAATATTATAAATAGTAAAAATACTTGTCCTTAAAGCAGTTGCTTTGAATTTAGTTATTATATACTGAATAAATGCATTTTGGGGGTGAATTGCCAATTTATTCATTTAATTTAGTCTTGTGTCATGTCATTCTGATGTTTTTTAATCATTAATATTAAGTCAAATTTGTCTAAAATCAAATTTCCAATCAAGTGATCCATATTTATTGCAGTTATGTATTATATCTTGTACTGCACTGTATTTGAATCACCAGTGTAGAGTTTGACCAGTCATATCCAAGTCAAATGTCATCCTGACCTTCGTGAACACTCTCAGAAATGTCTCAGAATTCTCATTGCTATATTTTCGCCCTGTTCCGGCTCTCAGGTTGTAACGAGAACGATGCGGACCATTTGGATCGGGATCAGCAACCCTACCCTCCATCCCAGAAGTCCAAGCGCATGCGTACTGGATGTCTATTTTTTTGTTTTTATTTTTATTTAATAACCAGTTAAGCGTTCGCTTTTTTTACCATGAAGGCCTACTTCGCCAAACCACAAGCCCGAGTTGCAAGGACTTAAAAGCTCTGCCCAAAAGTTACAGGAATGACAAAAGAGTTATATCAGACCTGTAAGCGTTGCCACACAATAGACTTCATTCCACACCAACACCTTCTCATCATTTGCTTTTCGTTTCAATCCATCGATCATTTTTTTTGTTGTTGTCATGTAGTTACACAATTTTGACTAAATAGAGGCATAATTCAACCCCCCCCCCCACCCCCCCCACCTCACCCCCCCGGCCGCGGCAATACTTATGCACCAAAAAAAAACTGAAAAACCATTGGGGAAGCTTAAAGTTCATTTGGAACATGGTCCATGTTTTCCAGTAGAATCCCTAGTAAAAGTTGAGGCCTGTTACTGGCTTTCGATTCACTTTGGCATTGTTTAGTAGTGATTAAGTTTGTGATGTTAAATGAAATGACTTGTAAGTAGGCAAAAATATGACAATTCGAAGCAAAGCACAAAAAAGAGTAAAGACACTGGGATTGGTTTGCAGGTTTGGTTCCAAAACGCACGGGCCAAATTCAGAAGGAACGTTTTGCGGCAGGAGAATGGGGGTGTTGATAAGGCTGACGGCACGTCACTTCAGCCGCCCTCTTCCGACAGCGGTGCTCTGACCCCACCCAGCACGGCCACCACACTAACTGACCTGACCAATCCCTCTATCACCATAGTAACATCAGTGACCTCTAGTTTGGACAGCCACGAATCCGGGAGCCCCCCACAAACTACCTTGACAAACCTTTTCTAACACGGATTAGCTTTTTTTTTTTTTTTGTCTTTACCCCCTTTATTTTCAGATTCTATTTTTATTTTCCAAAACAAAAAAACCCTTTGGCGACCACAGAAAGACCTTTGGAAATGTAAGACGAGACCTACTATGTGTAGCATTTGTAACCGCGTGGCAGCTGAGTCTGTAGTACTTGTCAATTGATTTGTTCTTGTGATAATTCTAGATTCGTTTTATTTATATAATTTACATTTTTACCCGCCACGTTTATTAAAACAAAGTGTGTCTGCATACATGCAGCACATGCTATGTTTACTGCATATTTTGGTAGTGAAATCTAAATGTATTCGATGACATTTCCAAAAATATGTTTATGAAACAAAAATCTTATTATGCCCGTTGGGAATGTTTCCCATGCCAAGTGGATGCTGTAACCTCAATTTAGGTTTGTTTTGTCACTGACGCTGGACAATTCGAAACATTAAATTTGCCACGATGTGGTGCGAATCCGATCATAAATTGGCCTGGATTGTTCGTCGGGCCCTCAAATAGTGGAACAACTATTCTGAATGAAGATATCCAACGCTCCGTGAAAATATGGTGCCCAGTAGGAAGCATTTTGAGTGATTTGTGAATGCTAAGCAGGAAGTTAATTAGGAACGACACGCATCACCCCGTTTTGTTCCGGTTTCCTCCGGTTTTTTTTACGTTTTGCCACTGAACAAACCAAAAAAAAAAACAATTTATGGCTTGGCTAGAGATCGGTCGGGGCTCCTCGCTAGGGTGAAACATTTCCTTGTGTGATGACAAATTTGTTCTGCTGTAGAACAAAGTGGTACACTAGATCTACTTCATGAAGTAGATGCTTAACTCAGTTCTACTATGTGCCTTATGCGACTTGGACGAGAGTTTGTGAAATTCAGGAGATACATGTTTGTTTGTTAAATGATTTCCACCCTTGGAACGCCTCACTAGTTTTGTACTGTTCTGTTTTTCATCTGATTTTTCTGAAGATCTTTTTAATGGTGTATTCCATTACAAGGGGGCGGCGATGTCATAGAAGGCGGTTGTGCATTCTTTCAGAACTAGTTGGTAAATCCGAGAATCATATATATTGATCTTCGTGTTAATAGTACAGTACATGTTCTATCAAGATTGTCCATGTTTCCTTGTTTCTTGAAAAAAGATGGTGTATAGAAACTATTTCCCCTTAAATATTTATGGACCAAACAGTTGTTATATCTTATTAAATTTGTGTGAATAAAACTACTTTGCTTTACAAGCGTTTTATTTTTCATTACACAAACCATTTTTGTGTTGCTTTCAGATTTAAACCTCTGCTCACACCAAAAACGACACAATATGACAGATCGAACCTTGTTTTGCTTTCATTCTGACATCGATTTCAGACTTGTTTCTGTTGTTAAAGTAATGCCCCATGGATTTGAACCAAAGCCCTGTAGTCAAGAAAAAAAAAACTTTTTAATGCATGAACATGGCTATTTTATACAGAAATACCAAGCACAGGAATGCTAGAACAACTATTAAACATAAACCTCTCAAAGCAAGGTTGCTCTGTAGTTTAATATATTGTTACTTTATGATTTTCTTTCAGGGAGAACAAATCTTGGGGCATTACAGCCATACTTCACGACGTTTGAAAATTCCCTAAAGTATTAAAAGAAGCTTTGATCGGAATTCTTCACCATTGAAGACAAAGACAATATTAGGATCAGATTTTAGAGTGATTTAAACGACAACAAAAAAATCTACCAAAAATGTGTTCCAAAATTTCTTTATCTTTTCCTTCAAAAAAAAAAAATTGTCCTGAATGTTTAAAAACCAGAGAACCAACAAATGGTCGGACTATTTCTTAGCACCGAAATGAGGCAGGAAGGCAAAGAAAAAGAAACTGTAATGAACAAAACAGTAGACAGCTGCTCCCAAGCAGGGAGCGACTGACAGGGACGCACGGATACTACGCACGAACAGCTTGTCTACACAAACACAACCTTGACTAATTTAGATTGCTGCTAAAACATTCGCTGCTGCCCGCCATACAAATCGTCCTATCATGGAAACGCACAGCCTTCCTAAAACTTGGCAGCAAAATGTCCGACCAAGAGAAGCTGGAAAGGAACACCATATGGCTGTATTTTAAATGAAAACAAGTAAAAACACCCCCAAAAAAAAGAGTTCTTTGCCATGCCACTCAAGTGTGGCATCGACGGCCACCCCAATTGCAGATGGGCTATTATTTATATTGATTGTATCATTGTCGTCTCTTGTAGCCCCTATATAAAACTTTAAGGGAATTTTCCTTGTGAATCCAAAATCTTAACACAAACCAACAGTGGGGGAAAAAATCAGTAAAAGCATGCTGATCTTGGTTTTTTTTCTTTTTTTCTCTTTTTTTTTTTTTTTTTTTTTTACAATAAAAGCTGGTTATCTTAGAAAACAGTATTTCTTTGGGGGGGGGAGGGTTCCCTAATTTTCCTAGTAACACATTCTTGCATTGTGGTGTTAGTTAATAAAATAAAGGAGGGGAATACTCCCTCATTTTTTTTATTTTAAGTTTGATGTAGTGGTAAATGTTTTAAAATATTATGTTGAAT
The DNA here is from genome assembly GCA_018155175.1 of Sinocyclocheilus anophthalmus. Lineage (NCBI taxonomy): Eukaryota > Metazoa > Chordata > Actinopteri > Cypriniformes > Cyprinidae > Sinocyclocheilus > Sinocyclocheilus anophthalmus. The sequence continues at coordinate 284,283 of JADLZN010002132.1, read as the reverse complement.
TTTTCCTTACTGTATCCAAAAAGTAAGTTTTATTAAACAAAGCTTGTGTTATACTCTGTTAAGTGTGGGGTGGGGGGTGGGAAGCATTGGGCCACATGGGAGCCTAGTAAACAGTAAAGTGTTGAATTCCTGCTATTCCAGACATGTCAATGAAGCTTCGAGCTCCATCAGTGATCTGCACATGCTGGATGACCACAAAAACCTAATTCCTTTCAATTTCTGTGCTTCCTTTGTAAAAATGCTTAGTCAGGCAAGCTGAAATGTGCTTCATGTGGTAACATCTAAGACACGTAATTTGACTGAATCAACCTAGATGCATTAGGTCACATCAATGGAAGGTACATTTTCAGATTTTGTAAGCTTATATGGTTATTACGCAGTATAGTCATTTAAAAATATACATTTAGAATCTGAATTCCTCAAGTTTATACGTCACATTCAGTAGTCAGTAGTCGGTTGTCCTTTGGGATAAGTCAGCAAACAAGAGGCTCTTAACACCCTTGACCGCAGGGAATTCTTTGGAAACCAAAGGGACCTTGAGAGTTCAAAAAGAGGCGCTGGAGGATTTGTTACACACTCGGAGGAGTGGACGGTCACCATAACCAGAAGCAAACAGGAAGATGGATGCCGTCCTCCCCTGCATGCAGACTGCGATTATATGGAAACACACACACACACACACACACAAGGAGCCAAACTGCATGAGGAATCTAGAAGGTTTGTGATTATTATGTGAGCAAGCTATACTACCTTTTTTTACAGGTTTAGGCTGCACAAAAAACATCCTGAAAGGCATTTTCCAAAAAAAAAAATAGACCATAACATATTCCCCCAACCCCCCCAAAAAACTACCATACTATTAAAGAGACAGTTCACCCAAAAATTCTGTCATCATTTAATCAACATCTCAGTGTCTGTTTTAATCTTTATATAACTTACTTCTTCGGTGGATCATAAAAGATTTTCTTCTATGTTCTACATTGAACACCTATGACTATAGATGTACAAAAATGATGGATGTAAACACACAGATAAAATAAAAACATCTTAATAGCCTCTCCTAGATGGCCAATGAGATTAAATTAAGAGAAATTGCCCTTTGCAAATAGCATTTAAGACATCATATGTTAAAACTGACCCCCTTTGATTTACCCATAATTGAATTGAAGATCAGACATCTCATCATGCAGCTTGAAATGTTTACGACTTTTCAAATTCTTCCATGAATTATGCCTAAAGATAGGTAAAAGTACTGTAGCTATTATAGCTAAAGCCTAGTAAAATGCATGAGTTAGCCCGCTCAGACAGAAAATCTTTAGCCAGATACTTTTGAAAGAAAGAGACACTTAACCTTAATACTTAGATGTGACAATGAAATGTAATGTTTTAGACACTAAATTAAGCTGCATGTATTTCACAATCTAAAGGGATTATAGTTTAAATATTTTATTAAACAATTAGTGAATTTGAGGTGATTTTGGCTCTTGGAAATATGAGATTAAAACTTAATTCTAGAATGTTCTGACACAGCATTTATGATAAACCGAAAATATACTTTAAGAAATTTTCATCGACACTTGATATGTCCAGGTTTTTTACATATACGTATTTAGACAAATTACACATTTTAATGAGGAAGTCACAATTTAATACATTTAAAATATATACACTTTAAATTTAATATCAAATAACACACTAAAGTTAAAATTTTAACAAGTACTTTTCATGTGCTTTAGTATGTTAGTCAACATATCATATTAAGTGTACTTCTTTAAAGCATGAAAAAAGATCATCAAAACATACTTAAAAATTTTGATTGCTTCTATTGTCCTCATCTGTAAGTCGCTTTGGATAAAAGCATCGGCTAAAGATTATTAATACATAATGATTTAAAATGTACTTTGAAGTAAAACTTTTAATTTGACATTATCACAAAGTGCACTCTATGAGCTATGAAAGAGAGCAACCTCTGAGCAATAAAATATTCCTCTGGGGATTCTCAATGGTGTCTCTCTAGAGAATATCTGTGGTTCAGAACACAGGATGGTGTGTAAACAGCTGATGTGTGTGATGTGGACTCAGGTGCTCGTGTGACTGACACGGTAGAGTGAGCCTGATCGGGACACACACACACACACACACAGAAAGCGACTACATGGCACATACACTGCTGTTTTTACCTGCCAGGTACGAGAATAGCAAGAAGCCCAGTGCTCAGATGATGTCTGACCTTTGTCTACAGCAACTTGGATTGCTTGTGCTGTCGTGTATGAGCGACCGCATGAGCTGTGTGTGATGTGTGTGTGTGGTGTGTTGTGTGTTGTTGCCAGCAGTGGACAGTTCCACACCAGCAAACCTTTTATCCCAGAGAACGTATAATTATTACTGCCCTCCTACTCTGTCAAAAGTGCATGCTCATGTAGTGGTCTGCACTGAACATGCACACACACACACACACACAGAGAGAGAGAGAGAGACCCTGTGACCCTTAGCAGCAGCAGATGCAGAAAACACATCAGAGATTTGTGAACAGTAAAGCCGACAGTCAGAGGTCAGAGATTTACATGCCAGCCGTCAGGCTAAGAAGTGAAATCATGGCACAATGCTACACACCTAATCCACATTTATACGGTGCATCTATCTATCTCTCTATCTATTCTATCTATCTATTAGTCTATCTAATGGCTGCTCCATCTGTCTAGTCTGGCTGTCTGCTCATCATTTTTGAATAATCTATTTTTGTATGGTAAAAATTTTATTTCTAGGTTTTAAATCAATATTAAATGACATTTTCTATGATTTGTTTTGTCACGTAAAAGGCAAATGTATAAGAATGCTACAATTTACTTCTAAATAGATATATAATTGCATAAAATATTAGTTAATTATAATTTTCCTACTGAAATGGCCTAATAAACTTGGCTACATTATAGTTATTTTTAAATATCAATTCATATAAATAACACGTTAAGGTAACATTTTCCCTTTTTTTAGTGCGGGGGATGAACAATATTAAACCAAGCCTTTTGAAGCGTAATTTAAAACTGTAAAAATGTAGTAAAAATGTAATGATGCTTTGCCTTGTTCGCTTTTTTATTTAGTATTTGGCCTTTTAATAGGCTCTGGTTGTTGTTTATGTTTTACATTTTCTAAATTGAACCATACTGTACTGTACATGTACAAATGACCCAAACTACTATAATTCTGAAATCACACCACAGGCTTCACACGTGCAAAATGAATGCCCCCGTTTCTAGAAACAACAATATGATAAAATATGCTTATTTTAAAGTCTGTATAATCCATACAGAAATGATAGTCAATTCTGATCATAATTTTGCTAACATACTAATCAGGACATCTTAAATCATATTTGTATTAGTGTTTTATTTTAACAAATGCACATTTCTAACAACTTGACATTTATTTGAAAGCTTTACACATGTTTTAGTCAATGCTGAAATAATTCATTTTGATTATAATTAAATAATGGATGATGAAATATTTAAGATTGAGATTCACATCCACGGAAAGCTTAGCTTGTATATATTCCAAAATTGTGTCATTAAGAAAACATGCACAATATCTAAGAGATGGCCCTCAAGTGATGATAAATAGATGTATATTATTATAGTATATTATGAAAACATAGAATAGATAGAACAGAATTCCACAACTGCAGACACACAAGAAAACAGAAGCAGACAAAAGGACACGTGTAACAGTGTGTGTGTTTACATACATAGAGGCGAAGATTTGATTTGTATAACTTTTTTTATCAACAGTCGCATTAATAAATCAAATCAAGCTGGCTGTTTTTTTTCTACTACAGCGCGACCCTTTCGTGCACTGCCAAAAAAAGTACATTGTCTGGGGGTAAAGACAAACCAGACCCGAAAAAAGACACATGGAAGCTCATCTACATTCCAGAAAAATACTCAATCAATCAAGGATTTTGGCAAAACAAATATCTAAAAAAAAAATAAAAAGTTAATATTACGGAACCGCCGCCGTTCTACTTTTAGAACAATCGACACAATCTGATTATTACACAGATTTCAAGACAACAGACTGCGGTGTTGAACCAGAGCTCCCGTGTGCAGTCACAAGAGCTGCCTCTTATCCATCTATCTAATTATTCCCTCAGAAACCAGAAATTTGAAGATACTAAAGACAGTCCCTATCTGTCATGAAGCAGCATTGATCTCATTGAGAGCAAAATGTGGGTGTTGAGGGAACCCAATATAACTCATGCCATTAAATTACAGCTTGCCGTTATTCGCCAACAGAATTGACAGATTTTCCGCAGACGTTTCTTTTAATCTTCAACGCTTGTTCAAGAAGAGGGGAAAACACACAGTGTGTGCTTTACCTTTCTTACATGGTATTTGTGAGGAGGTTAGCAGAACTGCTATCGAAGTGTCAAGACAGAAAAAAAGAAAGAAAAGCAGCGCACAACACTTGTTGATTATCAACTGTCAAAATGTAGGAGAAAACATTGTTACTTTCCTTATACGGAACAGAAAATGCTCCCCTCAAATGCTCTGATTGAATGAAATACTACTGTATAGTATCATGTGAGCGTCTTGCGGAAATGTTTATGCTGACAATACATAATATTGTTTATATGGATAAAATCTGAGTGTTAATGCTGTGAGGTGTTAACAAGATCTTTTTAAATTAACTTGACTCTAACCAAGTTTATATATAGTAGATATGCTGATATGATTAATGTTTTGTAACTAAATACAAAATGCCTTTATGTTTTCTAGCATGCTTCACAAACAATCTTTGAACTTGCAGTCACAGATAATACAGGCCTATCAACATCAAAATCAAGGAAAGTTGGTGGCTAAATAAGGGTGAACTGTGGTGTTGCGCATAATTAAGGAAATCACAACAAATTGTGAGGTTTATGCTGTTTGTTCATAAGTTTTCCTGATAAGATGAGATAATATTAGGTGTGATATGATCCAGTTGTAGTGACTATGGGGAAAACTGCAGGTGTTTTAGAGTGAGACATTTATAAAATAAAACAAAAAATACAAAATGATTTCATATTTACACATATTTAAACACTCTATATGGATGAAAGTATTGGGAAACCTGACCATTACACCAACAGGGACTTTAATGATTTTGCATTCCAAATACATAGACATTAATATGGAGTTGGTCCCCCCTTTGCAGCAATAATAGCTTCCACTCTTCTGGGAAGGCTTTCCACAAGATTTTGGAGTGTTTCTGTGGGAATTTTTGGCCATTAATTCCATAGAGCATTTGTGAGATCAGGCACAGATCTTGCGACGACAAGTGAAAGCCGGCCTTAGCTATGCCCGTATTGAATCTCCAGTGCCCCCAGTTCAATAGGCGAGTCCTTTTTTTGGGGGGTTTAAGGTCAGGGCTCTGCGTGGGCCAGTCGTGGATGAGTTTTTAAGGACCTTGCTTTGTGCATGGTCATGCTGGAATAGAAAAGGGCTATCCCCAAACTGTTCCCACAAAGTTGGAAGCATAGCATTGCCCAAAATGTCTTGGTATGCTGAAGCATTAAGATTTTCCTTTACTGGAAGTAAGGGGCCCAGCCCAACCCCTGAAAAACAGCCCCATACCAATATCTCTCCTCCATCAAACTTTACGGCACAATGCAGTCAGTCAAGTAACATTCTCCAGCCATCTGCCAAAAACAGACTCACCCATCAGATGATCAAACAGAGAAGCGTGATTCATCACTTCGCAGAACAGGTTTGCTCTAGAGTCCAGTGGTGGCTTTACATCATGACATAACTTTACACCACTCCATCCGAAACTTGGCATTGTACTTGGTGATGTGAGGCTGGCATGAAGCTGAAGCTCCAGCTGATATTAATGCCTGTGGAAGTAGGTAACTTTTCAGCTATGGAATCAGCAGAGCGTTGTGCCCTCTTAGGTGACCCCGCTCTGTGACTTTACTTGGTCTTCCACTTCATGGCTGAGTTGCTGCTTTTCCTAAATGCTTCCACTTTCCAATAATACCACTTACAATTGACTGTGGAATATCTAGCAGGGATGAAATTTCACAAACTGATTCATTGCAAATGTGGCATCCTACAGTACCACACCTGAATTCCCTGAGCTTGAAACATTGCAGTTTTATATGAAAGTTAGTGGCTCTGGATGTGCATTGTTGTATTTGTACTATGACAGCAGAGGGATGGCAAAACTAAGCAATGTACTAGTAAAGATGCTCTGCTGGGCAGTAAAAGTCTTATGGACCGCTTTACCTTACTTATCTTGACAGTAAGTCCATGTTCCCACATTCCAGGTTTTTTTTTTTTTTTTTACCGTGTGCTGTATGAAACTTCTCCTTCAGCAAGTCTGTGTGTATGATAATGTTTCTGCAGGGTCAGTATTTAAGATTTTAATTCCAATAAATGTGTCTGTTTACCTATTTAACCTACAAAATATCCACATTCCAGCACAAAACTTAGATTGGAACAGAAACGAATAGAAGAGACATGAATAGAATAGAATAAAATGAAGGGAAGCTTGGTGAATAAAATAGACGGGAGGTGAACTGGAATAGAATAAAATAGTAGTGAAGTAAAACTTGAATAGAAGTGAGGTGAGCATAGCCTACAATAAAATAGAAGTGAAGTGAAACTAACAGGACAGAATAGAATAATGTCAAGTGAAACTAACAGAAGTGATGTGGACAAGAATAAAATAGTAGTGACGTGAAACAGAATAGAATAGAATGGGGGGGTGGGCAGTTTGGCCATTTCTAATTTTTTGGGGGGAATGTCTATGGTGGTTACGGCCCTGCATTGAAGTAAAACTTACAAAATAGAACTGAAGTGGAAAGAACAGAGTACAGAAAAGTGCAGTGAATTTAATTAGAATAGAAATGAAGTGATGCGAAACAGAATGGAGAAGCTTGCAAAATATAATAGAACACTGGTGAAGTGCAACAGAACAGAATAGAATAGAGTGATGGTAAAAAGTGGGAGAAGTAAACCAGAGATTAGAGGAGTTTGAAGGGAGAGACATAGAATGGAATGGCATACTCAATATTTTAACTTGCTCTATTCTCTGTGAATGTTAAAGTTGCTGGCCTGTGTGGGGTTTCCCGCCCCTTTCCAGCGAGCATGCTGGGATGTGTGTCTAAACCATAGATTGTAAAAAACAGGTCTAAACTCACACAGGTCGGGAATGGCGTGTTAAGGAACGTGCACACGCTCACACACCACACACACAAATACACACACACACACATGTCTGGTAAGCTATCCTTGTGGGGACATCCCATAGGCGTAATGTTTTTTATACTGTACAGACCGTATATTCTATTGCCTAACCTAACCCTACCCCTAACCTACCCCTCACAGGAAACTTCGGCTTTGTAGATTTTCAAAAAATTGAATTCTGTATGATTTATAGGCTTTTGGTGAATTACGGAGGACTACTGAAAAAATGTCATCCATAAATACACCTCTTGTTGTAATACCTATGTCATACCCATGTTATTATACAAATTTGTGTCCTCATAAACCACATAAACACGCACACACACACACACACACTCTCACTACACAACCCTCATCATTATACTCTCTCGGTAGGCGCCGGGTCACAGTCGCGTGTGTGTCGCGGCGTCGGGCAGGAACTTAACAGGAGCTCAACAGGAGCTTGACCTTGACAGACTGAGAGACCATCATCCTCCTCATCCTCCTCATCCTCATCCTCAGCGCGAGGTCCAGTTCAGCGCGCGTCAAGCTCAGCTGGCATTTCCTGGTAAGAGTTTAGCTTCATTCCCTCCTGTCAAATTCAAAACAGATTATCGTGCCACTTTTCCGGTTTACTGTGACGCAACAAGGTCATTTTGAGCCGACGAGGAACTGGGTATCCGACTAATCTTGTTTTACAACAGAAAGAGCTGAGGAAAAGTTGGCAGAACTTTGGGCTAGCTTGAGTTAGCGCGCTAGGCTAATGCAGCTGTGGCGGTAATGCACCCGAGACAAACATCTAAATGATTTGGTTTCATGCTCAAAAACGCGTTATTCATTCTGTCAGTAACTTACCCTGTTGTGAAAGTGAGTTTGAAGCTGTTTTACGGAGTGTCGTTTGTGGTTTTAGCAGTGACATGGCACGGTTAGAGCATTGTGGCTAAGCTAACGTCTGTCAGTGTGACACATGCACTAGAAATGTGAGGAGAAATGCACTCCTAATTACTCTGACACTGGCCAAATAACCTTAAACACAGATGGCAAAGGTATTTAATACTGGTTTTCTCTAGGAATGTCACAAAAAGCTGTTTATTTGAGAGTGTGAGGGATTTCGTACTTTGGCAACACTTTCCAGCTGTTGACAGCAACACGTTGGTACTTGTTTGCGGTCTTGGTGAACCTGTTCATAATATTAACAATGACATAAGTGAATTAGGAGGAAAGTTCATCATTACGTCTTTTTGACACTCAAAATGTATTATGTTAGAAGTTTAAGAGGAAATTAAGAGTTTAAGCAATATTCTACCTTAAAAACCCAGTGGAAGTACAGTGGCTTGCAGTTTAGTGAATTCTGGGTTTGTTAGATTCACATTGGACAGTGAATCAGCACAACATTTGAAATAACAATGGCTGTGGCTTAGCTTGTTGTAGTATATAGTGCACTCCAAAAGTTGTCATTTACTCATTCTCATGTCTTTCCAAACACGTGTTACCAAAATTTGATATTAGAATGGAAGACTGAGTCATATTTTGGTTGTCATTGTTTGAAAGAGGATGCAATGAAAGTTTTTTTTATAATTTTTTTTTTGAGTTACACGGAAAAAAGGAAGTCATGAAGCAACTTGAGTGAAAAATCGATTAACATTTCCGTTTAAGACTTTAGTCTTTGCAACTTTATAGATCTTCTTTATGCACCAAGAGCTTGTAACACTTCAAAGAGAAAGGAAAAATTGAAATCGCATCATATGACCCCTTAAAGATAATTTTTTTTCCTTGAGAGAATTTGGCATGTGTACCTGATATCCAAAATAATCGATATTGAATTGAAATGGGAATCGAATCGAATCGCAAGCTTGTGAATAGGCCTGGGTGATAAAACGGTATCGATATTTATCGACGGTACACCTTCTTTGATAATGATATAAAAAATGTTTGATATAGGCACGTGCTATAAGTGACGCAGACAGCACACACAAACACGAACACATGCTGAATTGAGTGCTGTGCCTGCCTGTGATGGAGAGATTGTGAATAAAAAAATATACAAGTCGAATTTAAAATAAGCATTTGAATGCAAAAATAGTACAATCAAATGTTAGGTGTGCGTCAGGGAGTGTCATCAGTGGAGCACGAGATGCGGTGATGATGCTGTAAGTGATGTTGTTGCATTTTAATGTTTTGTTGGTCTAGACCACGAGACGTGCAGTTGCTGCATTATTCATTCAAAATATTAGAGAAATATAGTAGCTCAATGCGTAGAAAATGTTGAATAGGTTAAAACCGAAACCAAGCCATTCACACCGAACGCAAATTCAACACATTTTTTAGATGGACAAATATGACTGCTGCACTCGCGTCTCACCATGCAAAGTTAAAACAGTTTAAACTTTTAGAAAATACGTCACGAATTTGTGGATGTTTATTCCTTTTCACTGCATCTCATATGTTTTTAAAGGCAATCTTTGTGATGGGCGATCGGCTCTTTGTATTAAGCAATGCATAAATACATGATGCTGTTTTGTTCATAATTGTTTATACAATTTACGAAATTATATTTGATTTATATGAGTTAATTTAGACGTAATGCACGGTTTTTTATAGACCGTTAATTTCCTTGCGTTGACAATTTAATGCGCAGCATTATTTTATACAATAAACATGAGCCCGTACTGCACATTAAAAAATCTAAACGAGGCGCAGGTGTTTTTATATCACTGTATTTCTGAAGGAATAATATCTTAGAACAATTTTACGATGTCATTTTCATTTCACTCTTTCAGGTATATGCGATAAAGCCAGAGTTTTTGAGCTCAGGCTGCTTTGTGTCAAGCTGTTTTCAGGGGAAACAGGCGTTTCTCCCTTGAAAATGCATTCGTATTTGGGGTGGATAAAATAATATTCATAATAGATTGCAAATATTAGCTAAAAAATTTTCATGGAGGCAGCGATTGTGCTTGTGCGCTATGTGTGTGTTCGTTCGCGCTGCTCGGGAAGAGCTGCAGAGTGACGAAACGGTGCCCTTCAGATAAAGTAGTTGAAAGAGTAAAGCTATGTGTTAATGCTAGTGAGTAGGCAATATGGCCAAAGAAGGGATTTGTGTTTTTTATAAATAAAACGGTCCCTTTAAAAGCAGACCTACGTGATCAGCGATACGGCTCGCCGAGGTTTGTTCGCGTCCTCCAGGCTGTGCCAACTCACAAAAAGAGATAAACATGTTTTTTTTTTGTTTTTACCGCGGAATGCACTGGACTAGAGGGGGCCACAATCAGCTCCGTTCCCGTTAGGATATAACGCACCGCAGACGTGTGCAGTGAGGCGCAGATCAGCTCTAACGTCACTGAATCTGCTGTTAAAAATGAACCATCCATTCATCATCAAGCAAAACATACACGACAAATAGCAAATTTTTCATTGTTTCTCGAAACATCATAGCATTTACACACCGGCGATGACATGACTATGGCTTAAAATCATTTATGTCCCACGCATCTTGTATGTGGTCAGGCGTTGACGTCATCAAATTGCGATCGTTTCGTGAGATCGGCCAAATAGTGAGTACCGATCGAGTCATGAATGGGATATCGGCCGAAAGCTCTAGGGCCGACCTCGATTCGAAGCATCCCTAGTTAAAATGTATTTGTCTTTGAATCATACAAGAGATTCGTTCAAGAACGCTGATTCATCCAGTAATGAAACAAGTACATCTTGAGTCATTAATTCATAAATTACATGTGATTTTGTTTAACTGTCTAATTTTTTTTCTTCAGAATCATGAGAGAACCACATCTTCCATTGGGAGGGGAAAAAAAACACATTTTTTTCTGTCATTTTTAGATTTCCCGGGGAAATGAATTCTTTTGTGGCATAATTACTCAATGCATATGCCACTGTAAACACCGTAATAGAGACACTGACAGCCTGCATTTGTCACAGAATATGTGAAAACTGGAGTAAATAAGTGCTGTGATCCAACAGAACAACCTCAGTGTCTTCGTACGGCCCGCTATCGGCATTTCTTACGTCCTCGCTGCAAACGACACTTAATATTTCACACAGGATGACACGGAGAGAAGACAAGAGGCCATTTGTTTTGAAAGCCTGTCTCTCTTAATACGCAATACCCAGAGTGTTGCAAATAGCCAGGCACGCCAGCCTAGCATACTAACACTCATCAGCTTTCTGCCGAGTGTCTTCGGCCCAAGGGATGTCAAGGTCTGTGGCTGGAGTGAGACGTAACACCCCCTTGTTCCGAGATCTTGTGCGACAGGACCCTGCTCTCTGCACTCAATCAGTCAGGGAAACAAACAGCCGGCTCGTGAGCTGAAGAAGCTGTGGCGCTTTTTTTTTTCTTTCTTTTTCTTTTTCCAGAAGTCATGCCAAGTTGGAACTCGAAAACCTTTGGCGGTGCCTTTGCAGTGAATAAAAAAAAAAACTTTACACGTGTCTGAAGCCAAGCCTGGAAGCTCGCGGGGCGTTTGAACCACTCTGGAAGGTCTCGAGAATGGGCCGGCGCGAGCAGGCATTGGTGGGTGACCGAGGGGGCGTAAACCGAGGGCGAGTGCCACCATACTGTGAAGGCCGGGCGAGTGGCCAGCATCGTTGACAGTTTAACAGTGAATATTTTACAGCACAGCATACTGCATGCTTTAAACAGGGGTGAGCTACATAAGGCTGTTTATCGTACTAGGGAAGCCTTGAAAAAAACAGCATCTTTAAGCCTCATATTAGAAAAAAGCAGATGGCTTGGGCCAGTGCGGCTTGGGAAAAACCCGGAGATGAAAGCAGGCCAGTTTCTTTGAACAAGGAGTCTGTCACGTTACTATCTCCAGGTCTCCGGGTCAAACCGTGCACTGTGTCGTGCTTTTTTTTTCACGTTGGCTTTGGCCAAAAATATCCAAGGGAATCTCCTTAATACTGATGTTTGTTGCAAGCATTTTAATAGGCCAAATGTGTTTTTAATGCATGGTTAAGATCTTTTATGATCTTCGAAGTGTTTTTTTAACTGTCATTTGTCTTGACCATTTGTCAACTTTGACCACTAAAAGTACAACAATAGTAGGAACAAAAGACAATATCTGCTGCCTTTACTGGTGGAATTGGGTAGAATTTAAATGACTTTAAATGAGTTAGTGAAAAATTACATTTATTTTCTAAAAACCTAAAAACAATTGAGCAAAAATAAGCAGAAAGGGCTAGTATTTTGGCAAAACTGTTGCGTTTTTAAAAAAGTTTTTTTTAAATATATATATATATATTTTTTGTTGAGAAGTTTTAAAGTATTCAGTACCGAAGAAGTCACCAAAATCAATAGAAAGGGATCAGGATTCAAAACCTTTGAAAACCTTGTGGAAAAAAAAAGTAAAAAATGCTACTCAAGAAATAAAACGGGTTTGGACAAAACCAGAACAGATGCGATAGGGAGCCCTCTGTCGCTTTACATCGATCACATATTGGAGAAATAGTATTGTATGTTTTATTTAGTCTAACTTTGGAATAATACAATCTATGCACTACCTTAAACTGGATCAGCCTATGTCTAGCATTTATTGAACAAAATTAGATCCTACTAAGACATTCATTCCATGTTTCATCTCGCAGGTCTACACCAAAATCCTTGACCCAAGCTTCTTTTAAGTGGCTTTTGTTCACAGGTATCAGGAAGGCATTAAGAAATCAGGAAATCATATGTCTAGTGGTTGAAAACTGTTGTGCTTTTAAGCAGCCAATTTAGATATTTGAATTAAGATTTATGTAGAAAGTTCATAATTGTTCAGCAGTCATTGCCAAAGTGATCATTAATCAGTTTGTCAAGTTGAAACGGGCAGATTTTCTTAAAGTAAATGGATTGCTGTAATGCCTTGTCTTTTTTAAATTGTTATTTGCTAATAAATTTTAATGAGTAAGTGGTCGACCGATATTTTTGACAGCTGATGCTGATATCTTGGAAAGCAGGGTGGCCGATGGTCGATATAATTGTATTTATTTTCATTAATATTTAAGAAATTTTAAATTTAATAATTTGAAAATGGATTAAAAAATTAATTTGTAAAATAAACATACTTATACTTTAGATGACAAAGTATTTTCCACAAATAAATAAATATTTAATAAAAATATAATTAAAAAGGAAGTAAACTGTAACCAACAGAGCACTCAGTATTCTGGGAAGTTTGTGTGCATTGGGAATCATATTTTTCAACTAAAGCCAACGTAACACTCATTTTACAAACAGCACAAAGTGAAAATGACATTGATATGACAGTGGGCAAATGCATAAAGAGCAGCATAATTTGAAATCACGAATTTGATGTTTAAAGCATTCAATTTGCACGGACCAAAAGTCACACAGAGAACACGCGATCATGCAGGTCACGCACAGTTCCAAGATTCACAGCTGGATGACTAAGTTTGCAAGGTTTGAATTAGGTTCATTAGTCATTCAAAGATTTGTTTAAATGATGTAAATGCGTATTTGCTGAATGCTGACGGCAAACGAGAAAGTATAATGTTTGCCTTTCTATTATAACTACGATAAAAGCAATCGTTATAATACTTTCTTGTATACATTTTAATTCCTTTGTTTAAAAGTTCTATCTGATTATTAGGTAGACTTCTATCCGTATTAGACAGAACGGTTAACGACGACGGCGAACAAGAGGGATAATGTGAGCACTGTGTGCTCTCAGCGCCGTCAAAATAAAAAGTCCCGCCTCGAACGCATCGGTTGCACTCACCCCCCGCGTCAGGATGGGGGATTGCCGATATTTGAAGTATGAATGGGTCAGATATCGGCCGATACATCGGCCTTGGCATATATCGGTGACCACTAAGTTTATATGCTTTTATAGTGGTTGCGATACGATTATTACAAAGTTTATTTAAATTTTTGCAAAATATTTGGCATTTTTTTGAAAATATGGCATTGTTGGCCTGTAAGGTTTCTGTTGGCAAAAATTGTTGCGACTTTTATTTTTTTGACTGTGCTGAGAACCAGGACGCTTGAACACACAGACCCATAGGATCACATTTCTTCCTCTCATTGGGCTGTCATCATTTAAACAGTTCTGCCTAATACAGCTAGAAGTCTGCTAGTAATCAGATATAGCTGTGTTAACAAATATGAATTAATAATGATACTAAAGTATTTTTAAAAACAATTGATTTTATATATTAGTAATTAGACAGGCAACATTAGAATACGTACTGTTTACAGTCAGCATTAAGCCAAATACATATTAGTTCATTTTTAAAACAAATCTTTGAAGTACTAAACATTTAATTCCCAAACATGGCAGAATATAGTCGAATATGTTGTGAGATCTTGTGAAGTTGCTTTGTATAGCCGCTGATCGAGTGGGTTCTCTGCGGGACGGTCTCAGTTGAATTAAATGCGGACAGGAGGCGGTTCAGCCTTCACTGAAAGATGCCGGTGACACTTTAAACTCATGATTAAAACTAGCTGCACATTCTTTGTCATTTTCATGTAATTTTCACTGTGTGCTGTGTGTAAAATGAGGGTTACCTTGGCTTTAGATAAAAAAAAAAAACTTCCCAGATTACTGAGTGCCCTGTTGATTACAGTTTGTACTTTATTTATTTATTTAATTTTTTTTTATAAATTTGTGAAAAAATACTGTATAGGATTCAGAATCAAAAACGTGTAATCTATAAGTATGTTGATTTTACACATTTATTTTTTAATCCACTTTCAAATGATTTCAAATTTCTTAAATATTAATAAAAATAAATAATAAAATTATAACTAGAAATGTTACAATGATAAATACAATTAAAAATTGTGTAATAATATATATATATATATATATTACTAATATATACTGTTATATATATCTAATATATATATTATATATAAGAACCAGCCATAAGAGTCATTGAGTATTCTGGCTATACAGGATGCTCCGTATGTTTTTGATTCACTAAAAGTGGTTGTTCATAAGAGTCATTCATGAATTGGACTCCACTGATTCTGTTGCATATTTTTGATTCACTAAAAAGAACTTAATTTGTTTGTTAATCAGACTTCACTGGTTAGGTTTGTTTTTGCAAACATTTTGTATGAAAGACTCGCATTCACAACATAATGAAATATGATTTCTTAGTGACCCTTGGCCACCAACATTACAGCGATTCTTCAGTGGTAAAATTGCTGTGTGAACGGGGCATAAGCCTTCACATATACAGTACAAAGCAAACCAAGCCTTACGATCTTTGTACAACTACAGCGTTTTTTCCTGCTCCCTTATCTCACATGGAAAGGGCAGATCCTTTGCGCCCCATTAAAGATTCACCAAAGACATTCTTTTTAAGTTCTGCTCTGTGTTCTGAGGTGGAAGCGCAGGCTGATTGTGGTATGAGATGGTTTGAGTTTTACAGATGTATTTTCATGAAAGATGTGAAGGGCAATTGATGAGTAAGCGTAGAAGGGTTTCAGAGAAAGGAAGTCCCTAATGGTAGGTGTGGTAGAGAATAGTCCTCTCAGGGTTTCTGTGAGCTCCTCACGGCAGGAACGACCAACATCAATAAACAGCCCCACTGAACACCCCTTTGTGACTTCCGTTCAACATCTGTTTCGTTCAGTTCACAGTCACCATGGCTGAACTTTTTTTCCCCCTTCTTTTTTGCCACTTTTAATTACCACTATTTAATTAGTAAGGTTGACTCTTCATCTTGATTTTTTTTGGACTTTAAGACAAATTAGTTGACTAGTTGTTCAGACAACCTACCGACTAGACGATTTTGAAAATATGGTAAAATAGTGGGATCAATCTTTTTATGTAGATTGAACTGTTTAATTTGGTATACCTTTTTTAAAATAACTTTTTAGTATTGTAATAGTATTACCACTAGTATTAGTAATTGAAATACTGCCCACAAATATTGGTAAAAGTCAAATTTTGATGTAGTTTGAGCTTCTTAATTGAGACTTTTCATTCAATACTAAAATATTGCACACATAAATTGGTTAAAATAGTAGATTTTCTTATGTATATAACTGATACATTTGAGAATTGAATGAAATGTTGCACACCAATATTGATAAAATAGTACATTTTAATGTAGATTGATCTTTTTAATTGATACTTTTTAGCATTGAATGAAATGTTGAACACAAATATTAGCCAAACTACTAGAATTTTTGTATGTAGATTCAATTTTTATTTGATTCTTTTTGAGTTTGAATGAACTTGCGCACTAAATCGATGGGTAAAATAGTTTTTTTGCGATTTTTGCACATTTTTATTTAGGTTGTATATATTTTTTTTATTATTGAATGAAATATTGCAAACAAATATTGTCTTAAATGTTTATTTTGTTCATCCCTAATTTTGACATGGTTTTTATAAAATATTTGAGATATTACATCTCTTTGCATTACATCTCCTGTATCATTCAAACTTAAAGAAAAACATGTTTCTTTCCTCGAATGAATTGTGATGTTGACAAACTGTCGAAAGGCCGCAGAAGAAATTGTGTTATGATATGCGTCCGATTATTGCATCATGAATATTCCAGAGAAATGAAGCATGATCAACATCTGTTGTTTTGGTTCTGAGTGATACAGTGCATAACGGTAATAATGTAGCATGCGTTCAGTGATTGCTGGGACGCCACTGAAATCGTCGTCAAACTTATAGTCACTCCATACGCTGAGAAGAAAGGGCCCAGGAGCTAGAGATGGAGGGATATTCAGGACTGTAGGCTCCTGTTAGCGTGATTGCAGCTGGTGGGCTTGACCTCTGGCTGCGGCAAACAAAAGTAATTTAGCCCTGAAGTGGAAGTTGTCACATCCCATTGTGGTCCGAGGTTAGCTGGAGAACTTTGTGGTCAGTGACATGGCTTAGTCCTCATTAGACCACGTGAGATGGCGTCTGTTGCACGTAGGGTCACGGGTACGGCCAGGGGTCACAGGCCACAAATGTCACGCAATTTTATAATGCAAGAAAACATTCGTTCAGTCTTTGAAATAGTTGGCTGTGAAATCTTAGCCTTGATTTCCTACATAGGCAGGTACTTTAAAAAAGTCACATCCTAACTCAAATCAATCCTGATTAGGAACATATCTTTATAACTTTTTAATTATTACCTTTTTCAGTATTGACTTGGATATTGCAAATATTGGGGAAAATGGTTAATTGTTATTTAGGTTGAACTTTATTAATACCTTTCAGTATTGAATTAAGTATCACTTAGGGATGCACCAAAATGAAAATTATTGACCGAAGCCGAACAAAATGAAACACTGGGCCGACATTTTGCATAAATAGCCAAAATGTGCTTTTTTAAAAAACCATTTTCTTTTTGCATTTCAAAGGAAAAATCATTTACAAAACAACAATTTAAAAATATTTACTTAACACTGGACATTTTTTAACATTCTAGCAGACATTATACCAATAAAACATTTTAACTTAAAATTAATAAGTTAGTAATACAATAATTTTTTGCCATTTATTTTTTAGACCCCCTTCTTGAATCAGGCATATTTTCCCCCCCTACGAATAAATGCAGCCTTGCTGAGCTGAAGAGACTTCTTTTAAAACTTTAGAAAATATTAGAGATCCCAGTCTGAACACTATGCGTAAATGTTACAATAAATGTTTAATAGAGCTGTTTAATTATTATTTTATTTATTTTATTTTATTTTTACAGACAACAGTAAAATTCCCATAATACCAATTTATTAATGTGGATGGAGTGCTTGCTTTTTCTCAGCTTTTCTTTTGGCGGAAACCCGCAAGAGGACCTCAGTGTTTCTTTTTGTTGACAAATGATTCTCATTGCGAATTTGAGATGATGTTTGTTGTACGTATCGCATTGTCACATGCCTTGTAAAAATTAATAAAAATGTTACTGAGCAGCTGACGATTAACACTGTTTCAGTGCAGATTTTCCTTGCGCTTAGGACTTTAAAACCTGGCGCTGCAAGCTCGTGCAGCGCTGTTTGAATACATGCAATTCGTGCGTGTATTAGAAAACATAATGTTCTGCAGTTTATTTACTTGTTTAAAGGCATTTCGCAATTTCAATCATCATACAGTAACAATCACCCTTCCTCTTCTCATCGAAGACCTGCGATGCAGTACTAAGGCTCTCGATTTCGGTGCTTGTAATGATTTTTTGCTTTTTTTTTTTTTTGCGGACAGCTTTAAATGTTTCCATACTGCTGTCATGTTTGCTGCATTAGCGCGCACCTCTATTTGATCGCGTCACATCTAGGGCTGTGACGGTGGCAGATTTTTACCACCACGGTGGTAATGGACCAACTACCGCCGGTGGCGCGGTGTTGATATAAAAAAATATATATATTATATATATATATATAATATATATATATATATATATATAATATATAATTATTTTTGTCAAAATTAGGCGTGTTAATGCCAGCGATATTTTTTCAGTTTAACGCGTTAAAAATATTTTTTAAATATTAAAGCACTGACGAGCTGTGCAAAACCACGTTCATATTCGCACGATTTTTTGCGCAGCTCATCAGTGAACAACGGCTCTGTGTAGTTAATGCTGCTCAATGTGAAAGCACGCACGTGATGGAGATTTACCGCTGATTACAGAACTGGCTTTCTGACAAGATGCGCATTAAATATAGCATGCGATTTATCGTGCAGCCCTACCTTTCAGTATTGTTATTTTTATTTGGGTTGAAATTTCAATTGATGCTTTCTAATATTGAATAATAAATCACTCAAATATTGGGTAAAATAGTTATTTTGTTTACAATTAACTTTTTAATGAATACTTTTTCTTACTGAACTTTTAAATCACATATTCAATGAAATATTGCCCACAAGTGTTGGATAAAACTGTACATTTGATTTTTTATTTGATACTTATTTTAATGGTTTTGAATGAAATATACTGCACAAATTGGGTAGAACAATTCTTGTTAAATTGAAACACTTCAATATTTTCAAGTATTGAATGAAATATTGCACAACTATTGGGTAAAATGCTGATTTCTTATTTACTCTTTAATTTACTTGGGGTTAAATGAAATATGAGTATGCTTATCAGCATTTTTTCCCCACTGAACTCATTGTAGTGCATTCTGGGAAGAGTACATGCACTGCTTCCTTAGAATTGGGTCTAGATCAGTCATTCAGTATCACTTTTTAGATCAGAGCTTTTGTTTCAGTGAAAAAAGCTTTTTCCCCCAAATTCTGTTTTTGATGACACTTTTTTTTAAATTTACAAGATAGTGTCAAAACAGGTGCCTGCAGGTGCGTGCGATCTAGCTGAGATCTATCAGATTAATATCTTTTATGCTGTTCTTTCTTCAGAAGTCAATCAGGAAGTAACATTGATTCACTTGACAACTCATTGCTTTTGTCAGTGCATTATGTTCAGTTACAGAGCAACTATCAAATGGTTTTTGTAATGTGAGTTTGAATAGTTTGTGGGGCTCTGCAGTTTGTCTATGGGCGCAGTCAAATCAACCTGTTTGACCAGGTATATGTTTGTCAAGTAAAAGACATTCATTGTTTATTGTATAGTGAAACGTCTAGGTTACTTGTGTAACCCTCGTTCCCTGAAGGAGGGAACGGAGACAATACGTCAGTGACTGACGAATTGGGATCTCGCCCGAAAGCCCAATCACCTTAGAGTGTTAACTAAACAAGCCAATGAAAATTGGCGTGCGTGTTTCGCCACGCGCAACCCGCCCCGCAGCACGGTAATAAAAGTAAAGCACGTGCAAACGCACATCAGTTTTTTGCCCGCCTGAGGAGGCCGAGACTACGTCCCCGGCCGGACAAGCGGTGGTACAGCCCCTGTGGGCAACGAACGTATGTATCCGTCCCAATCCTTCAGGACTAGGGTTACACAAGTAACCTAGACATTCCCTTTCAGTCAGTCACTTTCTACGTTACGTCAGTCGTGACTGATTAATTGGGATCCGTATGGAAAACGCCTCTATTGCTGACCCCTTCCAGTGCCCTGCGGAAGCCGGCAAGTCCCCCCACACCAGCTGGGGCGGAAGATAGGACAGCGGCTAGGCAGAGGTGTCCGCCACTGCTGTTCCATACAGTGGTACATTGGATAACACTGGGAAAGCGTACCCAGTTGGGTCGCTACGGAAGCCACATCCCGCACATTGTGGAATTACACATATGGACTGGCCCCGGGCAGTACTACATATGGAAGTCTCTGCGGTAGACGCAACCCCCTGGGGTGAGATCACTACCCAGCAGAGATGGCAGTGAACGACTGCCATGGAAAGACACGGGCTCACCGAGAGGGGGGCCGTACCGTGGAAGAATACACATGTGGGATCACCCGAAGGGGGAATCACTACACACGGGCACCTAGCCCAGCACAAGGGCTGACCTTGGGAGTGCACACGAGTGCTGAGCCTGGCGTCTGGCGCTCCGCCACGCCTGACCGCCGAGGGTGCGGTAGGAACTCCAACAGGGTTCGCCATGGGGAACTGATTGAGGAGCACAAGAGCGCACGTATTCGGTCCGTAGAGGGGAATGGTGCAGCAAGTGTGATCGACACCGAGCAGGTCTGGTGTTACTGCCTACCTGAGGCGAGTAAACGAGAGGACACGGGCTCTACACGGAGATTATAGAATCTCGCAAACGTGTTAGGCATTGCCCAGCCGGAAGCTCTACAGATGTCTGCTATCGAGGCGCCCCGCGCCAATGCCCAAGAAGATGCCACTCCTCTCGTAGAGTGAGCTCTCACTCCGAGGGGGCATGGTAAACGTTGGGCTTGGTATGCCAAGACTATAGCCTCCACTAACCAGTGGGCAAGTCTTTGTTTGGAGACAGCCTTTCCTTCTGCTGACCTCCAAAGCAGACAAAGAGCTGGTCTGAGGTCATGAAGCTCCGCGTATGGTCCACGTAAATGTGCAGAGCGTGAACGGGACAGAGCAGAGTGATGGCTGTGTCTGCCTCCTCCCGGGGCAGCGCTTTCAAGTTCACCACCTGATCCCTGAAAGGCTTTGGTGGGAACTTTGGGCACATATCCGAGCCAGGGTCTCAGGACAACGTGAGAGTCTGCCGGCCCAAACTCTAGGCACGAATCGTCGACCGAGAATGCCTGCAGGTCACCTACCCTCTTGACCGAGGCCAATGCGTTGAGGAGCGCTGTCTTTAATGACAGAATTTTAAGCTCTACTGACTGCAGAGGCTCGGAGGGCTCCTCCTTCAGGGCCATGAGGACCGAGGGGAGATCCCAAGAGTGTAACAGGTGAGGGCGCGGAGGATTCAGCCTCCTTGCCCGTCTGAGAAACCTGATGATCAGGTCGTGTTTCCCTAGAGACTTACCGTCTACTGCATCGTGATGTGCGGCAATGGCGGCAACATACACTTTCAATGGAACGAGGGCTGCCTCCACGACCTTGGTGAAGACACGAGGCGACAGGTATAGCCCGAAGGGGAGGACCTTGTACGGATATGCTCGCCCTTCGAACGCAAAGCGGAGAAATGGTCTGTGTCAAGGGAGAATCGAGACATGAAAGTACAAAGTACGCGTCCTTGAGGTCGACCGAACCAATCGAAAGGACGGACGCATTAAAAGATGCGTTTCTGCGTCAACATCCTGAACAGGAGCTTGTTAAGGGCCCAGTTCAGCACGCGCAGGTCCAGGATTAGTCGTAACCCACCGCCTTTCTTGGGTAAGATGAAGTATGGGCTGTAAAAACCTGACCTCATCTCGGCTGGAGGGGCCGGCTGTATCGCGTCCTTCGCCAGCGTGACCGCGATCTCTGCACGCAAGACAGTAGCATCCTTGCGCTTCACATAGGTGAACCGAATGCCCCTGAACTTGGGAGGGCGCCGGGCGAATTTAATCGCGTAGCCGAGTCTGATGGTTCTCATGAGCCAGCGAGACGGCCTGGGGAGCGCTAACCATGCCCCCAGCGACCGAACTAGCGGGACCAGAGAGACCACCAACGTACCCGCAGTGGGGCAGCGAAGTGGAACACAGGGACCCAACCCGGGAGGCCACGCGTCCCAGGGTGGGGTCTGAGTGCGCAGCGCGCCACTTACCTGGCTCCACGGCTGGGCAGGGGGCTCGTGAGGAGCGTAGCGTCCTTGAACTGAACCTGCTGCCACTAGCGAAGGGAGAGGGGGCGTCTGTGTTGGAGACTGTGTCTCGTGCACCGCCTCCTCGCCCTCTTGGGACCCGAGGCAAGAGAACTGCTCTTTAGTGAAAGTTTTGGGAACAAAACAACGTGAAAAACATTAGATCGCCACCCGCCCCCTCGTGGGAAGTATGTGTGTCGGTCACCATCCTCCTAAGAGCAGTCCAAGGGCTCCGTGTCCGCCCGCTCAGGACGCCGCCTGCTTTTACGCTAGTCACGGCCTGGCATGGGGGAGGCGCTGCGCCGGTTTTTCCCCCGCGGCCACTCCGCGCTGCGGCCTTTGAAATGCGATGAGCAGACAGTGGGGCTGCAGCCGGCGGTGGGGTGCGGACCGCAGCAGACCGCCGGGGCAGGATGTGTTGGAACGCCTCCGTCTGCTTCTGTGCGCTGGAGAACTGTTGGGCAAAGCCCTCCACCGCTTCGCCGAATAGGCCAGCCTGGGAGATCGGGGAGTCCAGGAAGCGATGCTTGTCGGCCTCCCTCATATCCGCCAAGGTCAGCCATAGGTGGCGCTCCTGGACCACCAATGTGGACATCGTCTGACCGCGCTGTGACTTTCGTCACCCTAAGCGCGAGGTCTGTCACTGTGCGCAGTTCCTGCAGCACACCGGAGTCAGCACCACCCTCGTGCAACTGCTTCAGTGCCTTGGCCTGGTGGACTTGCAGGAGGGCTATGGCGTGCAGGGCGGAAGCGGCCTGTCCAGCAGAACTGTAAGCCTTAGCCGTCAGAGCGGACGATAACTTACAGGCCCTGGACGGAAGGCGTTGACTACCTCTCCAGGCGGCGGCGCTTGGCGGGCAGAGCTGCATGGCAATCGCGACGCCAACCTGATGGATGTCCCATACCCTTGGCCCGCCCCCGCCCGTCGAGGGGGTGGAGGACTGAGGTGGGCACCAATCTGTTTCGGGCATAACAGTGCTTCCAAGAAACTTAGTAACTCCTCATGCACTTCCGGAAGAATGAAACCTAGGACTGCTGCCGTCGGCCCTGCCTGCGCCTGCCCCCAGAACATCATCCATATCCTCTAGCGTTCGGAGAAGGCGGAGGGCCTCTTGGCAGCCGGCCACTCTAAGCGGCCCTGAAATCAAGCGTCATCTCTGATCTGACTCGCAACCGCCACTGGCTACCTGACGTGGCAGCGCGCCGAATCATCATCTCCAAGCCTAGTCCCCTCCGAGCAGCGGACCTACATGCTGTCATCTGCCTGTGCTCCGCACAAGATGCTGGGCCCCGCCCTGTTTGAGGACCCAGCACACTCGTCCGGAAACACCAGGTGGTGTGACATGTTTGAGGAATGAGAGGCCCGCGGAGACGTTCTCGACGGGGAAGCTCTCACCGTAACTCTCAGGTTTCCCTGACCATGAACCGAAGTAGCCCTCCGAGAACCAGAGAAGCTAGAGCGGGGCATGGCAAGGGGGAAACCCCCCCCCCCGTTTAATGAGGAGGTACCTAGACCGCAACGTCACGATGGTCATGTTCCCGCACTGAGAACATTACTCATCCATGAGCGCTGCTTCATCGTGCTGTAAGCCCAAGCACGAGAGGCAGTGGTCATGACCGTCAGATGGAGGCAGGAAGCGACCACATCCAGAAACGCACGGGTGGGAAGCCATCTTTAAAAAGACGCCCTTCGCTCGTGGAGCTCTTTTAGAATTTGCTCTTTTTAGAAATGGAAAAAAAAAACCACTCTTTTAGTGAGAGCGTCAGCTCATGGAAATAATGAATATTAACCATAACAGTTATGATTACTTATGAATATTTTAGATCCCTGTAGTATTTAAGCTGACCACATCAGTGGTCCACTGTCCTGCATGCTAAGAACGTTAATTTCCTGGGTTTAAGCAATACTTTCTTACTGTGCCAATGCATAAGCTGTAACGTACTCTGCATGATTAGTGACGTACCGTTATATGGGCAACACTGAACACGTCCAGTGGTGATACAAGAGTTTTTTGTATTACTCCCTAACACTTAAACGTCTACCTACTACATAACACATTAAGTGGTCTAACATACACACACACACACACACTATACAGTTGGTATAGGAAAGGGTTAAATTTTAGCACTAAAGAAAGAGACATAAGGAACGACATTTATGGAACCATTTTGCATATACAGCAGATCTAAAACCTGAGGGAAAAAGTCAGATTCTTAGTTCAAACAAACCTTGTAAAAAGGGGTAACTGATACTTAATGTATCAAATAATAAGACTAAGTTTGATACTTGCAAGTCTCGTCTGTCTTAAAATAGATTCCTGATGCAATCTTAATGCCCCAAGATCTTGCTGAAGTTGGTTTATGAGAAAGAACCAGTTTGCGTCAGAATAACTTGAATAATGGAAAGGACCAGGCCGAAGAAAGGCCTGGCACAATGATTTGGTATCCTGAAGCGTTTTCTCACAACTTCATCTTAGCATCCGACCGAACCACAGACTGGGGCGGGTCACATGTGTGGTCAGCTTTAAGGTCGATAAGATCCCCGCCCTCAGATGGGCTTTCCAATGAAAAAGCCGGAATCCCATTGGGCGTTTGGATCCCTTGGCGTTTATGACTTTTGTGTGAAACATTGTACTTAGTATTGGCACTTAATTGAACAATACTAAATGTTCTCAGGGGCACTAATATTTGCCTCTTTACCAACAATAATATACCTCTTGATTTAGATCACCGAAGGTGAATTCATATATACTAAACAGCTATATGTAAAGGTTATATGAATGGTTGTTTAATTCTAGCCTGAATAAAATTTCTATAATCCAACACAGATTAATACAAGACGCAAATATACACAATGATCTGAAGGATCTGTGTGTTCATTCAAAGAAAGGTTTTTCCTATGAATTAATTAGAGAACAGTTCATTTCTCTGGGCATTATGTGTCTTTGTTATGAGGAAAATGAGGGAGTTTATCTGCCGGCATTCCTTTAGGCCATAAAACCAGTGATATCAGCATTGGTTACCATGGAACCAGAGGCCTGTTCTGCCCTTTTAATGTGTTAGTTGCATTTCGGGGGAAGGGTTCATAGACCCTCGTAATTGGCCTTTTGGTTAGGTGAGGGGGCGTTAGATATTGTTTGTTAAATATAACAAAAAGTTGTGTGTCTTATTGGTCCAAATGCTACAGTGAACGCTGAAGCGCCCAGGAGGTCGCAGCGCGACCGCAGAATGAGAGCTTGCAGCCCGCTGAGGTTTCAGCACCTGGATGGCAACCGCCCGCTGATACGCCGTCACACAAAGCCGCTGTTTCTCGAGCACTTCGCTCCGGATGATTCGTCCTGGAGAAGCTCGGCGCCGAAGCGAAATCTGATGTGCTGTTGCACGCGTCTCACTTTATCCCCGCGCTGCGCGGGTGCGCTTGGCGACGCCGGCACAGCCAACTTCATTGCTTGTTTAGTTACCACTCTAAGTGATTGGCTCCTCGGGGGTAGATCACAATTCGTCGGTCACTGACGTAACGTTGAACGTGACTGACTGAATGGGAATTGTATATTTGTTGTATGTCTTGGTGTTAAGACTGTATATCATCTATTCTCTGTTTCTCTGTTCAGTGACTTTATTAATGTATTTGTGTCACTGAATGGCAATCTGGTATGCTCTTTTATAATTCAAATCAGGGTTTTGCTCTAAGTGTTCATAGAACATACTGTGACAACTTGTACCTGCATTTTGAAAAAGAAAAAAAACAACAACAACTTCCTGTTGGTCTCAAATGTGGCAGGTGGGGTTTGAGGTTAAACATCATATTGAGGCCATCTATTAATGTTCGTTGACACTTTACCACTCACTTTTTCCACTAGTGCCAGTTGCACAAACTCATTTTGTATTTATACAATGATGCAGTGTGTGTGTGTGTATGTGTATATGTACTGTATTAGGGGTCGACAGATATGTGTTTTTCAGGGCCGATACTGATTATTAAAGATCAAGTAGACCGATAACTGATATTTTGAACTGATCTGTGAAAAATGAAAATTAATGTCAAAATGAAAAATAACAAGGGCTTTGAAAAAAAAACTCTTTAAATGCTTTTAAAATATTTTATTGGCAAATCAGTTTTGAAAATGACCGATACCGATAACCATAAAAAAATGTTTAATATCGGCACCGATAATCTGTCGACCCCTAATATGTATATGTGTGCGTGTGTATGTACAGAAATGTAAGATGTATTTTTATATATCAATAAATGTATAAAATAGGGCTGGGTGATTTTTCTGATTTTATCGATTGATTAGTATTTAATGTTTTGCTCTGGTTTTATTTGATATAAATCGAAGAATTACGATTTGGAATAGAAGTATTACCAAACGTTAGAATTAGACACTTTGACAATATGACAATGTTAACAGTAAAGGGAAAAGAATGATTGAACCGCATGTCGGTGCACGTGATGAACTGCTCACGTGTGGCGCGCTCTGTGAAGGACCATCAGTAGAATATCGCTAGGTGCCATTCATATAGAATGTGCTTTTGTGTTGACAAAGATGCGACGTGGGCAGTGGAATTAGGGTTGGGCGATGTCTACAAAATTGGCACCGGACGATGTCTACAGTGAAACATCGCGATGGACGATGACATCGGCGGGGGGAGGGGTGTGGGGGTGGAGTTAGGGGGTGTTCCAGAAGAGTGAATCCTTATAAGGGAAAACACGATTCCTAACACCGTGTCTACACCGGACGCGAGCGGTGCGGCACGACAAAATACTATAGAACCACTGATCTATAATAGAGATTTATAGATCAGTCTATAGCACTCATTATAATCCTGGCGCTGTCTACAATGAATGCGGCGTGGTGCAACACGACAAATCCCCGACGGTAACTGCTGCCGCGTGCTGTTCATGACGTGCTGACACAAATGTCAAATATTTCAACGTCACTTTGTCGCAATCCCGTGTAGAAGACTTTAGCTGATTGTGTGCACGCACGACAACTGTTGCATCCATGGTAGACACGGTGTAATGGTTGCCTTTAACATATAGTACATCACATTTCACTTACCACATAAACAGAAAGGAGAGATGACTTATAGTATGATGGCGAATGATTTGCAGATCCTCATACCACTGACAAACATATAATCTTGTAAAATGTGTGGCAAGTACAGCCGCTCCATAGTATAAACAGACTACTTGCGATCGTGAATCTCAAGTGAAAGTGAAACTAAAAAGCGATCATGCATTCAAAAGCACAATGCCAGTTTCAATGCCAGGTATAATAGCGGCTCCCAGATGCCGAAATATAATAGTGTAGTATCATTACCCAATTTATATATACTCTTGAAATATATATTTTCTCCCATCTCGTATTTTTCCCTTTAGGTGTTCTGCCTACACAAATTTTCTTTCTAACATGGTATAGGAATGGGGGGGATCATGATGCCAGCTCAACATCGTGATGTCTATCAGCTATCGGCGATGTCTATCGGCCCAACCCTAAGTGGAATAGGAAAAAATGCAGGAAGATGAGAGTTGAACTTCTTTTAACTTGAGTGCCATGTTTTTAAAATGTCGTTTCATGCATGAGACTCTGCCAGAGACACGAGCGCAACAGTCAAACACATCCATGTTTACATAGAAAAAACTATGGAAAAGCAGTGCAATCGAATGAAAACCTGTAAAGAACTACAACTGTATGTATGATATTTCATATTTGCATCATGGTGACAGTTTGAAAGCTGCTGTTCATTGTTTTTACGGATCATTTATAGTTAATTATAGTCTACTGGTGTTATACATTCAGTCATTTTGAATTTGAACTACCTTGACTTTTGAGATTTTTTAAAGGGCCATAGACTTTATGAAAAAAAATAATTTTGGTGTATATCACTGTGTTTTACTGCGGTGCTGGGCGGTATGACCAAAAATTTGTCACGGTATTTTTCAAAATTATACTGTTTTTTTCACGGTACATGACGGTATTTTTTTCATGCATGACCGGGTGTTAACCATATTTTCTACTGATTAAGAGAGTAAATACTGCAGTATATTGACTCAGAATGCACTATTTTACTGTCATGATGAGTGATATTGTCAAAAAATCCACACTAAATAGTGACTAAACACAACCCCTTTTAATATGTTAACCAGGAGTCACTCTCATTTATAATCGCGTCATCATCTGATAAAATCAACATGCATCTAAACTAAAGACGGCTATGTGCTTGTTTTGGCTATATTACTTTTTTGTCTGAGTAACAAACTAAAAAAAACAACAAACAAAAAAGTGCATGTGATATTAACAGACGAACTACGCTCATATTTATAATTCCAAGCATTCAGTAAGCGACAGGTGCTTGGAAACGTTGTTTTGTAGTCATTTATTGACGAGTCTGCTGCGGTGCAGCCAATTGAATGCGCTGCTTCTCTGCCGCTCAATGCACAGAACAGACGCCGAGAGAGGTGACACTTCTCCGGGAAAGTCACTGTGTGTTGGGTGTGTGGTGGGGCGTTCGCGGGACAGCACTGGCGAAATTTTCCAACTGAGCCATAGCTAAGGTTTATCCAAAAAAAAAGTCGCTAGGTTTGTCAGTATGAATATTCTATGGAAAAAAGCCGCTAAAAGGGTCTGAAATTTGCTAAATCTAGTGCTAAAGTCGTGCTCGTGTGTGTGAGACGTGGGAGCTGATGGCAGGGGGCGGTGGATATTGTGGATGAGTTCTTCTGTGTCATCACGTTCTATTAGTTCTACAGCTTCAGTTTCGGAACTTTCACGCTTAGTAACACATACAGCTGTTCCCTCACCACAGTGCACCAGTTAAAAGGGACCCCTTTCCAACAGTGTTGTGTTCGAACGTTGTTTAAGCGACATACACCATTATTGCAGTATTTAAAAAATTCATATCATAACAAAAACAAATAAACAAAGTGACCGCATCATACGGTATGCGATATGAACGGTAATACGCCCCACTATTTAGTAAGGGAGTTTGCAATGTGATATCGATTTAATACAACCGTTCAACAATACAATTGCCTTATTTTGCTCTATTTCGTCAACGAAAAGTTTCAAATATAGTAACAGTTTCTGCCGCTGCGCATTTCTAAAAGCAAACACAGCGGTGTTTAATTCATTCAATGAAAGTGCGTTTTTGAATGAATCTAGTGAGTCAGTGATTCATGATTATCCATTCATAAAGACAGTCACTTGCTTCATTTCTGAATGAATCAGCTGTTTGAACTAATCAATTGAATGAATGATTCAGTGATAAATCAGTGACTTGTCGCCACCTGCTGGTGAATTTAGTTTCATTTTATCGTATAATTTCAGTTATTTAAATCATTTAATTTTTCTGTATTCAAAATGTTATATTTAAAACATTAACCTCAACATGAATGTATTAATTTAATTGCACTCATGCCACCTCTAAGCCTCATTAAACCAAAAAAGCAGGCCACTTTGTGTTCTTCTGTGCCACCTCTGTAGTACAAATTAATTTTTCATTAATACTAATTTCATATGATTGGTAACTTATTTGTCTTAATCTACTTCTTATTATATTGTTTTAAATAGAAATGTTAAAAAGCTTATAAACATACATTTTTTAATTTGACATAGATGAAATTAGGCCATTACAAGGTAAAAGAAATTACGCCTTAAGTCATTTTAAAGTGATAGTTCACCCAAAAATGAAGATTTTATGTTTTATCTGCTTACCCCCAGGGCATCCAAGATTTAGGTGACTTTGTTTCTTCAGTAGAACACATTTGATGATTTTTAAGTCCAGCCGTTATCAGTCTTATAATGCATGGCAGTGGTAACAAAATCTATGAGTGTAAAAAAAACATGCACAGACAAATCCAAATTAAACGCTGCGGCTCGTGACGACAAATTGATGTCCTAAGACATGAAACGATCGTTTTGTGCGAGAAACCGAACAGTATTTATTTATATAATTTTTTACCTCTAATGCAGCACTATGTCCAACTGTCTTTGTGCACGTGCACGGCATCCGGTGCGTGAGGTGTGTACGCGCTCTGGCTTAGTTTACGCAAGCGCCGTAAGTGACTCCGCCCCTTTACCTGGTACCCTTCCTTCCTTCCCTGACCATTGCCCTTCCCTTCACGAACCCCGCAGCACGACGAGGACACCAGACCCCCTGTTTATTTTGGACACTTGATTCCCTTATTTCTGGACACTTTGTTTATTTTCTGCTAATAAACTGTGTCTGTCGTTTGCTCCTCCCGCCACAGTAGCCCCATTAACGTAAACTACTCCAAGGCGCGTACACACCTCACGCACCGTAAGCCTGCGTGGCGCACAAAGACAGTTGGCCATAGTTGTGTATAGAGGTAAAAAATTATATAAATACGGTTCGGTTTCTGGCACAAACCGATCGTTTCATGTTTTAGGACATCAATGTGTCGTCACGAGCTGCAGGGTTTAATTTGGATTTGTCTGAGCATGTTTTTTTTACTCTCATAGATTTTGTTACCATTGCCATGCTTTATAAGACTGATAGACTCCAACAGTTTGTGTTAAAAATTTTTGTTTGTGTTCTACTGAAGAAACAAAGTCACCTACATCTTGGATGCCCTGGGGGAAGCAGATAAACATAACATTTTCATTTCTGGGTGAACTATCACTTTAAGGAGTCAATGTCACCTCATATTAGGAAGGCTAATTTTTAATCAGAATGTTTGATTATTGATCAGAAGGTGCTCTTAAATTTTTTTCAAATTAGGAGAAGAGCTCCTAAAAAGAAAAGTAAGCATAGAGCCATGTGTAACAGTATATTAGATCCGTGCATGAGGTCTTAAAGAGACAGCAGCCTATATAAACGTGCTGCCTTTCATTATACAGTGAAGACTAACCAGTGTTATTTTACAGTTGAATAGATTATAGTTAGACCTTACTGAAAAAAATAAAGTATTGTTAATTTAATTTTTATCTTGTTATTGTTTTTGTTTATGCTATTGATTGTCATTAATTTATTTGTTCTTATTTTATTTACTATTTACTTGTCTTTTTTAGTTAAAATAAATTCAATTCTGAGTGCACATGATTCTTGGGTGGGGAGGGGGCATGGTCCATGGGAAATGGTCCCGCCACCACAGCTGGAAAAAATCCTGGAGGAAACACTGCATACATTTAATAATCGAAAAATACCATTACAAAGGTAAAAAGAAAAAATGCCCCTGTAAATCACTTTGAGTCAAATGTCACCTCATATTAGGAAGACTAATTTTTGATCAGAATTTTTTGTTATTGATCAGAAGGGGCTCCTAATTTTTTAATTATGAGGCCGCGCTCCTAATTACAAGAAAAAACTGCTCTTAAACTGGGTGTGTGACACGTATGGCATTGGAATGGGGTTTGGCTGAGGAAAAATTCTGTCTTTTTTTGCTTTAACCCCTGTGTTGACAACTTCATGTGTGGTGCATGTGTGGTGCAACTTCATTTTTATTTCAGTTTCATTTTTAGTTATTTTAGTACATCAGGTTAAACTAACTGAAAATGAGAAATGTTGCAACTAGCTAAAATTTAAATAAATTGAAATTTATATTTTAATTTATATCAGGTAATGTTTTATTTCAAATCATGATTTTTTAAAATGATTTTAGCTGTAGTTTTAGTTAACGATAATTATCCTGTTACATTTAAATGAAAATTTGGTTCTAAAATCAGATATTAAAAAATACATTACAATAAACATTGAAAACATCTTATTAACTATAAGAGGTCGAAATGTTTTGAATGCATTTTGAGGAAATGTTTATTCCGTATCCCATGTTATTCAAATCGGTCATCTTTGCGCAGACAAACTGGCTAGTCAAGTTACCTCTAATGGATTATTTGCATCACTTTAGGACTCCTTTCACCTCGCTCAAGCTCTGCACATCAAACAGCGTTCGGGGAGATGCGTGCCCCTGCAGGGTAATTAACTGTTCCCTCTCAGACCCTACACTAAAGCACCTGCAGGCTTGACGGCACACTCACAAAATCCCGAGCCCAGAACTGATTCATCAAACTGGCCCTCGAGAAGACACACACAATAGGCAGAAGGCCGAGGTGGCCCGGGTCTATTGCTGCCCTGCCAGCTCCTCTGAGCACCGTCCTTTTAACTCAAGGATACGTAAAGTGGATCATTACACCTGCACGCACTCCAGCCTCCTACGCCATGCCGAATGTTTGTGTGTGTGATGATTGAAGGAGCCAGACTTGGATGAGATGCAAACGCATACACGCTGTTACTGTAGTGTGTTTCTGACCCCAAAGCAGAGAGGTAGGGCATCTGTAGTGCTCTCAAAAGTGCGCTCCTCTGAGACCTGCCGTAAAATAGAGTCAGGTATTAAAGGCAAAGGCCTGTGCACTACTTTGTGTGTGGGTATAAATCAAAGCCGGCCCTCACATGCAGAGACCATTTGTGCTGTGCTATTTACTTCCGCTGAGAAATAATCATTACCCTATAAAATGTGAAAGTGAAAAATGTAAAGGAGGCCTATAAATAGGCGCAGAGCAGGAATATGGATGGCCGGGCCAGACTCCCTCTAGACCGCAAGACTTGGTTCCTTATGGAAATACAATGGTTGCAGGCTAAAAGAAAACGGCCCTTTAGATGAAGTAGTGGGGATCAGCATTTTTAGATTTGCAGAATATTATACAATTAGGCTGCATTTGTTATTTTATATATGTAAAGGAGTGTAAATGAGCATATGGTGCAGCATATGCATTTGTGTAAAGCTCAGTTAATTCTGACATTGATTAAATCCTACATAGTTATATATAATTAAATAACATATACAGTGAGGGGGGAATAATATTTCATTGCTTAAATATTTTAAAATAGTTATATCCCCTGCTGATTTTGTAAGTTTGCCCACTAACAAAGAAATGAAGGGTCTGTAATTTTGATGGTAGGTTTATTGTTAACGATAGACAGAATATCAACCCCCCCCCCCCCCCCACCCCCCCCCCCACCCCCCAAAACAAAACCCCCCACATTCTCTAAAGGTTAGAAATTGATTTGCATTTTCAGTGAGTGAAATAAGTATTTGATCCTACACCAACCAGCAAGAATTCTGGCTCCCACAGATTGGTTATGTGCCCATGTGCAACACAGATTAGTCCTGTCACTTTAAGAAGTTACTCCTAATGTCAGCTCATTAAGTGTATAAGACACCTGTCCACACAATCTGTATCTTCCATTCCAATTTCTGTGTGTGTTTACTATCGCCTACTCACCACCATGGGCAAGACCAAAGAGCTGTCAGAGACAAGATTGTAGATCTGCACAAGGATGGAATGGGCTACAAGACCATCAGCAGAAGCTTGGTGAGAAGGAGACAACTACTGGTGCGATTATTCGGAAATGTAAGAAATACAAAACAACCATCAATCGACCTTGGTCTGGAGCTCAGTGCAAGATCTTGCCTCATGGGGTAAGGATGATCATGAGAAAGTTGAGGGATCAGCCCCGAACTACACAGCAGGAGCTTGTTAATGATCTTAAGGCAAGTGGGACCACAGTCACCAAGAAAAACATTGGTAACATACTATGCCGCAATGGACTGAAATCCTGCAGAGCCCGCAAGGTCCCCCTGCTCAAGAAGGCACATGTACAGGCCTGTTTAAAGTTTGCCAAAGAACATCTAAATGATTCAGTGAAGGCTTGGGTGAAAGTGCTGTGGTCAGATGAGACCAGATTTGAGCTCTTTGGCATTAACTCGACTCGTTGTGTTTGGAGGGAGAGAAATGCTGACTATGACCCCAAGAACACCATCCCTACAGTCAGGCACGGAGGTGGAAATATTATGCTTTTGGGCTGTTTTTCTGCTAAGAGTACAGGAAGACTTCACTGCATTAAGGGGCAAATGGACGGGCCATGTACTGTAAAATATTGGACGAGAACCTCCTTCCCTCAGCCAGAACACTGAAGATGGGTCATGAATAAGTCTTCCAGCAGGACAATGACCCAAAACATACCGCCAAGGCAACAAAGGAGTGGCTCAAGAAGAAGCACATTAAGGTCATGGAGTGGCTAGCCAGTCTCCAGACCTCGATCCTATAGAAAATCTGTGGAGGGAGCTGAAACTTAGAGTTGCCAAACGACAGCCAAGAAACATTTAGGATTTAGAGAGGATCTGTAAAGAGGAGTGGATCAAAATCCCTCCTGAGAGGTGTGCAAACCTGATATCCGGCGCCGATGCAGATCAAGCGATCCCGGGGGGGATACCGACGCGTGGAGGGTGGCGTTCGAGAGGGTTCCTCAAGCTGAAGGGATCCCCCGAATTTGGTGGAGATCCGCCGGCACGTTCGCGAGATGGTGACACCAGTCAACACTTTCACTTCAGTAAGGAGGTCTCTTGTTCAGGCAGCAGCATTCAAGCGTTGTCTTATTCGACCATAAGTGCCCTGTGAAGTGGACTTCACATGAAATTCCACCATGATTCCAGTTCCAAGGTAACGTACACGTTACATTCAAAGGGCATTAAAGTGCGCGAGACTTGAATTTATATTGTATTTCTTTACAGAGGTATATTATGTCACAACACTTCACACTTCTCTAGTAAGTTCCATCTGTGTGTGAAGACAGTAGCGCAAACCGGTGAATGAATGTCAGAAGTGAAATAAACTTCAAAGGAATAAAGTTGAATGGAATTGAATTTAATTAAAGTTGAATAAACTTCAACTTTACTGTTCAGTGCACTGATGTCAGACTCATTTTAGATAGTTTATTGTTAAATGCCCTTACGTATCTTTGTCACGTCATAAGTGTTTGATCACCACATTTGAGTGATTATTGCAAAAAATGTGTTTATGTATATATATATTTTGTTTATGTATATACTTAATTCTATATTTAGTACCAGTCAAATGTTTGGACCCTCGAATGGGAAAGTGTCCAAACTTTTGACTGGTACTGTACTAAAATATACACAAATAATATCGGCCGATATATCGATATCGGATTTTGTTAACTCCCTAATATCGGTATCGGCCCCCAAAAACCCCCCATATCGGTCGGGCTCTAATGAACAGATGTGTATTGTGGACATTCACACATGTAATGCAGGGATTTCTAAAGTTTTCTTTCAGCCGAACCTCTTTCACCTAATATATTTACTTGAAATTGATTGTTGTTACCCCTTGCAGATTTTGACTCCTATATTATCATTAATTAAAATTTGGCTTGTCTTTTGTGTTGCTGTTCCACAGTGATAAATATCTGAATTGTCCGGTTAGTCGAATAATAGATCAAAATAGCTATTGGACAAGTTAAAATTCATAAACGGCATTATTAAATAGCTGCAGAATCTATAGGACTTTATCCTGAATCTTCAAACATGTCTTGAGCTCCTTCATGACATCTCACACTTCTAGGCTCAAGTTTCTTTTCGGCGCTGATTAAAATAAATGTGCAAATGTCGGTCCTTTTTAATTTCAGACTATTCCATCATTAACGATTTTTTCACAGTCATGAAAAAAATGTTTCTTATCATGGCAATTGCTTTTACTGTATTCACAGGCTCAAAGCGGCCTTTCATGTGCCGTTCATACCATGCTCTTCTACTGTTGGCTTTCGTTTTCTTCATGCTCTCTTGGATCGGTCTGCATATGATCTGGTCCACGTGAACACCTGTGAGCAAAGGCTAATTTAAGTCCAGAGCCAGTTAACATCCAGACTCCTTGATCCACAAAAGACCCTCCTCCCTGTCTTGTTACGTCTTTCTCTTTTCATACTTGAAGAAGGAAGCAGCCAAGAATCTGGGAATAAAAGACATATAGGGCAGCCTGCCATCACATGCCCACTTAAGTTGCCTGGTTGTGCTTGCTAGGCTACCGATCGGTTCGGTTATGTCTGCTTTTATCATTCTGGACATGGGAGCATAGGGTGAATATCTTCTTTGATTAACTTTTGCTGCTTTTAAGAATGCAAAAGTCTGCAGTCCATGCATACTTACTGGAAGTTTTAAATGAAATCACTGCAGCCTCCATGAGTTGAAGCCTTGTGAAATTGGCAATTATTCCTGATTTCCACATAACTAAAGGTTGCATTGATTCACAATGGACACCCACACACAATGAAGACATCTAGCACTTCAAGGATAGGAATATGAGTTAATCAATATTAAGCAACATATTTAATGAGGGAAATCTCACAATGTGTAGTAATGGAAATATGCAAAATTTGAAGATAACATTGATCATTTCTAGCCTTATAACTGTTGCTAAGTTTCCTTATATTTTATTTTAGGCCTTTTTGTTGAATCATTTTCATTGAACAATATGGAAAATTATGAAAGGAATGATTGTAGGGCCCTATGAAATCCTTTTTATGTTTCATTTTACATTTTTCTCTATTCAGTTTTAATGGTTTTAATTATTTAAATCAAAACATCAAATTAATTAAAATCATGAAATGCATACAATTTAACAACTATTTATTAAAGTTTAACAAAAGTTGCATTGTTAGGGCCCTATGTTTCCCAGATTTCAAGCTTTCCGTTTTAATTGCTTGGGCTGGGTATCGAGCTCGATACTTTTTAGGCACCGACCAAACTGTGTCGATGCTATCGAATATCGCAAAATATATTGTCGTTCTGTACCAAATTTCGTTACCTAAATGGGTTAAGCTCGTCTACATCAGTGAGCCAGTAAGCATGCAGCATGCTGATGTGGTGATTGGCTCTGGTGAGGCATCAAGGAAAACGCGTATCACGTGACTATTCATTCACACTGTAGCATCATGCTACATAAGACAATTTATAACATTTATACTATGCTTTTACTCAAAACTCACTTTAAGCCACCACCGAGTGTTTGTAATAACCTCCGATTGTGATCTAATGAAGGTTTTTGTCATAAAATGCCTCTTTATCTCCTTGCACTGGCTACCGGTTGAGGCTCGCATCAAGTTCAAGACATTGATGCTTGCATATAAAACAGCCACAGGTTCAGCACCTGCCTACTTCCACTCACTTTTATGAATCTTTATCCCCCCCAGAAGTCTGAGATCCGCTAGTGAGCGACGCCTCGTGGTACCATCACAGAGAGGCTCAAAATCATTAAATGTACTAAATGTAAATGTAAAATGCTGCAGAAATTTTATTTGTAGCCTTTTATATCACGCTAATCGCTACATCTGCTTAGCATTTCTCATAATCATATACTGTCATAATCTCGTGTTTCTCAGCTTCATGTTTCATCCCTGTAAATGTTTTTCTGGAAGTGTAATGCACGCTCGTCGTCGGAGACAGGGTGGGTTATGAACATTTTTCTGCTGATAGCCCACGCTCGACTTGAAGCAGCGCTGCTTATACTGATGGGTGTGTGTCATCAAAGTACTGCGAGAGCTATAAGAGAGTGAGGACGTCTCCTTATGCTTTCTCTCACCGGACTTTGATGTCATACACCGACCGATCTTCAAGTCGAACACACCTCTTTACTCTCGCGTGTCACATGACCGAGTGTAATCGCAGCCTCTGCGATTGAAAAACTTGTTTTTTCATATCGCGATATTATCGCAAATGCAATTAATCGTTCAGCCCTAATAGCTGGCCAATCAGAGCACACCTCGCTTTTCAGAACGATGAGCTGTGTAAAATTCGACATGTTTTAGAAAGGCGGGACATAGAGGAGAAACAATGTACATTATAGATTTTTATTTTTTTTTTACCTTAAACCGCATAAACGCATTACACCAAATACACACAAAAAAATATTTTTACCAACATCATATGAACCCTTTAATGTGTAATGTAATCTTGTTAAAATGGATTTCATAAAATTGGTATAGAAAAATATCGTTCAGGAACCGGTATTGAAGTCAAGGTATCTGTATCGGTATCGATCTCGAAATTTTTTTGAACGATACCCAGCCCTATTAATTGTTCTTGATTCCATTTTAATGATTTAATTCAATTTGAATTTAATTGAAAAATCAAAAAGCATGTCTAATAAACCAAATTCATTATTTAAATTTAAATATTAAAAAAACAATTTTTCTTGATTTGATTTAATACAAATTTATTATCTAAATGGTGTTAATCCCCACAGCTCTGGAGATAAAGTTCATGTGGAATTCTGCATTAAATTCCATTTTTATAACTGGATTCTTACATTTTTCAATTTTCCACATCACAGAAATCATAGGGCCCTAAGATTGGAACTTAAACTTCCAGGAACTTAAATTTCCAGAATGAGCACCATGTCTCCAAGTGTAGAACCTCTAACCACCAAACCATTGCTCTAACTTTCTTTTATGTTAGAAATAAGCAAAATTGGTTGTTCAAAAATGTTAATGTCATTGAATATGCAGCAGGTGATGAAACTGTTCAAAATTTGACATCTTTCTGTGCGACTATGCAGCAAAACTGCCTCTTGAGTTGTTAGTCAGCTCCCAAGCCTCTATTTCAAGTAGGTTGCCTGCTGTCATCATGGCACGTAATGGCCCTTTTGTCATGCTAAGCTATGTATAGCTACTCGGTCGTTGCAGCGGCCGCCTTTCAGTATGTTAATTTTACAAGCAACGCAGCTGTAAACCACGAAGTGTGTTTTTGTGTGTGTATATACAGTCATCTCCAGAGGATGTGGCTCCTGTAATCATTCTTGTTTGGGTGTTTGTATGCTAATATCATGTGGCATGTTTAATTGATTCTGTTAATGAGGGTGTTGGATGGAAACCGCTGATGCCCTGAAGTCATTTTGACACGGAATAGGTCAATCAAAGAAGCCATGCTGCCAGTCTCAATCTGAACTGCTTGAAACTGAAGTAGAACTAACCAACAGGGCAACCCATCTCGTGCTGCCACTGGCAAATGCCAGACAGACTCTCTACCAAGAGGTCAAAATGTACTTTTTGACACACCTGCTAGTGCAGAGTGAATTATTGGCCATGAAACTTTACTTTAAATGAATTATCAGCCATAAAACTTGTAATTTACTTCATAATGTTATGTTATATCAAATTTATATATCGTGCATATATCTAAATTAATGAATTCTGCTGTTAACTAGGGATGTAATGATTAACCGCGAGCCGGTTGAAAATCGATTTAAATATGTGACGATTCAAATCGGTTGAGATGCTAAACAAATCGCGATTCAATTAGGGGTAGGAGTTTATATGAATGTATGTCTGAGGGGAACTTACTGTCTTTCGATGGTATTTTTTCATTTTCCTCTTGCCTATGTATAATGCATATTAAAGTTCATAAGTGCAGCGCTGCTTTGTTTACAGCGTAAATCAAGGAAACGCTTTAAGCACCACCTGCTGGCAGAGAGTGAATCTGCGTCTCATTCAGCTCGTCTGCTGTTTCTGTTTCATGCAGATATTTGTTATGCATAGTTTCACAAAACTGAAGTCAAACCATTCTGTTTTTGCTTCAAATTTCGAAATTATACAATCTAATTTAGATTAAAACTGCTCATGTTGCATGTATGCAGCATCTGGATAATGAATAAAATGCAGTGGTTGCCTCTAATTTGAAATAGAAAGAGCACAGACAAAGCCTTAGTTTGTTTATATGAAGAGATTTCTTTTATTTGTGTTACTTATTTATTTGATTTGGGGCTTGTTTTAAAATTTCAATTTAGTTTTGTTATTTACATTTACATTATATTTAAATTTAGTTATTTAGCAAACACTTTTATTCAAAGCGACTAACAAATGAGGACAATAGAAGCAATCAAAACCAACAAAAGAGCAATAATTTACAAGTGCTATATTAGTATATTATTATAGTGTTATATTTCAATTTCACAAAGAAATGTGCAGCATTTTGTCCAAGCAAATAATAAAAGGACACATTTAATTTAAATTTGTTCGTACTTAAATCTCATTTTGAAAAAAGTTGTTTTTTCAAAATTGTGAAGCGAATTGAATAGGGAAATCAAATCGGGAATCGAATCGAATCGTGAGTTGAGTGAATCGTTACCTCCCTACGTTAACTAAATTCTATTGTTAAGTGAATTTTGGCAGAGAGGGAAGAAAATCAAATATAATAAATATATAACTAATGAAACCACACATAAATAATTTTGAAAATATTACTGTATAGAGAGAGAGTTGCGTGAGAACGCATTGTAATTGTTTAGTGTTAGTTTTTTTAAATTACTTAAATTTTAATTACTTTATTAATTTATGACTAATATCAATATTAAAATAAGACACTAAATATCTATGGTATTAATTTCTACAAGCATAATAGCATTACGGTTTTATTTTATACAATTATTTTATTGTTTCATATTATAATATGATAATAAGAAATTATTAAAAACATTCTTAATAATAGTCATAATATTAAATACTAAATGTTAATGCTAATACTGGGATTTTGGAATCACAACATTAAAATGTACAGTTTTTTAAAAAGTTTTATTATACAATTATTTTATTGTTTTGCTCTGAAATGTCACATTAGAAAATTAAAATGGGTTACAAACAGCATTTCATGTTCACTTTAAAAGTCAACGGAGTGATTGAAATTGGATTTGTCACTCTGTTTCACGTAATTGCATAAAATTGTGTTTGTTTGTTTTATCATAATAGGGAGACAACAGCAGCGTTGTACATCGCCAACAGGAGTGTCCTTTGACTGCTGTCTCAAACTGCTAATTATTGCCCAGAACTATTCACCTCAGTCGCATTTTGAAGTTTCGTAAAGAAAGAACAAAGAGAGAGTTTCGTAAGTATGCTTTTTGGGAGCTCGGGCGTGTTTCATTCATTTAAAAACGTACTCTTCCAGTACTAATGACATAGAGTGGCTGTTTAAATGTGTGGCTTTAGCGACTAGTTCTTCCCCAGAGAAAATGCGTCACGCAAGCAGTTTCCACAATCCTTAATGTGGAGACAAATTTAGCTAAACTGCAAAAAATGGCAAACAGAAACAATTCTTCGGCGGCAACAAACCCTGTCCTGCGCGCACTGTCACTCAAATCCCAGTTGTGAGGTTGGTGCTTAATTAGTGTTATTAACCTTCAACAAACTGGGCTGATTTTATTTTGCCATGGTGACAGCTTCAGCTCCATCTCTCCGTTCACCGGCATGAGGTATTTTAATTGGCTCGAGCTCCTCGATCCACTCAGCCCTGACAACGCGCTTAGACGGACGTTCAACGCGGTGAGCGACATGTAAATGGCCTTTCTATGAAAGGAGTGTTTCTTTTTTTTAACCCTCGCTCATTTTCCTTCAGTACAGTGAGGACACGGTGAGCTCACCCGAGCTGCGCATCGCAGTGAAGTGACAACCAAGCAATCATTAAAAATTTTGATGGCTGCGGCACGCACAGGCCCATCTCCCGGCTTGATGTAAAGAAAAGTGAGCAGCCGTCTTTAGTATTTGCTCACTGTCACCGACGAAAGCTCAGGCCTAATTTATTCCTTCTCATCGTCGGCTCTGCAAAGACAACACATCTTCACTGTTTCTTATGTGCACATATGCTTTATTGTGCCCACATTTATGTCTCTGTAGGCTTTCCAGGAGCACTAGACTCAACAGATACTAAGTGCTTTATGGGCGGCTGTTATTGAAGGTTTGTGTGTGTGTGTGTGTGTGTGTGTGTGTGTGCATGTGTGTGTGAAAGTAATGAAGGAATCATTGGGTTGAAATTTGTAGTTAAGCGACATGTTTTTTCTTTAATTCAGTGGCCAAAAACCGATATCTAGAGAGCAGGATGACAGATATAATATTATTTAATGCTACCGAATAAAATGTGCACATTTTCTGAATTAAATTTGAATTTATTCTAAATTTAAAGTAACAATTTATGCAATTCTTCTACTGCCAAAAATATTTGAAAACAAAATATCCATTGACAATTTTTCATTGACAAGGTTGTTGTATGTTGTTTCTGGTACTCTGTGGAATGACCACTTGTTGTTAATTAGCTAACTAATTAGCTACACTCTTAAAAATAAAGGTGCTTCAAAAGGTTCTTCAAGCGATGCCATAGAAGAACCATTTTTGGTTCCACAAAGAACCATTCTGTCAAAGATTCTTTAAAGAACCATCTCTTTTATAACTTTTTATAATCTGAAGAACCTTCTTTCGCCACAACGAACCTTTTGTGAAACAAAAAGAATGTTAAAGGTTCTTTATGGAACCATTTAGACAAAACGGTTCTTCTATGGCATCGTGAAGCACCTTTATTTTTAAGAGTGTAATTGGCAGATGCAGATGATAAGGGTTGCAATTAATCTGTAAATGTGCACTAGATTTGGATCACTTTGGGCCTGTTTTCACCTGGTCACTTCATGCGTTTTTTCTGATTGGATAGCCGATCGTGAAAAGACCAGGTGTAAATGCCCTCCGAAACGCATTCGAGACTAATATAAATCCGATCGCTCAAACCACTTCAGGAGGTGGTCTAGGCCGCATTCC
Organism: Sinocyclocheilus anophthalmus; assembly: GCA_018155175.1. Classification (NCBI taxonomy): domain Eukaryota; kingdom Metazoa; phylum Chordata; class Actinopteri; order Cypriniformes; family Cyprinidae; genus Sinocyclocheilus; species Sinocyclocheilus anophthalmus. Next base: position 241,625 of record JADLZN010002132.1, on the reverse strand, counting down.
AGATGAAACTCGACAAGTGTAAATGCATCTGGTTGTTGAAACAACGTGTGTAAATTTTACTCCTCCCAAAATGTAAAAAAAACATGGCGAGCGTTGTTATGAGTGGCATATGAACATTAGTCAGACTGCGCTAATGCAACACGCATCGCTGCGGACGAGTAGCTCAGTATCTCTTCAGCAAGCTGACGCGCAAACTGCCGCAAATGAAACAAAGTAAGACACAGACTCTCAACACACAATCATCATAATTAAAAGTAGTAAGACAAACTTAACTTCCCAGTGCTGATGCTGCGCGCTCTCCTATTGCGGAGATCTCCTATCTCCTTTGATCTTGAAATGAGCTGATAATTAATCAAATGCAGCGCTTATCTTTTGATTTTGTTGACGTGAACTCCGTTAAATTTCAATATAGCGCTGGAATTAAAGATTGGATTTATATCTGTTTTGCGACGACACATTTATGTGGCCAAGTGTAAATGGAAACGTTTTAACAAATCAGATATCCGATCAGCGAGATGAAATGACTAGGTGTAAACAGGCCCTTTAAGTCCACACAGTTGTTCACTTATAATGTGCATTGAAAATGTTTATGGTCCATTTTAGCAGACGGAGATTTGCATTTTTTTTTTTTTTACCAGATTTTTAGTGAGAAGCACATTAAAAGTGTTGCCATTAGAACATTAGAAGTTCTTCTTTCAGTTTTAAGCCAAAATAAAGGGTGTTTTAACAAAATATAAAATTATAGGATAGATAGATAGATAGATAGATAGTCAGAAGGAATCAGCTGCTAGTTTGTAGTGTTTGCTGAATATACTATATGTGTTTCTGTTGATGTAAATGTGATTTTCTTTTGGTTCTTGTTGCCTTGATATCTAAACCAAAGCAATGCAAGATTTTAATTATTTATCATAAAAAAACCGGAATATTTAACAGAATAACATTTAAAGGGATGATTCACCCAAAAATGAAAACTGTCATTTACATTATGTAAAATGTAAATGATGACAAATTTTCATTTTGTTCCAAACCTGTATGCATTTCTTTCGTCTGTTGAGCACCAAAGAATATATTTTGGAATAATGTTTGTAACAAAACAATTGATAGTAACCCTTCCATAGTATGGACAAAAATACTATGGAAGTCAATGGCCACCGTCAACCAAAAATGATGATACAGTAACAATATGTAAAATGGGTTCAACTGAAATATTGAGAAGCGGTTCGTTGTTGAGGAACCTCACTAGAACATGACACCCTGAACAGCATAGAGTTTAATTACCTAGTTATTTAAATGTAATTACCGAATTTTTTCAATTTTCATTTTAAATTTCCAGTTTGGATTTTGACTAAATTAAATCTTTCAAAAATCTCTTAATGGTCAAATATCGGCAGATATTTATCACTATATAACTGACTAATTTAGAGATCATATAACTGATTATAATATTGAGTTTTGGTGGTAGAACTGGTACTGTACCTGCTGTAGTATTGTCCTATTCTCATCTTCAACTTTAATTGTGTGTCTTTTGTATTCTGACCGCACTGTATTTGGTTTCACACATTCAATGTTTTTTTTTTTTTAGCAATAATTTGCTTTGGTGCTCGATAAATGGGCTACTGGTTTTAACAATTGAGTTTTACCATTCAATTTGAAGGGTCTCCAGTGCCGTGGCTCTTTGACAGGTCTCATTAACACAATGGGTGTCGTGTTCTCAGTGGATCGGGTTCCTCGGGCAAGGTGACGCTGGCCGACTGTATCCACGGCAGCGTATGATTGTCAGGAGCGCTGCTCCGGACCCTAATTCTATTACCGGATTCACACGTCCGCCTTCACTGGAGATTATTACAAGGAGGGAGGGTTTGTTCCTGTGGCCGTGCCAGGAATGGTCGATGCATCATATTTTGTTTGTTTGTTTGTTTTACAGGGGTGTAAGGGACTGCTGCTGTCACAATGGATGCCCAATCACAAGGCCAGCAGCCTCCAGTGCCAGTTTTTCAGCCACAGGTTTGTGTACTCTCATACATAAGCACAAACACGCATACAGTCTAGCCAAACTTTCTTTGTAATCCCATTCATTCTACAAAGCCACTTGAGGTTTTTTTTAGTGTCTACCATCCTGACTCACCTCCTGCTTGCTTAGCAGCATGTAGCACGAGCCTGTCGCCCTCTTCCACATCCACATCTGCCCCCGTCAAATATATCCGTGTCTGTCAATCCACCCGCAGAGAGACAGGCGGTGGTCTGCTCCGGCTGTCTCTCCGCTGTGCCGGGTGAGAGGTGATAATGAGATTCTGCTCTCTGCACAAGCAACGTTTCTTGCACACAGGAGCCATCATGTGTTTCTAGTACCAGAGACAGAGGTGTTAGAAATCTGCTGCTTTTAGCAGTCTTTTGCTCTCTCTCTTCCTCATTCGCTCTCTAAATCTCTCTTTTGTCGTACTTCCTTTTCAATCCCTCCAGACTAATTCACTCCAATCATCCGACTCCGTTATTGTAAGTCGTCTTGTGGTAGGTCATGAGTTATGTTCAAATTAGAACATAATGTTTTTTTTGTTTTTTTACTGAGTAATCACTGCCGATACCAGCCTTTGGAATCTTCATTTGATTATCAAATACAATAAAAGTTTTTATTTATTTTACATGAGGAGCATCTTTCTTGTACTGTATGTGTAAATCAGTCATCATTAACCACTTTTTTTATTTTTACTGTGGATATTTTATTATAGAAGAGCAAAACAGAGAAACTTGCCTTGTGAAAGAAACTTTACTTTGCGTTTTTCATCTGGTGAAAATAAATTAAAAATATTCATTTGGTCAATATAAAAACATCATCTGGTGATTGCTTGAGTCTAGGCCTAAGTGATTTCTCTGTCATTGTTTATATGTATTAAAGTTATTTGTATCGTATGATTGAAACACTGGGAATTAAAATGATATAACCATTCATAATGCACTGTTGATAATTAGTGCTCGTATTTACTTGTTCATAAATGTTCCCTTATCAGGAGAGAATAAAAAAAAACGAATTAATGCATTAGGTCTTTTTTTTCCTTCAGTGGAAAAGAGCAAGAAATGTTCAAGAACCGTTAACGTAATCAAAATAATTGACAATTCTAATTAAAAATTATTTGTTTTTTATTTTATTTTATTTAATTAGTTCTAAATGAGAATCATACACAATTCAGATTGTAAGCATTTTATTGTTTTTTTTCAACAAAAAAAACAAAAAAAACTTGAATCAAGCATTTAAGTTTCACTTAAAAAATTTTTGTTGTTTTTTCTCTCCAAGAAAATAAGTGATCCTTAACCTGTCATGAAGTATTCTATTGCTAGACTTACATTGAGCGTTGCGTTCAAACTTCAAATGTCTTATATACATTGATTTATGTTTAAACCTATGTTGAATTTTGCAGATACAGATAACTGATGTGGGGAAAAATGCTAAATCCAGTAGTTTTTAAAATCAGTATGTTTAATGTTTAAATATTTTAAATGGGATGGAACGACCCAAACATAGAGACTACAGGATTCCAGTATTTATGAAATTCCAGATAACATTTTTTAAAATGTTTTTACTGGTTTGGTTTCCAATTATTTATGGGAGTTTTGATTAAACAATAAACTGCTTCTGGGATGTCATACGTTTTGGGCTCATGTAGTCTCTTGACATTTTTTAACTTATTTTATTAAAAGGTATTAGCCAATAAATTGGAATATGGCTTTTTTAAACATTAGTTATTAGGCAAAATCCAATATCCTTTGACCTTCAGTGAGACATTGAATGGTCTTGTACTAAATCTGGTTGTTTAATACAGCCAGGTGGTGAAAACTACAGGCCCACCGTCATCAAAAAAGCATGAGAGACATTTGACATTAGTTTGAACGCAACACTCAAGGTAAATCTGGCAATGGATTACACCATGACAGCTTAAGAGAATGACTTTTACAAGACTCTCAACAAGCATCCAAGATCGACTTGTATTCCCTTGGAAGAAAAAAAAGCAACCAAAAATGCTGAATTGTGTATGCAATCACGCATATGCTGATATCATATCTTCAGGTCCCCAAGGTTTCATGGATATGCATAGGAGATGCCGGATGAGTTGGTAAGGCATGCATATTTGATGGCGCATTTGCTCTCTGAGCGAGTGGGAGGGCGAGATCTTCAGATCAGATTTGAATCGTCACGGCAGATTTCTCGACGAAGCAAAATCCCCTTGTAAAGCAAAGGCTTTAAATACTGGAGCAGTAGAGGTTGTTGAAGAGGTGTGGGGTGAAGGAGGTATAAATATTGCATGGGTCGGGCCTGAAGAGAGACGTTGATGAAAAAGATGCGAACAGGATCTCCTGCCTTGCCCCCCTCCAGCACCCACCACCAACACCACCAAGCCCGTCTTGCTACTCTACCACCTCTTCAGCGCTTCGGTTGTCCTTTCCTTGGCAGCCGCTGGCAGTGTTGTGCTGTCAGCTCACACCTAGTCTCCATACTGCTGCCGTCCCATCCTCCGTCATTCTCCTCCTCCTATCTCGCATCCCCTGTCATGCGGCCACACGTCTGCATTTCTCTTTTTACACTTGTGTCACCAGTGGCCAACCCTCCATCCTTTGCTGTTGCTCCTGTGATGTGTTGTCGCTTTCAGTAATTTACCCAGCATGCTCTGCTGCATCTTCCGTCCCCTCTGACCCTTTTTTTATTTAACCAAAGCGACGGTTCGAGACTAAAGCCCAAAATATACTTCGTTTTTTACACTTACATTAGTGGAGTACCCATTTACTGTATGTGCGCCGTTAGATTTTTCTAACAAAATCTGCATGGGCAATTTTTTTCCCCTTTTTTAGCGTTCTCAGCCCCTTCCATGTGTACAATGTATGCTCAGCTCGCGCATGCGCTTTGAGATTTTTTTGCTGTAGTTAGTTTGTCCACAAGGTGACAACATTGCACAGGCCTGTTGTTTCACAGGTAAAAAAGACAGATAAGATGGAACAACAATGCAATAACAATAGTCGCTCATGTTGACAAGCTATTATGGTAAGAGGTAAAGAAATATGCGCAACTCTAGTTTAAATTAGTACAGAGACATCTTTTTTGATCATGACCTCTGGACAGAAATAGCGCTAAACAAGGATCAAAACTTTCTAGTGTGCATATTTTGAGTGCTTGTTCGCATCAAAATATAAGTATGCTTTGGGCTTAAAGGTGTGGTCACATTTACCGTTGCTTGTCGAAATTTCACAGGGGCGGAATCCAGTCATTCCAATAGGAATCCATGTGATAAAGAGTTTCGAGTTGGGGCGAAAATGTTCCCTGCACAGATTTTACGTTGATCACGTGAAATTGGCGCATTGACCAACAGAAAGTTGCTTGGTACGCAAGTGGCTTCTGCATGAGCTGTGCTTTATTATGCACTGCTATGCTATTGACAATAGACAATTTTTTCGTGGGCATTTCACTAATGTGAGTGCATCAAATCTTTGCTCAAAAGTTCCACATCCCAAATCAAGACATTTTTGGCCCCTTCTTTCCCACCTCTGTGCTAGTGTTAATTTCGTTAACGAAGACTTTGACAAAATGTTTGTTGACATTGCCATTGTTTAGTGAAATTTTGCAAGCAATATTAAGTCATTTCGATAGAAATCTGCACGATCGGGAGTTTCGCGTGATGGAGAAAAAGTTCCCCATGCAGATGTCGCTCATTCAAGTTGGTCACACGAATTGCCACACTGACCAACAGAAAGCGGCTTGGTTTGAAAGTAACTTCTATGTGAGCTGTACTTCATGCATCACTACTGGCCACAGCCATATCACCCTGCAGCCCAAGACTGGTTGCCCACTGAAGCTAAGCAGGGTTGAGCCTGGTCAGTACCTGGATGGGAGACCTCCTGGGAAAACTAGGTTGCTGTTGGAAGAGGTGTTAGTGAGGCCAGCAGGGGGTGCTCACCCTGTGGTCTGTGTGGGTCTTAATGCCCCAGTATAGTGATGGGGACAGTGTACTGTCAAAAAGCACCGTCCTTCGGGTGAGACGTTAAACTGAGGTCCTGACTGTCAGTGGTCATTAAAAATCCCATGGCACTTCTCATAAAGAGTAGGGGTGTAACCCCGGTGTCCTGGCCAAATTGCCCCCCTGGCCTTTGTCAATCATGGCCTCCTAATAATCCCCAACCACTTGATTGGCTCTATGACTCTCTCTCCTCTCCACCTGTAGCTGGTGTGTGGTGAGCGCACTGGCGCCGCTGTCCTGTGGCTGCCGTCGCATCATCCAAGTGGATGCTGCACACTGGTGGTGGTTGAGGAGAGACCCCCCCCCCCCCCATTAGATTGTAAGTGCTTGGGTTACCACAATACACAATAAAGCGCTATATAAATGCATCATTCATTCATTCATTCATTCATCATTCATCATTCATTCATTCACTACACTATTGACAACAAGGCAGACTTTTTGCCCGCAAAATTTCGCTGACATTTCACTAATGTGACCGCATCTTTCCAATTCAAGCCGTTCTTGGCCCCTTTACTCTGACCTTCGTGCATTATTTTTGTTTTCTCTGCTTCACGCAGAGTGGCAACGAGCCCTTTGAGCTCCCGCCCCTCCTGCAAGCTGCAATCTGTACAAACCGTGTCACGCCGCTGTCGAGTGACCCCGGCGGTCGTGGAGATCCTCGGCTGCTGCGGTTCATCTCGTGTCAGCTCAGTGCTCTAAATTGTGTGACAGCGCAAAGCCACGGATGAGACAAGCTGTCAGTCAGGGCGCCCCTGCTGCCCTTTGAAGGCGAGGCCAGGGGGCAGAAAGGTGCCGCAAATGGCCTGTGAAGTTTACATACACTGCCCACTGCTAAACAGATTACCTCTAATGAAGTGTCTGGAGCTCAGGCCGCGTCAGGCCTAATCCTGGCTGGCAGTGCGTCCCTTCGGCTGCCAAAAAAAACGCCACCCTCTGGCCTCCTCCCGCCGCTATGCCGGCCTCCTCGGCGCTGGGAGGTGCCCGTCGTTAATCAGGCCGGACAGTGCGCGAGCTGACATGCAAATGTAGGTCATTGCATATGTAAATGTGTGATTAGCGAGTCGCATGCCAGAACACATTAGCTCGACTTTGCTCTCAGCATGCGCTTGTCATGCCGCTTTAGAGGCTCATGCTAACATTTGTCAAGCGACCATGCGGGGAGTGAAAGCAATGCCTTGGCCCTCTGTGGACCATCCGCTGCTGACCAAATCAACATGATACATATGTATCATCTATGGTTCAATGACAAATAGGAGTGTCCACAATAAACAAAAGCAAAATCTTTTAAAAATCTAGTCTGAAGCACACAGGCAAAGTTCTTATAAATGCACTCTTTGTGTTTATGTGGGTATCATATGGTTTTGAAAATGATGTATGCTATTTTCAAAAGTTTAATTTCATGTCCTCTACATCTTTGGTTAACTAAGACGAAGAAAATTTTATAAGAAAAATATCATCTTTTCTAAGTAAAAAGTTTTTTTACACAAAATACGTATTATTTTATGTAGTATGTTCTTTAATAGGATAATAATTGCACCACATTACGTTTTTTTTTTTTTTTTGCGTGGGTCCTTTATGATGTAATTTCGTGTTTTGTTTTCCTGCACCCCATGTTTTTTATTTGGCTGATGAAAGTGAAGCAGTTATTGATTATATTAATAAATATATATTTATTATTATTTTCAATGTAATTAAAAATAAATAATGTAACCTTTAACTTTCAGTGTTATTTTAGCATTATTTATATACTATTATAATTTTTTAAGCTAGCAACAATTCTCATTTTCATTATTAATGTTTTAATCTAGTATTTAGATTTTAATTAACAAAAACTATTTTAATAGTTTTAGCTTTAGTAAACGATAACACTATTGTTAATGAATACATGTGTCATTGACCCCCTAGGTGTTTTATTTTTTATTTTTTCTTGGTTTGTATAACCATAAAAAAAACATGAATTTTCCAACTTGTTATTGTGCTCAAATAACCATTTTTTCATAAGCCTCTCTGGATTTGACACAAGGTAACTGCATATTGCCGAGAAACCTGGTGTCTTGGATATTAGCTTGATATTGTTAAATTTAGTCAGATCCAGCTTTTTTCTCTTCACTGCGGTGGCAGAAAGAGAGCGCTGCTTCTGCTGCGCCAGATGTGTCCCTGGAAGAAGGGGCTTGAGAGCGCGTTGTCACATGAAAAAACAAGCTACCTCAGTGTGTTAATTGGATGGGGCAATTCTTTGGCTCACACCTTTTTTTCCCCTTAAAGCTGTCAAGTTGGAAAACAAAGAAATTCTTAAATTGGTCGCCCCTTGATCTACATCCACCCCTCCGGTGTCTAGTCAAGCTGCATTGCTTCCTGCAACTCATTTATTTCAGTTCAACCCATTATATATATCAGACAGTTTTACACAATGTTGATGGATTTGACAGATCGTCCAAGTATTATGGTATTGTAAGAAAGACAGGCCGTTCACATCAAGTCGTCGTTTGTTGCTATGACTGAATATCCTAATGGATGAATGTTTCGAGGAGTTGAGCAAAACTTAAGCTTAATATGGAATCATAGCATGAAAATATATTCCATGACTATAAATAAAAGCGATTTAGCATGTTTACAAGAATAGGTTTGTGTCATCCTGCCCGTCTCTTTCACATCTTCACAATGTAATTTGCCTTCAAGGTCGTTTTATGGCCATCCTTGGGTAGTTTGCCACGACATATTGCGTTCCACAATCTGTCACCTCCATTTGCCAGAATGTTTGCGGGATTAAAGTTTACACTCGAAAAGCCTCTAAAGGTCAGAGTGTTAATTTATTTATTTGCTCACACCATCCCCGAGGGGCTAATTCTGGGTTTTGTTTAGATTTTAATTTTAGAGCGCAAGTGTCAAGGTGCTGCATGTATTCTTAGGAAGAGCACTCTGGGCGGTTTGTCACTAACTGGTCCAGCATAAGTCACTTCAGAAGTAGGGATGTCACCACTCGCCTGATTCATCCAGAAAGTATATGGCAAAGATTCATGTTGCACTTTGGATTCAAAGTGGATGCTTAACGTTGATTCGTTTCCACACTGTCTCGCCCTGACACATCGCCCTAATGACACCTGTCCCAGATTCCCTCCAGAGTTTTCTTCCTTCTCTTGGCGTATAAATAAAAACAATCATGGAGTTTGGCTCGCAATGGCCGATCAGTGGGGACATGTTTGGTTTGTCATTTTAAGTTTAAGATGAATGGAAAAGCACAAATGAAAGCTGTGTGATGTGCATTTCGCTTTCTTGAAATGTTCTTGTTTTGTTCTTCATTTTTTCAGAAAATCCAACAGGATATGGGCTATAACAGTTTAGCCAATTTTCACATTGAAAAAAAGATTGGAAGAGGACAGTTCAGCGAGGTTTATCGAGCTACATGCATGCTAGACCATACACCGGTAGCTTTGAAAAAAGTGCAGGTAAGAACTTTTCATGCTGTATGTCTTAATTTGTGAAATAAGTATATTTTACAGTCTCTGCAATGAAAATTTTTGTGTATGTTTTATATCAGTAAAGTCTGGTGTAAACATTTCATTACTTGAAATAAAATAAACGCTACCTGAAATAAAAATTAAATAAAATAACTAGTTTTTTTTCTGCTACTTGTCAAAGCAACTAAAATAACTAAAACTAAAATGTAGGAAAAAAACTAGTAAAAATGACAAAACAACAAAATGACTAAAACTTAAATGTAAACGGAAAATACATTAAAAAAAACCTATAATAGTATTTCAGCGATACCAAAATAACTCTTATTATAGCTAAATATATTTCTTGATAAGTTTAAATTATTAAATGTTAATATTGTGATTAAATTTTTACAGTGTATTGATTTGCAATCATTTTAATTGCATACACTTGACATTGCTAATATCACAATTGAATAATGTTGTTAAGCATTTTTAATTAACAAAGTTATTGAAATTAAATGTATTGTAAATATTTAGTTGCGATATGATCAATTTTAAGCCCGTATAATTAACAAAATAATTGCAAATAAATATATAGTAATATTTGATTCTATTGAATGCTGAAGCATAAAGCTGAACTGCCTAAAAGCCACTCGTGAGAGATTCATGTTTGGATGGCAGTTTATTGTAGTTTGTGTCTTGATTAATTTGTTTTGCGGCAACACACGATTACACAGCTGAAGGAAATTGTAAACACTTTTTATATGACTTAAATCCAAAGTCAGTGGCTAAGCGAATCAGTTTATTTAAAATTAATTAATACATTTTTTAATGGAACATTAAGTCATGAATTTCGCATAACAAAAAAATAAGGTGAAACAGTACTGGATTGACTGATTGGAAAGCACCAAAACACTCATCAATACATTTATGCAAATTTCGTTTGAACAGAAGCAGATATCTGATTGGCTTTTGCGCTGATAGTCACGATTGAATCTGTTTCTTATCCTGCCATAAAACATATTCACAGACACAGCCAGCACAAAAAAAAGCTCCACAGTTTCCTCCGGATGTGCAGAGCAGACGTGCTGGAAGAAATAATTGGCAAGCTCTAGATTAAAAGGCTGGTCCCCGGTTACCATCGCTTCTGCTTTCTTAACACACACAGTGGTCGACTCAGTCACTACCACTGACTTTATCAACACTAATGATGAGCCCAGAAACAATTGGCATTTTTGTATATGCCATTAAAAATGACAGGTAGAAACAGTCTTTACTCAGTCAATATTTCCCATAATGCAGTTCATTCATGCTGCTTGTTGTGTTCTTATATTATTGACTTGAAAATGCAAACTTTAGAGCTGCAGTTACATAATATTTCATTATATACATATTGCAATGCAGATTTTTGGAGATCAACTATCAACTTCAATCTCTATGATTTTGTACATGGTTCCAAGCTGTCAGGTTGGAGGTCCACTATGGGCAACATTTCCACCTTTTGTGATTAGGATAATTATTATAGGCGATGTTTCCTGACGCAAATGTTGTGCAACCCTGATTGCATGAAGGAAGAATTTAATATTTGGAATAGTTTCATTCTCTTTAGGTTTGAAAGGTTTGGCTTGATTTTTAGACTTTGGGCTTGAGATACTCGTAACATTTTCTGTTTGTTTTTTACGCTGTGTGCTTTATTATAATCTGGACAGACATGATCAAATCTAACAAATACATCTAACATACTGTCGGCATAATCACCTTTGATATTCTAAAACAGCACAAACAAGCTTGTTTTACAACAAGTACGACATAATTTAAAGTCAGCCCGTTATAGCAAAATAAATTGTGTTATCAATGCGAACATGAACCTTTTCTTTTTAATTTAAGTAATTAAAAATATTCCTGTATTTTATTTAAAATTACAAAAAATATTAATATAATATAAATGTTTAATACCAGAAAATAAAAATATATAAATAGTATTTGTAATAAATAAAAAGATACGAGTGCAATTAAATAGATTCAATAAATAATTACATGTGTTAATTAATACAAATAAAGATAAAAAATAATTAGTAATAAATTAAAAGATAATTAAATTAATACAAATAAATAAATACACGCTAAGACCAATAAATTAATCAATACAAATAAATAAATAAATAAGCTTAGTATGCAAATAAATACAGAAAATCAAAAGATAGAAAATACAGTCTGTATACTTAGTAATAATTCAAATTACATTATGAAAGATTAATCATAATATGGTTAAATAAATAAATATTGATTTGAGTTGCGAGGAGGAGGAAAGCATGAAGTGATAAGACTGGTCATTGTGAAAAAGTATTTGACTGCCAAGTGCTGTTATTGACCAATTAGAAGCATTTAAATGTTAAGTAATATTAGAAGTATTTTGGAGAAACATTAAATAAAATTGGATGACCTAAAAATGAACCCTGTCTTCTCGCACAGTTCTCCTGACCCATTAACGCAGGTTATTCTGGGAAAACAGGGACGCTTGAGGCAGCAGGGGTGTAGATGTGCTGGGGCAGGAGTTTGGGGGTCCTGGGTTTCAGTGTGACTTACCCCCTCCTTCTTGCTCTACCACCCTGTACCAGTAACATTTTTACTTGCTTTTTCTTTTTCTGTCTTTATGTCATACCCTCTTTCTCCTTTCTCTTTCTCTCTCCCTTTTGATCTTTTGATAGATATTCGACTTGATGGATGCCAAAGCTCGGCAAGATTGCATCAAAGAAATAGATCTCCTAAAGGTAAGAAACCAGAGAAAAGAGAGACCGACACCATGTGCCGCTATTAGGATCTCTAAAGGTGCCTCTGCTGAGACCTGATACCAGAGAAACAGAGCGAGAGAGAAAACAGAAAACAATTGATCTGGATTAGACCTTCAGCTCTTTCTATCTCTCTCTCCCTCTTCCCTGTTCTGCTCTCGCTTTCTGTTAGGCAAGTGCAGAACACGGTCCTTTTTGTGTCGTTCCTTCAGGCCAAGATTTTTTTCTTTTTTTCTTTTTCTTTGCAGTGCCACAAAATACAGTTTTTCGACAATAAGCATTTTAGGCCAGCAGTTTTTCACTTTTTAAATTTGTATTTATTTTTTTGGGCACAAAGCCATAAATATGATAAATGGCTTCATATATTTATTAGGGCTGTGCAATTAATCGAATGTGATTGTCATGCGCATCTTGTCAGTAAAGCCGGTTCTTTGATTAAAAAATTAGTAAATCTCCATCACTCTTTCATCGTGAGCAGCATTTTACTAACACCGGCTTATTCACTGACACTACCAAATTGGTTCATAATCACCGGCGATTCGATCTGCGATTATGAACGCGATATTGCCTAATTGTCAGTGAACACGGGTCTGTTTTAGTGAACTGCTGCCTCCTCTGAAACTGTGAGGGAGATTCACTAACACAGAACCGCTTTACTGACAAGATGACAATCACATGCGATTAAGTGCACAGCCCTAATATTTTCTATATATATCTATTATTCCTTATTCTTATAAATAATAATATATTATCATTATTAGATTATTGTGGTCATATTAAAAAAATTATTGATTATTTATTTATTATTTATATGTATATGTGTGTATTTATTTATGTTGCGTATGTAGGTAAAACAACAACATAAAGGAAATTTTGCACATTCTCCTATGAATCATTTGATGTTTCTTAACATGTTTTTTTTTTCTTTTCTAATAAATCGTTTTCATCAAACCACCTTAAACAGGCTGCTGCTTGCGGTAGCACAAGCACTAACGATAGTTAATGACAACTCCAATAAGAGCTGACGTCTAGCTGATCTGAGGTGTTTGGATTCTCTCTCTGCTCTGTTGTGTCTTTGTATCGGTTGTCGGATAAATCTTCCTTTCCACACACACACGCAAGCGCACACACTTCTCTCTGTGTTGTCATGTTAATTGTTTCAGCTCCGATTGCATCCATTGCGGAGCCAGTTCGCGTTCCATCTCTGTCTGTAGGCATCTTCTTTGAGACAAGATAATTGCTGTCTTTTTCCCCTTGCTATTTTTTTATATTCTTGTTCTTTTGTATATACAGTAATAATCTGACAAAAGGGCTGTTCACACTTACGGTGATCTCCCTCAACAAAGTGACCCGAAGTCGTGCGTTTTCAACAAGAGTTGATGAATTTCGGCCACATGAGTGGCAGCAACGACAAAGTTGAGAACTTCAAATGAGCTTCAAAAGACTTTGTCTTTGCCCACATGCTGGAATATCATCGATTTCTGAATGATTTTTGTGGCAGCCGACAGTAAAGTGACCTGACGACCTCCAGACTCTTTATGAGAACAGAGAAAGAAGCAAGGTGGCACTTTCAAGCCCCTCTGAGATACCTTTATTCCCACGGGAGGAAGCGAGGTGGCGGGTGAAGAAGTCACGTTGCTGGCGGGGTGATGAAGGTCGGCATCACGTTCCTTAACAACACTTTGCCAATCGAATGCGCTGGGGGTCAGAGGCTGCCGCAACGCTGGTCGTCCTACCATGTTCCTCCTCCTCTTCCTGTCTCTCATTCACCCCTTTTTTGTCTCCTTTACACAATCATTTCTACTCCAGCGCTAATTAATTCAGTCATTATAACCAGCTCACCTCAAGCTGCTAATAAGCCGCTTGCGTGGAACACAGACTCATGCCTTCTACCTCAGTGGACAAAGCTGAGGAGTCGCAAATCAAAATAATGAGACCGACATGAGCCGCCCCTCCCCGATGTATCTGTCTATTTGTTTTTCTGTCACTTTGAAACCCCTCCCGTTTCCCATCGTAAACAAATTGCGATTTGTTATGCGGAAATGTTTTGCTCTTTACGTTTTTTTGCTCTCAACAGAAATCGCAAACACTTGTATCATGTCCGATTTCGTAACCGCCCTCAGTTGATTTCCTCCTCTAATTTTGCAATCCATTCGAACCCTCAATTATAATAACATTTCAAGACTCGAGAGGAAGCAACAGGATTGCGAAATCGCTCACTGAACCCACAAGTGTGGCTTCTCATAATATAATTGTCACTCTAATCGGCCTCGTCGTAAACAGAGGGTTGGCTTAATATTGTTCCCAATGGAAAACAAGAGTGAAATTGCAGCGTTTAACGTGATTAAAGTCAACATCACTCAGCGTTTCATGTCCGCCGCATTGGATTTGCAAGCTAAGGAGAAGCAAGAATGGGGTTGACACCGCCGGCTGCACTCGCTGCAGCTATGTGATCCAAAAATACATCTTACGAAAGTTACAGGATGGAGACAGAGGCGCGCACATCCTTCCCTATATCAGCGCCGGGGCATGAACATTTCTTTAATAACCCCTCTGCTGTGTCACAGCGTGTAGCGGGGGCCCGACACCCTCCCACTCACGAGGGCCTTTGCCTGTCTCGCTTCTCATTGATACACTTGTTTCCTTTTATTTTGCGACACCCCCCCTCAGCCGTCTTCAGTGCAAGAACCGACGCAACTCATTGACAACAGGAAACAGCGAAAAGCTGAAGGCTTGGGCTGTGGGGCATCATGCCACACTGCCATGCAGTGCATTCAGTGTGTTTTTATTTTGTTTATTAGCCGTGTTTTCTAGGACAAGCATCACTTATGCTATTGCTCATATTTAAGGGATGTGAACAAACCCATTGCCCTTAGTATTAAACCTTATCTTACACTGTTTGTGCTACATATGTGAATGATACCTCAAAGCATGCGGCTTGAGCTGTGCTGTTATTGTCAGATATGTATTTTGCCTGGTTGATGATGAAATCTGGTGGACGTAAATTAAATTAGTGTACGGGCCAAGTCTTATGCAGGGACTTCAGGGTGGGCTTTTTGAATTTGGACCACCCAGAAGACCATTTAGCAATAGCTTAGCAACTGTTCAGAACTTTAGCTAACTTAAATTGTTTTAAGATTTTCTGAAGGTAATTAGAAGTAGATAATAAATGTCTAGTTGGAAATGTTGTCTTTCATTGATGGTGTATTTTTTTAAATAATGATATTAATAATTTAGCAATATATCATATAGAAAAAATATATAGTAAATCTATTTATATATATATATATGAAATGAAGATGTGTAATAATAATATTTAATATATTATTTTTCTCATACAACCCATATACATATAATTATTAAAGTAGTTAGGTAATTGTTGTTATATGTGTATGTATGAATCTTAACTATATAATAGTTAACATGCATCATTACATGTAAGGACTCGTTATACATATAAAAATAATCATTTATTTTAGATTTGAATTAATTAGTTAAATTAATACTTTATTTTGTTGTCTATTTTTTATTGAATATGTATTCATTTGTGTGTGAATTATATATAAATTAATAATATTTTGCATATTTTAAATAACCATTTTATTATAGAAGTAGATAATATTTATATAATATATAATGTGTGGTGTGGTGTTGTGTGTGAGTGTTTGTGTTGTGTGTGTGATATCAGTGTTAATTTTTACAGCAAATTTTGATTTAGTTTTAGTTTTAGTCATAGTCTTTTGACTATAATGCCATTTAGTTTTAGTCATATTTTTGTCATCTGAATTGTTTTTAGTTTTAGTTGACTAAATCTACAGTAAATTTAGTCGGCTGAAATCGAATGGGTTTAGTTACAGTGTAATGCTTTTATTAAGCATTTCTCTAAAATTTCAAAACTCGTTATATAGGTTTGATATTAAGGTTTTTATCATGAATAGACACTGATTTAACTGTTGTGACACACAACATGCCTTTATATTAAAATTAAATAAAAACACTTCTCACAAAGAACAAGAACATGGTCTACTTTTTAATGAAATACCAATGGTTATAAAGGCTAATTATGCCTTCTTTATAGCAACTTGTTTGTTTACCATATTCTTCATTCTTTCAAGCAGACATTTATTTTTATAAATAAATTTAGATTAATCTTTAGAGCTACTAAAGGTTTTCGGTCAAGAGCAGTGCGTGATTTTCTGTATTTCTGTTTTTGTTGCTTGATTAATATCAATGACTCGGACAATAGCAACTAAAATAAAGCTGCTGTCCCTTTAAAACCGAATACACAGCTGCAATGGATGCAATGCACTGATACACATTCTCCCTACAGTTTACCTTCACTTAAGACGTAATCAACTGTGTTTACGTGAATCCTCGTCAAAAACGAACAATTCGACATCATTTTGTGTGTAATTCTCCGTTCATGCGAAGCAAGAAGATAGTACTCGGCGCCCTTAGAGACGCACTGTCTCTGTGTTGTATGCTTCACTGTCTGCGCTCAAAAACCGTAACGAAATTAGTCTCTCCTTACGTCTCTTCCTTCGCTCTTGCGTCGTCAGATTTATCCATATGTCCCTCTCTGCATTTTTTTAAACGTGATGTTACGTACGCCAGTGTATGTTGGCTTATGTCCCGCCGGTTCATATGTACGCATAACCTCAGAGCCACGCAGCAGATTCGTTCTGAATGAATCTCTTCCCACATCGTCCCTCCGCTAACCTTTGGTGGTCTTTTTAAATTGCGTTGGACGAAATGTCAAGAAGGTTTAACGTCCTAGTTTGTTTGGTCATTCAAAAAGCAGTTTTAGGGTCGGTATCGTCTCGTTGTTGTCGGGGAAAAAAAATTCATTGATGAAATTATATACGAAAATTATGGCGTCAAACGGAATGTTAACGACTGGTAAGGTATATATACACTCACACACACACACACATTATTGGACTGGACATTATGGACTTAATATTTATTTAATTATTTTTATTTTTTTACCAAATTTAACACTACACAATTTATTTGACATCCCTAATTGTTACCCATTTTTCTGTTATTTCTGATATCACCACAGTAGTTGTAAATGTGTTCCATTCAAGTCATTTGATTTTGAAGAGAGCAGACTAACTCAAGCAGACTATAATGTCATGTTTACCTTCATACAAGCATCTGCTTTGGTTTCTGCCGCCGTCTTATTTGCAGGCTTTCCTGACCCACAGTGTCTTGTTAATATTTAAACAGTCACTGACATTCTGACATTTTCCTCTGTCCCTCTTCTACACAGCAATTGAACCACCCCAATGTAATTAAATACCACGCGTCATTCATTGAAGAGAATGAACTAAATATAGTACTGGAACTCGCAGACGCCGGGGACCTCTCACAAATGATAAAGGTAAGGACACATGCCGATTTGTCAGCAGTTTCCTTTTTCCTCCCTCAGAGTATTCCCACCGTACCAGCTGCTAGATGACCGAACGAAGGTAAAATGATCTACATCCTGACCACGTTTTTAAGATACCTTTGGTTATGTTACAACAATCGTATTGTTTATTAGAATCATACAGCTTCCGCATGTTCGATTCGCTCAGCCATCCTGTTTCCTCCTGACAACCCCTGCAGCTCGCATCTACAACCTGATGCTCCATATTTAATGGTCTGCATGTAAAACCCCTCACTGCCAAATCTCCACCTGCATAAATCATTCCCAGCACAAACAAAGTGTTTGCAGAAGGATTGTGTCGGTAAATGAGGAACAGGACGGATTAGTATGATGACGCCTTTGACATATTCATCATAATGCACGCTTGCGCAAATATCCCGACTTCGGTCTGCTCCACCACGCCGCTGGATTTCTCAGCCCTTCTGCTCTGCAGAGCTTTAATTAGTTTTATTTATTTATTAAACAGTGCCACTCCAAAGGTGTATACAGCGGCTAATCCGCTTAGCATTATACGAACGAACATTGAGCCATATGTAAAACAGAAGCTCTGAATGCATAAATTATACTTTTTTTTTTAGTTTTTATTCTTTTTGAAATTTTTTTTTTCATCTCAGCCCCCTCCCCAGTTCTCTCTGTCCATCTCGGAATTCAAATGAAATCAAATGGCCCCTTCATTTGCATGCACTTACAGAATATTGCATGTGCCGTGTTTGCTTTTTAAAGGCACAGAGGAGGCTGCCGCTCTCCCTCATTGACATCAAACAGCCCTCTGATATGCAAATAGAAAGGCAGGGGAAGAATAGATCCACCAGCTTTGTTTGGATGTGGGCCAAGGTTTTCTGGGGCTCGAGACCGCACGCTTGCCTCCGTTCTGATCATTTCTGTGAAAGAGGTACATGTGGGGACGAGGCTCAAAACGGTGAGCGTTCGCCCAATGAAGTAATATGTCGCACTAAAATAACCCGTTTTGTTAATCAATTCCCGACCTCTTTTAACTGCCTCGAGAAATAGGTTTACTTCATTGCCGGAGCCTCAATTATTGAGACTGCATGTGAAAAGGTCATAATTACTGAGTCGTTTTGGCTAAGCGAGCTTCATTCTGTCTTAATTAATAACATAACGTCATATTAGTTTCTGCTTTGAAGTGAGGGCGTGCACTCATGGACCTCTAAAGCAACTGCGCTGGACAACACCGTGCTAAAAGCTTAGAATCGCTGCAGAATTTAAAAAAGGATCATTTGATGCTGTATCCCACTCAGCGTTTTAGGAGAATAATAGATGTTGGCTTCATTAAGTACTGAGCAGAATTGTCAGTGATGCTAAAACATCTGTTTGATTAAAATAAATGGTGCGCTTTGATGTGAAATTGGTGAAATGTAATACCAAACACACTTGAAATCTGTGTTTAAGAGAGAAAATGATACCCACAAACCATGTCAAGAGATGATTGGTCCGTGCAAATATGTGATTTAATAAAAATCACGCTACATTAAAAACATGTTAACATGCAAAAAGAGTCAGGTTGATTGTTTTGTAAAATTTTTCTCAGCAAAATCTTTTTCGATACTTTTACAGCAGTCATGGAAACGAATTGTGCAGTTACAAAAATTAAAAACCCTTGCATCGGATATTTAATCTGATTTATAAGGGAATTGTTTGTTTGAGTTGGTACTTTGAATTGAATGCATTAGTAATTCACCAGAGAATTGTTCTGATAATATATTCGCAAAGAACTAGATTGAAAGTCAAGTCACATTATCAGTGTTAGAAATAAAATGAATATTTTACAGTATTTTAGTGAATTTAAGCATATACTGTATACACACTACCGTTCTTTTTTTTTTGCTACCGTTGAATTCTTTTATTCAGCAAGAAATGACAGTAAAGACGTTTGTAATTTTATTTTAAAAAATGTTATTTACGGTAAATGCTGTTCTTTTGAATTTTCTGTTCATCAAAAAAATCCTGAAAAAAAATCATGATTTACACAAAAATATTAAGCAGCACAACTGTTTTCAACATTGATAATAAGTTTCTTGAGCAGCGAATCAGCATATTAGAATGATTTCTGAAGAATCATGTGACACTGAAGACTGGAGTAATGATGCTGGAAATTCAGCATTACATCACAGGAATAAATTACATTTTAAAATATAAAAGATATTTTAAATTGTAATAATATTTCACAATATTACTGTTATTACTGTATGACACTTCCGTCAAAAATATTACAAATCTTGCCAAGCTCAAACCTTTGAATAGTTAAAAAATTTGAAGTCTGACAAAGGATTAATAATAGATGGATAAATAATATATTGACCATGTATTTTGAAATAATATTAATTAAGGTTTGAATTTAAACTGTGATCTTTAGCTTTAGTTTTTTGGCTAATTTATACTTCGTATCGACTGATAAAATCATAAATATCTGCCAATAACTACTATGTTACAATCCATTGTGCATCTGTAATGTAACGATCTTGCTGGCGTTATTTAATTGCATTCTATCAGATTCATGGAGACGTTTCTCAGTGCTTGTTGTGCATCTTGAAAGTCTCCCCAAATGCTTGTTTCCCCATGAGGCTCCTGCTGTACTCACAAACTTCAGATGTTTTCCATTGCAGTTGCTTCAAATGAAAAGGGAAGGAAAGTTTATTGAGGGGTTTCAATCTAAGGCCTGCATCAGATTATAGTCGATCCCAGAGCCCTTCACATTCATGGTCATCCTGTTGTGCTGTTTTTAGAGTAGCAGGGGTCCATGCTGAGCTTTTGAGACGCTTTACGTCTTAAGACATCTTAAATCTTAGAAACTGTATGCTTCAAATAGTCATTTAGGTAGGTTGAACAGTTTGACTGTTAAACATTTAAAGTAAAACGTTGATGTTCTGGGTTAACGAAGATTGCATGCGTCTATGGAAAGTCTGTGCTGCCATCAAAGCATATTTATTTATTTATTTGTTTATTGCCTGCAGCATTTCAAGAAACAAAAACGGCTGATTCCTGAGAAGACAGTATGGAAGTACTTTGTTCAGCTGTGTAGCGCACTGGAGCACATGCACTCCCGTCGTGTCATGCACAGAGGTACACACACACACACACCACACACACACGTCTAGTGACATGTACATGCAGAAACAGACTTTTAAGGGGACATATTCTGCACCTCTAATACATTTTTTTTTCCTGTCCATTTTTTTTCACCTCTCACTGACCCTTAAATGAATAGTTCACCCATATGAGTTTTTTTTTTCACTGAACTTTTGGAGAAATTCAGCATTACTACGACTCAATCACCACCGATCCCTGCAGTGATGGTGCCATCAAAATGAGAGTCCAAACAGCTGATAAAAACATCACAATAATCCACAAGTAGTCCACACCACTCCAGTCCATCAATTATTGTATTGTGAAGTGAAAAGCTGCATGTTCGTAAGAAACAATTTCATAATTAAGGTGTTGTAATTTTAAACAGTCACTTCTGGCCAAAAATACAAATCAAAATACAAGTCCGTAATCTATAGTAATACCAGTGAAAAAGTCCATCCCCTGTTGTCCTCTCACATCAAAATCCACCAATATATATTTGTTTACAACCGTTTGGACTGATTTCACTTGTAAACAGTGCTTGATCTATACACATTTTCTCCTGATTCAGACAAGGCATCTTTTTCACTGGAGAAAACAACTTTAGGTAGCCAGAAGCAATGGTTAAAAACAACTTGATGCATGTTTTCACTTCACAAGACATTAATTGATGGACTGGAGTGGTGTGGATTAGTTGTGGATTATTGTGATGTTTTTATCAGCTGTTTGGACTCTCATTCTGATGGCACCCATTCACTGCAGAGGATCCATTGGTGAGTCAGTGATTTAATGCTGAATTTCTCCAAATCTGTTCAGATGAAGAAACAAACTCGTTTACATTAGATGGGCTACATTTTCAGCAAACTTTCATTTTTAGGTGAACTCTTCCTTCAAAATTCTCTTCCTGCTAAATTTTGTAGACCAAAAAGTTTTTTTTCCCTCCTTTGTAATAGTGTAGCTATGTATAAAGCACACAAACCACGTTACCAACTTGAACTCATTGCGAAATTTGCATGGGGAAATCATGCAAGATTCCTGATCTTGTGAATTCCTGTTAAAAAAAATATAATTAAAACTGGTCAACCAACTAATTAAATAGTCAGTTGTTGGAATACTAGTCGATCATCTTGACCTATCCCTAATTGGGACATCATTGTCCCCCTACTACATCATCCTTGTGCTATATTGCATGTTACGAAGAAAAAAAACTTGTTTCACTTCTCATCTGCTTCTCATCAGCTCTGAGACGAGACTGTCTAATGTCTTTGCTATGCACAAGCTTGACCAGACACACTGCAGAGCGCATTGCATCATCCTCTTGCCATTTGAAAACAAGCAAGATGATGCAACTGTCCAAGGCGACTCGAGACAGTCTTCCCCAGTTCCCATGCATTTACACAACTCTTGTCGGAAGTATTGTAACATATGAGACCTGTGCGAGTCTGTGTATTAGCAGTACTGGAAAGGGTTACAGCAGGGCACGGGTTTACATTCAGATCATTTCCCTTTGTTGATTGTAAACTCTTGGCGGCAGTCAGGTCAGATCTTGTTTTTCTTCACCACCTGGTCTGTATGTATGCGTTACTGTTGGAAAAGTTCATGTCCAGAGGTGTCTGGCATCAAACACGAGCACATGCTTCCAGAATCGTTGTGTCTTGGCTGGTCTCTTGAAAGTAATTTGAGCCAAGGTGATGTGTAATACCTTGCTAATGGTAACCTTTCCGTTAACCTTTCTTAAACATTTCTGAATATTTATATAGGCCATTTTTCTGAATCAACAAGTTCTTACACAATCTGCAAAGTTTTGCAGGTTTCCGCAGTATTTGAATACATGTCATTCACAAAGTTATATTCTTGCCCCTTGTGTTTGTGTAGGGCTCAACAACAAGGAGTTGACAAAAAGTGCTGTGTTGCCACTGAAGATCTTACCACTACTGATCTCGTACATCCATTTTTTGTGCATGAGATGATGTTCTCTAGCTGGCTAGTATAGATATGACAGGGCTCCAGACAAAAAAAATAGAGTAAGGAGCCATTAGGGCATTTCGCACCGCTTTAGTTCCAGAACTAAATGTACAGTACTAAAGTACTGGAATGATTTTGCGCAAACTATTTCCCAGTACCATTTAAAAGGTTGGATTCGCACCGACAGTTTGTACTAGGAGCCGGTCAACAGCGACGTCATTTGTGTGCGGCGTTCAACAACGGAAACAAATTAGAACAACATTAACAACAGGAGGATGGGGGACACTGTGATCGGAGCTGTTTTTGTTATGTCTCGCGGGTTTCACAATAATGGACATGGAAATTCGACGTATACATAAAGCGATTGAAAGACCGGAAAGGAGGACTAAGAATCTCCAACGACAACTGGAAGTGCTACATGGGCTACAAATGCCTGCACTTCAGCGTCTGTCCATCTATCGCTGTTCTCCATACTTGCAAAATAAGTTGACACAATGTTTACAGTATGTTTACACAGCGTTTTAAAACATGGCGGGTGAGGGCGTTTGGCCAATCAATGTCTACTTAACTTCACGATTAGTACCAGTTGTGCTGATTAGACCCTGCTCCGGAGTAGGAGCTAATTTGGGTTCTCGAAAAAAGGCGTCCGGTACTAAAATCGCAACCCAGTTCCGGTGGTGCGAAACGCCACAAAAGTGCGTAGTGTTTTTTTTTTTTCCCACAATTAGTTTCTGATACTAACGAAAAGGTTCCCCGCGGTGCGAAAGGCCCTATTGGCTCCTATAAGAAAAAAACGTAGGCGCCAAATTATTTTTTAGGTGCCACAGAATAAACACGTTTTATTTATTTATTATATTATTAGTATTTATTTTTTTTTTTTTTTTGGCATTTTAACATTTCATCATCTGTCGTGTTGGTCGCATCGTATTCTTGAATTTATCAACATTTAAATCAATCTTGTAGATGACCTGGGAACTAAGGTTCACTTAAAGTGGGAATTAAATGTCTTTTCCAACTTGAAATATACAGTCACAAAGAATTGTTCATCACACAGAATCTGTACCAGTATCATGGACCATAAGCATCACTTGGCCACTGAGTGTAGTTTGGGCTCCTCCTCAATGCATCCTGTAAATGTTGTCATACACTCTTAAAAATAAAGGTGCTTCACGATGCCATAGAATAACCTTTTTTTTGTCTAAATGGTTCTATAAAGAACCTTTAATATCTGAAGAATCTTTCTGTTTCACAAATGGTTCTTTGAAAGAAGGTTCTTCAGATTATAAAAGTTGAGAAAGAGATGGTTCTTTAAAGAAACTTTGACTAAATGGTTCTTTGTGGAACCAAAAATGCTTCTGTGAAGAACCTTTTAAGCACCTTTATTTTTAAGAGCGTATTTCCTTTTCTTAATTCGATAAATGCCGTTTATAGGAGGCGTTATCATGTAGACAACAGGTTAAGTAAAAATATTAATATGCAATAGCGCATAAATATAGCAGAACGCTCCTCTTTATAGTTATTTTTCTAGCTGACTAATGAGCTTATGGACGCTGAATGGTTATTCTGAGGTAAATGTATTATTACGTTGCAATGTTTACAAGCTTTACACATTTTCCTCAGTTTAAAACACTGAATGAGCTTTTACATGAGACATTTCAGTAAGTTGTACTGTAGGCTTTCTTATAAAATAGCCTACCTTTTGATGTTAATTCATGTTCATTATGTACTATAGTAGTAAAGAGAAATATTAAATGGGTTCACTTGCCGCTTGAACTGAGGTGCTAAAGCGATCGCGCCTGCCGCATTAAAGAACGCCAAAACCATGTTTATTGTTTGAATTTCATTATGAATTTGGCATAATTTTAAAGCTGATACTTTGTTTGTCAGAGCTTTTTGCGATTACTGGACGACATATGAAGTTCACGCATTAACAGAACACAGCATAGACTAAGATCTTGATAAGAAGAAGCCACATTAGTAATGATTATAAACAAAAACTGTTAACGATATTGCCAATATACACACAGCTGACAGCTTTACCTGTTGTAGTTTGTTCAAGTTGTGCACGAAATAGACACTTTTACTTGCACGTCTCCGTCATTTCGATCTCTCGTGCTGCACAACTGAGCTGCATTTAGCAGGTGTGCGACAGTGCTGCTTTGCGCCAGAGATGAGGACTGTTTGAAACTTTTTTTTAGTTATAACATGTAAATATATATAGGCAACAACTTCATTTGCAAATTAATATTTTTGGTTGCAAATGCGACCGTTTTAATCGCAGTCTGGAGCCCTGTAAGATTTTGCTGAAATTGCAAAAAGGGCTCAGTAAAGCATCAGTAAGAATATGTTGAAAATTATAGTCATTGTATTTTATTTGATTTACGTTAAAACTATATGATTTCCAGCTTGTTGAAATCATACATTTTCAGTAAAATTATGTGTATGTATATGGTTTTGTGTGTGTGTGTATATATATATATACACACACACACATACATATTGCAATATGTGTGCATTGTAACACTTGTATAATGTTATAATATAACAACCAGAAATCATAATATCATGTAAAATTATTATATTTGTTATTTTGTTACATAAATATAATATAGAATATAATATAACAGGGGCGTAAAAAATTATACAATATTTATATAATACGATATAATATTTATATAATAAAATACCTAGAACATATAAATATGCTTGAAGTATAAGAATGAACAATTTTTTAATTTTTTGGGGCCATTAAAAATGTTGGCAGGTCACATAAAATCTGTTCTACTCCGACTGGGCCAGCAGGAAAAATCCAAATTGTTGTCATTTATTAAATATTTTGCTTAAATTTGATCATGCTTTCAGGCTACCAATAAGAGTATAGTACTCTTAGTACTAGCTCTATTAACCTTCATTTTACCATATTTAAATCCACTCTGCTGACAAACTGCAGAAAATGTGAAAAGAAGGTTGCCGATTTCTTTTGGTTGTACTGATCAGTCAGTAAAACTCACATTTACTCCCTCCACAGACATTAAACCCGCTAATGTCTTCATCACAGCCACTGGAGTGGTGAAACTGGGCGACTTAGGCTTGGGACGTTTCTTCAGTTCCAAAACAACCGCAGCTCATTCTCTAGGTAAGCGCTCCTCCCTCCCACCTCCTTGTCTGTTTCTTTCTGTCCTTCATGGAAAACGGAAAAATGAGCATTGAATGCAGCGGAAAGGGCCTTTAATTACTCAGTAGGGCCCGGATGTATTTCATTAGGGCTGGCTACAAGCAGAACCATGTGTCTCTTATAAAAAAGTGCCTTCCCGACGGCCCCTGGAGCCAGTTGAGAGCAAAGCGTGCCAGCGGCTGTATCCAT
This sequence comes from Sinocyclocheilus anophthalmus, assembly GCA_018155175.1. NCBI lineage: Eukaryota > Metazoa > Chordata > Actinopteri > Cypriniformes > Cyprinidae > Sinocyclocheilus > Sinocyclocheilus anophthalmus. Next base: position 215,550 of record JADLZN010002132.1, on the reverse strand, counting down.
TTCATTGAGCAGTTGGCCTTTCCTGTTGCCTTGACCCAATGACCCCACTCCGCACATATGATGTCTGGAGGAGGACAGGATCCTGAATCCATAACGATGCTAGGCTAGGACACCCTATGGTGACAGAGCAACTTTTGGCTAAGTTGCCCGAGGAGGTGCTGCTTTTAACACGCCTTATATTCCAGATGACCTGTTGTTTAAAATCTCATTTCAAGAGTATACAAATTTGTTAACAGCTTGTCTTCTGCTTTATAGCAGTTCATATTGCTAAAAAGTTTTTTTTCACCATCAAGATCAGATTGTTTGTGACATTCCTGCATTGAAGCATAGATCATATTTCTGTTGTCAAATCTACTTTGACTCCGTTTTGGATATGCATTAGGATATGCTAGTTAGAAGTCAATAATCAGTATCATTATTGTTCATATTTGAAGTAGGGATATATATACTAACTATTTATTTATACTTTACCATCACCTAACACTCACTTAGTTATTCAGTTAAAAATACTAACAATTTAATAACACTGTAAAATATAGTCTTTACCCATTTTTTTTAAATGATCTATTTTTACTGAACATCTTGGTGTTATTTAGTATCATTTAGATACTATTACAGTATTTATTAATATTATGAATTAGCCTTTATTTTATATTTTCTTTCTACTTTTTAATTTTAATTCAAATTTGAGTAATATTCTTGTTTATATCTTTTAAATAACTAATATTTTTATTAATTTTATTTATGTGTTTTTTTTTATTTAGTTAGTATTTCACTGTATTTACTACATCAGTTAAGCTAAATACTAAATTTGCAACTAGCTGATTATATATACAAAAATAGTACATAATTTTAATATCAGCCTTTTATCATTTATCTCCTTGAGAACTGTGACCATATCTAGGTGCCAAAATATCTAGAGATTATCCAGTATTACGCCAGTGAGTTTTGATCAGCCCATCTGACTGACTCACATTTTCCTTATAAAATGTGCATAAAATATTTGTGACAATTTTGATCTAATTATGATTACCGGACTTCTATTTCTGCAATTACAATTATTAGGCTGCTGCTGACAGGTTACAGTAAACACAACACAATTAGCACACAAGAATAGATTCTAACTACTCTCTTGTATTCAAAAACTACAATATGAAACAGAATTTAAATGGCATATAAATCCAGTATGTTTATGTGAAATGTGCATCTGTGTGTAGGAGTATAACATTATGTTTTATGTCAGCACATGGTGAGTATAATGTTGACAAATAAGAAATTTTTTTTTTGCAAGTGTCTAGAAATAGCTAAGTTTGCAGCATGTCTTACATTGCAAGCTTCCAGCATTCACCTCTACAGCAAACAACACTGCGTCTAGAAACACACGAAAACCTAAACTCACAGCGCCCTCTACAGGACGCTCCGCTCCCTCGTGCTGAAGTCCAGATTTTCAGGATGAGCTACAATCTCCACAAGGGCTTAATCAGGGCTGTCCTTAATCATGTCTTAATGGCGCCTGCGTCACCTGGGGACCAGAGGAGCCGGTGGATCCGTATGACCACATCATCCATTCGCACCTGCTCTCGGGGCCGGTGCCACACGGTATCATTTACAGACTGCCATGTTAGGGATCCCTAACAAGGCTTTTTTAAGACCTCAGCATGATTTATAACTGCTAATGCATCGGCGAATCATACCACCGCAGTTGCACTTGTCTTTTGTAGAGTTATATACCTAGCTACCTCCCCACCTACTTATTTATTTATCCGAGCGCCTGGAATTCTTCTCTCGGGATGTTTTAGTATTGACAGTTGGAATGTACAAACGAGCATAAAGACACCCAGGTAGGTACAGCACATATGCGAGAGAGAATCTCCTCCGGTTCTCGGTCACCTGTCCCGTAGGCTCTGGCTCTCCATGTGAAGGCTAAAGCTTGAACCATAGCAGGGTATGAAATTCATGAGTGTCTACATGGCAGGTTAAATTCACCCATGGGCAAAGAGACCTTCGATCTGTATCTCCCTCAGGGCGGGCAGACCAAAGCTTCCCGCTCCCGTTCTCCCTCGCTCCTCACAGCCGCTTCACCTCTCCCCCTCTCTGTTTCTCTCCCTGCATGGGGGCGGTTTGGGGTGGAGGGTGCAGGGTTGCTTTGGTATGTTTGGGGGTTGACAGTTCAGCCTGTAATGAGACAAACCACCACGGTAGAACTCTGGGATGCACGTTGGACGGAGGTCCGGGAAGTGCTGTTCCACGGCTGTCAATTCTTCTCTTAAGAAGCCGAGCCCTAGCCTTTTAACTCCGTCTCCGAGTTGCTCCGCAGCCCACAGATACAAACAAAACATAAGACTGAAAGAAAGGAAAGATAGCTCTTTACGTTTCCCGCCAGAGGCTTTCTAGCCTTTAAATATAACAGAGAGGTGAACTGAAAGAAAGGCTTTTTGAGGGGGGAAAAAAGTTGGTGCTAATTACATGCTAGCGTCTCATCCGAGGGTTTTGAGGTGACTGGGAGTGCCGTTCAAACTCAGAGGTCTGAGGAGTTAACGAGACTGAACTGATTTTACTTTTAATCCCTCACTTTGCGCAGTTTACACGTCTTCTTTTGTAATTAAGTGTGTTTGTGGATTTCAGCGTAATTAGCGTACCGTTGAGAGTCAGCGGTAATCTCTTCTTTCGTTCGAAAAAGGATCTGGGCTGTTTTTCAAAGAATTTATCGTAATTTCATAATTCATCATAACGGAATGAATCCTTACACAACCTACGATTTATTTGCATGAATACCTGCTGCTGGAGTAGTTGCTCTGTAGTGCTAGGCTTTTAAGAAACTGTTCGCACGAGAGGAGATGCCCCTTTTAAAGTCTAATGATGGATGTTGAAGCACTCCATCAAAAATTTTATTTATTTGTTTTTTGAAGTTATGGTTGTGATAAAGGGTCAGTTTCTATGTTTCTGCTTCCTGTTTCAGGGTTCACATTGTTAAACTAGTTTTTCATCAGCTAGTCTCAACTTTTAGTAGACCATTCGTAAGTTTATTCCCACAAAAAGTGTCAACATGATGTTTTCAAAACATTGCATCTAAAATTTAAAGTTTACCTTTAAAGACATTAATAGTTTAATATCAGTTAACTTTAGCAAACATCAAAACCAATATCCTTTTTTCATTATAATGTTGTGATGGCTAAATTCACTTGAAGCATTTCAAATTAATTGATTTAAATTTTTAATGATTTCTTTTTCTTTTTTGAAGTTTCATACCCATGGCTTTTTAATATTGGATCATCCCTAGATATAACAATGCACTTATGGCTATTGAAGTCAATGATATTGACCAGTCAGATTTCACTGATGCCATTTCGAATTTCTCATAGGCAGCTCTCACTATCTGTTTGACTTTCTTCTACTTGTATAAAAGAAAATGCTTTTTAACATAGTTCGGTTTGACACACTGATTGCATCAATAGGGCGATAGGTAGGAGGGAAGGGCCACGTCTTTGCTTGTGTTTTTCTCAGCAAGAGTTTCAACCTCAGCCCCGCTAACCGCCCAACCATCCTGACACCGTTTGGTGTCGAGACGTTTCGCTTTGGCTCTTGTTCTCGCCACCTGAGACTTCTTAACGCTTTGTCAGATCTGAGCTGTTTGTGCCAAGACTAAACTTTCTCAAACTGCATGCATTTGTCACATTGCTTTTTTTTTAACTCTTCTTTTTTTCGTTTTTTGTTTTACCCCTCCCTCTTTCTATCATCAATCTTTCACGGTGCCTGGCTGGTTGGCCACAGTCACTGAGCAGTAAGGAGCTTGTCAAGGCTTCAGGGAGTACAGCTCGGGGAGTTTGACTGGCCTCTTGGGTCCCGCTCTTCTGCCTGATGGCTATTAGTCACTGCCAATTACCCACAATTCTTTGCAGGGCCACAGACTAAGCGACCTGACGGTCTGCTCAGTCTCACGTCTGTCACAGTGCGATTCTCAATGCCTTCCAACATACAGTATATCTTCCATTGGTCGAGCAAACCCCCCCAATACGCTCTCTTGGTTATACTTCAAAATAAACTACACATGATATTTAGGAAAAATGTTTTGAAGAGCATCAAACGACAAAACCAAACCATTATACATTGGTGGTTAGCCGTCACGTGTTAGTGTGAAATCATCAGATAGGACCTACATTTTCCTGTGGAGGAGTTGGTAAATCATCGAAGACCGTTTTGGTACAGTGGCTGTTTAGTTTTTATCGAATTTCAAAGAAAGTCAAAGAGTGGAGAGTGGAAAAAAAACATGAGTGAATTGATTAAAGTTTCATTTGGCCGTGTTGAATGGTTCCTGTTGTAAATCACTGAGGTTCTTTTGTAATGAGAAGTGAATGAGAGATTTGAAATCTCCTCACATGTAAGCTGAGATTTTCACATACTTGCAGTCTCTCTAAACCACCCACCTACATGAGTTCATGAACATTCACATTCGGCTCCATCTGTAAAAGTTGTTCTACAAGTCATAATCTGAACATCAAACCACTGCTGTTCCCAAATTACACAGGTTGTTTTTTGTTTATTTCCAGATCATGTTAGTTACATCATACATCCCAAATGAATGTGGTTTTATTTCAATGCCATTGTTCTAGTAAATTGTCTGTATTTTTTTGTAATTTATGTTTTATGTTATAGCACAGTAGCTCCTTTTCTAAGTGTTGTCTTTAAATAATTAGGCTAAATAAGTTTAAATGTAATGTTTGTTGTAGTAAGGTGTTCGAAAATGGTATTGTCGTTATTATTAAACATTTTAAAATGTTTTCAGACATACAATGCATGTTCTTTGAGCAGAAATGTCTTCGTTTCTGTTTTTCTCAACAGGGTTTTCAGTTATGGCAATCGAGAACCATATATGTGCTGTTTTTTAATGAATCAGTCAAAGAGACTCACCTCTATTTTGTTGTAATAAATATGAAAATGAACTTAAAGAATAAAATATGTAATATGTAGAATATATGTAAGTATGTATGTATGTATGTATATATATATATATATATATTTGTGTATATATATATATATATGTAGATTGTATATACACATAGTTGGAACAAATTTGGGATGTTGTTTGAGTACATGTTTATTTCTGTGTTCATTTTGATATTATGCATTTTGAAATTTATATTGCAATGTTTATCATATCATACATATCAGGGGTCTTCAACTAAAATTGCTTGAAGTCCAGTAATGAACGCTCCTCACCAGCCGAGGTCCAGACAATTATATACCTAAAAACACAGTTCATCATTGAATTCAGTGATGTCACCGTCCAGCTCAGTTCAGTTTAAGTAGTATCTGTGCATTCAAGTCGACGATATCGCTGGAAATTTAGTGTCCCAAACTAAGCAAGCCAGAGGCGACAGCGGGAAGGAACCAAAACTCCATCTGTGACAAAAATGGAGAAAAAAAAAACCTTGGGAGAAACCAGACTCAATCGGGGGGCCAGTTCTTCTGGTTATGCTGATTTGCTGCTCACGACAAATTATAATTAGTATGTTAAACAGATGTGGATTGTCGGATTTTTGAAAAAGTTAAAGAACAGGCTATTCAGTAGAAAATAGAAATCTTTTGAAAAGTATATGTCTTATGTCAATTCTGACGATTTTAAAGGGGTCATATGATGTTGCTTAAAAAGAACGTTATTTTGTGTATGTTTTGGTGGTATTTGGTGTATTTGGTTTATTGAAATGTGTTTATGTGGTTTAAGGTCAAAAAAACACATTATTTTCCACATAACATACATTATTGTTGCTCCTCTATGCCCCGCCTTTCTGAAACGCATCGATTTTTTAAAAAGCTCATTGTTCTGAAAACCGAGGTGTGCTCTGATTGGCCAGCTATCCAATACACTGTGATTGGCCGAATACCTCAAGCGTATGAAGGAAATGTTACGCCCCTCACCATACTATGATGGCGTGTCCCAGCTGCGACGAGAAAAAAACATTAAAACCAGGGATTGAAATTAACTTTTTCACTCAACAGCCAATTTGGCTACTAAATGTTTAGTTACCGGCCATTCATAAGGTCTACTAGGCAAAAAAACCGAACTAAACCAACAGCTTGAGTCTGTCTACATGACAAAGCGACTGTTGCAAATAATTTTGTGTCGGTACTAAGGGTGTGCGATATTGACAAAAAATATATCTCAATATCTTCTGGGATTTTATCGATAACGATAAATAGACAATATTTTGCTGAGTGTGTTATTGTGCTGATATCTTAAGGACTACCGTGGACAGCTGACTCCTAAAGTTTTTGATATTCTTCATATTCTGTGTGGTCAGTTCACAGCAGTGATAGAAATTAATCTTTTCCAATACGTTTTAATTGATTTTTTTTACCTTTATGGGCATTTTTACCTTTATAAAACCATTTTCTCTAAAAGTGTCCATTACCTTTTGAGTCAAATTCTTACATTTAATAAGGCAATTCCGAACATACTGCAATTAAGCTGTTACTAAACAAATGAATCAGTATCAATAAAATTCATCTTTGCAGATTTTGCATATGAAGTGGCATTTAGATGTAGGCTATTTACACATGTTTATGCAGCTTAGAGGGACATGGAATGCTTTAAACTGCAGTTACAAATGCATAAATAATGTTTTGATATTTTAAACATGAAATGTTGAATGCTGATATTTGAAATTATTAAAAAAATGAAAAGATACTTTAAATGTGAAATTAAATCCGCAAGTAGATGGCAGCAAGACACTGTTAAGTGAGTCATTGCGACTGAACAGAATCATTTAAACGGTTGATTTTGCTCAGACGCGCAAAACAGCGCTGTGTTTGGAATGTTTTTTGTTGGCGAAATAGAGCAAAAACAGCCAATGTGATGTCTAAAACTTAAGTCTCTTGATATTAACTTATTGTTTATTGAACTGTTGTATAAAATCAATATCACATTTGTAACCTTGCTGATTTTTTAAGAAAAAACGTCACTCTTCGTGTGATATTGATTAACTATATGAATTGATATAAAATTAGTACTGATATAAATATATATATTTTCCAACCCCCTTATCTTGAATTTTGTGATCATTCTAAATGCATTTTAATAGACCGATTCATGTAGTGAAAGAATGCACTCTAAATGCGCACGGCACAAAGTTAGTCTAACCAGACTACATCACGTCGCGTATGCGTGCACTTTGTACATATACAGTGGGTACAGAAAGTATCAGACCCCCTTAAATTTTTCACTCTTTGTAAATTGCAGCCATTTGCTAAAATCATTCAAGTTAATTTTTTCCCTCATTAATGTACACACAGCACCCATATTGACAGAAAAACACATAATTGTTGACATTTTTGCAGATTTATTAAAAAAGAAAACTGAAATATCACATGATCCTAAGTATTCAGACCCTGTGCTCAGTATTTAGAAGCACCCTTTTGATCTAATACAGACATGAGTCTTTTTGGGAAAGATGCAACAAGTTTTTAACACCTGGATTTGGGGATCCTCTGCCAATTCCTCCTTGCAGATCCTCTCCAGTCTGTCAGGTTGGATGGTAAACGTTGAAGGACAGCCATTTTTAGGTCTCTCCAGAAATGCTCAATTGGTTTAAGTCAGGGCTCTGGCTGGGCCATCAAGAACAGTCACAGAGTTGTTGTGAAGCACTCCTTCGTTATTTTAGCTGTGTGGTAATTGTCTTGTTGGAAGGTAAACTTTTGGCCCAGTCTGAGGTCCTGAGCAATCTGGAGAAGGTTTTCGTCCAGGATATCCCTGTACTTGGCCGCATTCAGTTTTCCCTCGATTGCAACCAGTCGTCCTGACCCTGCAGCTGAAAAACACCCCACAGCATGATGCTGCCACTACCATGCTTCACTGTTGGGACTGTATGAGACAGGTGATGAGCAGTGCCTGGTTTTATCCACACATACCGCTTAGAATTAAGGGCAAAAAAATCTATCTTGGTCTCATCAGACCAGAGAATCATATTTCTCACCATCTCACAACTCCATGCGGGCTTTCTTGTGTCTTGCACTGAGGAGAGGCTTCTGTAGGGCCACTCTGCCATAAAGCCCCGACTTTTGGAGGGCTGCAGTGATGGTTGACTTACTACAACTTTTTCCCATCTCCCTACTGCATCTCTGGAGCGCAGCCACAGTGATCTTTGGGTTCTTCGTTACCTCTCTCACCAAGGCTCTTCTCACCCGATAGCTCAGTTTGGCCGGACGGACAGCTCTAGGAAGGGTTCTGGTCATCCAAAACGTCTTCCATTTAAGGATTATGGAGGCCACTGTGCGCTTAGGAACCTTAAGTGCAGCAGAAAAATTTTTTGTAACCTTGGCCAGATCAGTGCCTTGCCACAATTCTGTCTCTGAAATCTTCAGGCAGTTCCTTTGACCTCATAAATCTCATTTGCTCTGACATGCACTGTGAACTGTAAGGTCTTATATAGACAGGTGTGTGGCTTTCCTAATCAAGTCCAATCTGTATAAACAAACACAGCTGGACTCAAATGAAGGATAGAACCATCTCAAGGATGATCAGAAAAAAATGGACAGCACCCGAGTTAAATATACGAGTGTCACAGCAAAGGGTCTGAATACTTAGGACCATGTGAATTTCAGTTTTTCTTTTTTAATAAATCTGCAAAAAATGTCAACAATTTGTCAATTTCTGTCAATATGGGGTGTTGTGGGTACATTAATGAGGAAAAAAAAATTACCTTAAATGATTTTAGCAAATGGCTTGCATTTAACAAAGAGTGAAAAATTTAAGGGGGGTTGAATACTTTCCGTACCCACTGTAGCGTGTGTTTTGTTTGGTTTTTGCATATATCGATAATGTCAGGATGTTCACAAGTTAGGATTTGTGCTAAACTGCGCAGAGTTTGGCTGGGCATGAAATCCAAGAAAGAAGAGTGAACATGTGTAAACCTTACGAAAAGTACACGCAAACATGGCTAGGATGTGGCAGCGTACCCTCCAAGCTGCATTTTTAACGCCTTTGGCGGGTTGGCGGTGTTAATTTCATAAATGATTAAAACACATTAGAAACGCGGCATTTGTGCTCCAGTGGGGGACATAAGTACGGATAGAAGACGGATATGGTCTTTTTCTGCGTTGCATCGCACCGCGTAAACATAAAAACATGTCTGCATTTGTGATCGGAGAAATGACAAACAAACAAGCGCTACTCTACACTGCCCAAAACTCGCGTTTGAGTCATCAGTGGCAAAACTCTTTAATATGCAAATACTTAAAGTCTGTGAGTCAGAATAGCCGCATTGTAGGCTACTCTCCAGGGATCAGGAAAAACAGTCTCCATAAAAGCACGCAAACATCTGAATATTGGGTGAAACCGTTACTGGAAACAGGGTTGTAAATAAACTTGACCACTGATTCAAGTCATGGCCTCTTTTGGAAGCCAAACAAAGATGTTTCGCTTTCGCAACGAAACACACAGCGTCTCCATGACATGGCGGCGGCAACAATACTACAGCGAGAATCAAAGTCACGCCTTCTTTCTTTGCGTGAACATTTGGGCAGCGTTATGCAAATCTTCCCACATCGTGATGTAGACATGTGGGGGCGTGTTTGAATGAGGCGTTTTAGGAGGGTGTGGACGAGTCTTAACTTTTATAAAGAATATCTCTTTGGGTTTGAGACTTTAGTCTTTGCAACTTTAGGGATCTTGTCTATTCACAAACAGCTTGTAACACTCCAAAGAGAAAGGAAATCGCATCATATGACCCCTTTATTTACCCTTACTGAATAAAATTGTTTTTTCTTTAAAAAAAAAAAAAAGCCCAATGGTAGTGTACAAACCGTTAAAATGTTTCCCTCCATACTGTACACACGCATCGCTGAGTTTGTTGATAGCAACCTCGCTTTAGTAATCTAAAACTCCTCAGTCTGAAACCTTTGTCAATGAAGCATCCATGGATGAACTCCTCGCATAGCAAACCAGACTGCCTAACTCTCTCTCTGTCTCTATCTGTCTTTTTTTCTGTTCCAGTGGGCACCCCATATTACATGTCTCCCGAGCGAATACACGAAAACGGATATAACTTCAAATCTGACATCTGGTCGCTAGGCTGCCTGCTCTATGAGGTAAGGTATAGAAACCCATCCCATCACTCCCCCTCCTCCGTTTATACACCCCAACCCTCCCTAACTCTACCGTTCTCTTTCCGAGCTTCGGCCAGAGCTGTTCGTCTCCTTTTGTGAGACGCAATCCTACACCTTGCGGTTTGTCGTGAAAATTACAATATGGTTTTGTACTCTGAGGTAAATGGTTTCCACAAAGGATACCTGGAGTATGTTCCCGAGCTGATGAGGAAATTTGAATGACATTTACATGTGTTTTAAATAACATCCACTGCTCTTGCTGCGAAATGATACTGACTGCTTTGATTAGACTTTAATAGCATACGCTTCTCCATGACACAGTGGACCAGTTTTCTCTTCAGCTCTCAGTCTAAATTGAAGATGAAGTTGCAAGGAGGTCAGCTGTGTTTTTTCGGCTGTGATAAATGTTTAGACCTTAAAGGGGTAGTTCACCCAAAAATGGAAGTTTTGTCATTATTTAATCACTCTCATGTCATTCCAAACCTTTTTCAAGGAAACACGAAAGGTATATTTTTTGAGGAACATCTGTGCCTCTCTTTTCAGTATAATGAAAGTGAATGTGAACGGGATCTGTCAAGCTTCAAAATGACAAAAAAAGCACCATAAAAGTGGTCTATTTAACGCTATTACACGTTTTCTGAAGTCATACGGTAAACTTGAATTAAATTTAAGTTGCTATTCATTAATAATTTTCACCTCCAGTGAGCTGTTATAATTAGGGTTAACAGTGATTGGATCAATGAGTCATTGAGAACCAAATCAGCCAATTTGTTAATGTGTCATTCACATAGTTTTGTGAACTGGACCAATTAATTTTTTTAAAAAGATTATTACATTTATTAAAAAGATAAAAAGAATGATTCATTCATAAATTAGACATTACTAACTCTTGCTCTCATAAATGCACCAAGAAGTAATAACTACAGATTGCGGTCAGTTTAGAAAAATGTAAAGCTTCAGAAAACTTGCAATACATATGACTCATATGAATCATTTTTATGATACTTTAATATGCTCTTTTGTCATTTTGAGGCTTGGAAGCCAAAATATCCAAATGCAAGAGGTAAAAATGTTTGGGCTGACAGTGAATAAATATGATTCATAAGTTACTGTATTTTTTTTTCTCTTCAAATTGTTTTTTGCTAATTCAGATCAATTTGATTCAATATACAGTTCGATTAGATTTAACTGTAAATTGATTCTTTTTTTTATGTTTTGATAGCAGTGATTCTCAATCTTTTTGACTCCCTTTAATACTTCTTTTGTAATAAAAATAAACTCAAAATATGTCAGTTTAATGTTGTATATCTTAATTTTTAGTGTTGTTTTTAGCATTTTACTTAATGTGTTAATGTAACAACATTTAAGTCAATTGAAGACTTACAGGGACCCCATGGAAGGCCCCCTGAATGAAAACCACTGTATAGGATTTAATAATGTATCTTAAACAAGAAAATAAAGACAAACTATTTCAGACTGTAGAACATAACTGGAAAGGAAAACATTTCTATAAGTTCATGAATGATTCATTTTGAAGTTTCTTTAAATTGAGAAAAAGGAAAAAAATTAAGGGCCTGGATATTCTTAAAAATGTCCATTTTGTGCTCAACGAAAGACAGTCAGTCTTTTTGAAATAACATCAAGGTGAGTAAATGATGATAGAATTGTAGTTTTCAGGGGAACTGTCCCTTTAAGCATCTGACAGCGTGAGATCTTGCATAACAGATCTTGCGAAATCACAGATTCCTGTTCAAAAGTGGGCATTTTGTGTGTTTCTGTGTGTTTTTTTTTGGCCCTGGTTTCCTCTTAACCAGGTGACTTGGGCCACCTGGAATGGGTTGCAGCAATCCGTAAATGACACAATGCTTGATCCCATGGGGTGTACTGGCTACTACCAAAAACTGGTGTATAAACACACACAAGCAGGCGCAAATTCACACTCGCACAGTGTGGAAATAGACACATTGTTAGTCCAGTACCTGTTCTATCCCTTCAATCCCCTGAGTGTTTATTTCCCTCCCCGCTTCGTCTTTTACCTCTTTTTTGGGGGGAAGCTTACCAGTAGCTACACCTCTCAAAGTGCCTGGGGCTGAAAAACAACTGAGTTTACCGCTGCTTGGAGACGGTGTTTCTTGGCACTAATTAGTCTCCCATAAATGACCAGGCCCATCAGTGTGATCAGTCCGCCCTTCTTAGCAGTGGCGATGGGTCAGCCAAGTGCGGGAAGAAGGCAAACGGGGAACAGTTGTGATCTCTCAAGCTTCTGTTAAAGCCAGGTCCGAGCTCGGCCTCGAACAGATCGGCGCTGTTGCCCCTTGGTACACGAAGACTTTCATCTTGTCCCACTTCCAGCAGGTCACATGACCTGGAGGAGGTGGGGAGCTGGTGATGAATTGACATCTGAGTGACGGATCTGATGATCGGCAAAACCGCCGGCAGTTGCTGTGATGTTACAGTAAAGGAGGATTGTGGACTGTTTTTCTTTCATTATTACAAAGTATTCAAGTTTTCAGTTGATCATCTCAATGTTTGTTACAAATGTTTTTAAGTAACTCTAAAAATCAAAAAATGGCAAAGAGTTCGTCTGTATGTGGGTCAGTGGCGTGTCCTCAAAGAAAATGAAGAAAAAATAACATTTTACAATCAAATTATGTTTTTCAAGCTTTTAATTTTTTCATATTTTATTTATTTATTTTGTGAATTAGTCTATATGTGGATCAATAGCTTGTCCTCAATAAAAAAAATGAAGAAGAATTTAAGGCGGAAAAATGTACAATCAAATGACTTTTTATTACCATTGATATTACATATATATTTAAATTTTTGGTTATAAAATGTAATGATTAAGAAAATAAGAACAATTCAAGAAAAATCTCCCACCCAAATTTTATTTTTTTATTATAAAATAATTTCTTGTTTAAGTTTTGGAAAGTTGCATAACTTGACATTTTACAACCTGAACTAATATAATAAGTTTGTTAAATGTTATTACATGCCTCTGTGGAATACTTGATTCTGATTGGTCAGTCGCGACATTCCGAGGTGTGTTATCCCTCGATATCAACCGGTAAAAGCTGATAACACAGACTCATCCGGGTCACTGAAGTTGGCGCTATACTCTAAGAACAGTATTTCTTGGTGGAAGCTTTGCGTTTGGTTAGCTAATAAAATATTAAAACTTAATATTCTCCCTTAAACTTAAAATCATCCTGGTATCGTGGACTTGCTCTCTTGTTTCATACAAACACAGCTGCTGCCATTTTGCGACGATTGTTTTATACACTGTAATGGATTATAAGATATAACTAACAAACTGGTAAGATTTTTTAAAAATTTCGTCTTAAATCAATATCTTTTATCGCCTTAATCATTTATGTGGTGAAATGTTGTGTAATAAGTGGTATGACTGCACTGTTTCCATTAAAATGTCCATATAGTTTGAACTTGCCGCTTGCTCGCAACTGCTGTCTTCATGGAAGCTTTACGTTCAAATATTTCAACTCAAATCAATATTTTGTGTCTAATTATTTACTTACGTGGCAAGTAGCTGTGTAATAAGTGGGATAATGTACATCCAGCCATTAGTTATCGCAGAATAACCCCCTTGAGGGTGATACAAGACCCATCCGCTTCTACCATAACAACCGGCTGGATGTACATTATCCTTTACATAATCTGTGAAGCAGGTTTTTAAAGTTTTTTTCTTCATTATAATATGAGAACAGCTGTATCTCTGGAATTTTGCATTTATGCTCCCCAGAATATCAAAATGAATTGTAATTTAGAAATTAAAAACATGTTCATCATAGTAGAGATGTATTCAAGCCATTGAATGTATGAAATACATTTTTAATGTATTTTTTAATAATTTAATAGATGGGACAAAAAATATTGTCATTTTATTGACTTTAATTTCATACATGTAGGCCCATATGTTGTCTATGCCCAGTTTCATAATTTATTTTGGTGTGTGTAGACATTTTTTTCAGACAATCGAAAGCTAGCTGCAGTGCTGAACTGCTGAATTGGTGATTTGCAGACTTGTGCCATCTTCCATTGATACTCATTGATCTATTTTGTGTGAAAGGCCTATATGTGTGCATGTAATTCCTTTATTCTGAGAGCTTGAATCTTTCAGTCGATCTGTTATGGGGGATCCGAGGAGGGCGGGGGCAGTGCAAGCTGTTGAGGTCACGAGGCCTCGATTGAAAATCATCAATACCTTTGTATTGTATTCCTCAATATGCATCTGCTATTCCGTTTGATGCCGATGCTCTCAGTTGGAGCTCATTTGTTCAGCTGATCATCCTGTGATGAAGAGGAGAGGGGTACAGGACAAGGCCAGAGTTGGGGTTGACTCCCAAATGGCCTTCACGGCAGACGGGACACGTGCTCTCCACTGTGCATCTGTCAATAGCACTGCACTGTACTGCACGGTCCATCTGCATTATTGACAGCTCTCTGCAAGAAAAAGTGTGGTTTTGTGGTGAGTGGAAGAATTGAGGGTCACACCGTCTGTTTGGGTGTTTAGTTAATATTTTGGGCGTTGAGCAAAGTACACAATAAATGATATAGTAGGCTGAAAGCTAACTACTGTTAAACTTTATTCCAAGTTTTGTAGCCATCCTCACACGTCCACATGTGCATGAAAAAATGTTACAAATAAATCAAAAGTTGTGTTCCTAATTTGTGGCTGATATCTCAAAAACTAAGCTTTCAGTAAGATTTTGTTTCGGTGCAGTACTAGGTTTGTGCCGATAGACGATAGTAACGTGTATCAACGATAGACAGATATCGCCTGTGGCTGATGCCTTTAACGATAGCAAGACGATTATTATTATTATTATTAGGCTAGTAATACTATTTAATTAATATTAGGGCTTATTTGTTGCATTAGGCCTATATTTCTTTTTCCGCATTTTTACAGTATTGCGCGTTATAACCAATCACACACGATTATGCTGAGCTTATGAATGCAATGACCAAATTAGAGGCATTCAGATGAGTCATCGCTGAAAAGCCCATGTTTTGTTCAGTGTGCACGCTCGCTGACTGAATTCTGACTCATGAATTCTCTCATTATAAACAACAAAGTGCAGATGTACGTGCGATGTAAGTATAAGAGATTTATTCATCATATAGTGTAGATTCACTGAGTTTAACAGGAGTGTTTTTAAAGTGCATAAACTCGCGCTAGAAAAAACCCCCCCCCCCCCCCCCTTTGTGGGGGGGTGGGGGGAGCTTGTGATGTTCTTTTTGGTAATTTAATGTTCTTCTGCTCTTTTTGTAGCTGCTTTTTGAAGCTAGTACGTAAGCAGTAAATAATAGTAACTTACCATGTTCTATTTTAATTTGTTTGTTCAATACTGCTTTAGCCTTATGCTGGAGTTGGTTCACTTTCTCGGCAATGAAACTAAGTAAATAATTACATAAATTAGCACGATAATATTGTGTATCGGCGATCTCACAGGCTGACGATAGGACGATATGAAAATTGAGCATATCGCCCAACACTATGCAGTACCAGACATTTCCACTAGAATTAGAAAAATTAGAAATTCATTTCCTATTCATTTCCAATGCGGTCACGTTTGACAATGAGGGGTTTGGACCATTTAAACTTTTTGAATCCATTTTTTAAATCTTTTTTATTGTGTTCACATAGCAAGTGCCAAAACCTTTACCAAGTTTCGTACCATTTCGATGAAAAACTAAAACCTAAATATATATATATATGTGTATGTATGTATATGTGTGTATATATGTATACAGTGGGTACGGAAACTATTCAGACCCCCTTAATTTTTCACTCTTTGTTATATTGCAGCCATTTGCTAAAATCATTTAAGTTAATTTTTTTTCCTCATTAATGTACACACAGCACCCCATATTGACAGAAAAACACAGAATTGTTGACATTTTTGCAGATTTATTAAAAAAGATTAACTGAAATATCACATGGTCCTAAGTGACCCTTTGCTCAGTATTTAGTAGAATGCACCCTTTTGATCTAATACAGCCATGATTCTTTTTGGGAAAGATGCAACAAGTTTTTCAAACCTGGATTTGGTGATCCTCTGCCATTCCTCCTTGCATATTTTCTCCAGTTCTGTCAGGTTGGATGGTACACGTTGGTGGACAGCCATTTTTAGGTCTCTCCAGAGATGCTCAATTGGGTTTAAGTCAGGGCTCTGGCTGGGCCATTCAAGAACAGTCACAGAGTTGTTGTGAAGCCACTCCGTTATTTTAGCTGTGTGCTTAGGGTCATTGTCTTCTTGGAAGGTAAACCTTCAGCCCAGTCTAAGGTCCTGAGCACTCTGGAGAAGGTTTTCGTCCAGATATCCCTGTACTTGGCCGCATTCATCATCTTTCCCTCGAATTGCAAACCAGTCATCCTGTCCCTAGCAGCTGAAAAACAACCCCACAAAACTGATGCTACCGACCACCATTGCTTCTGTTTTGGACTGTAATTGGACCGTGATGAGCAGTGCCTGGTTTTCTCCACACATACCGCTTATAATTAAGGCCAAAAAGTTATATCTTGGTCTTATCAGACCAGAGAATCTTATTTCTCATGGACATCTTGGAGTCCTTCAGGTGTTTTCTTGCACTGAGGAGAGGCTTCCGTTTGGCCACTCTGCCATAAAGCCCCGACTTGGTGGAGGGCTGCAGTGATGGTTGACTTTTCTACAACTTTCTCCCATCTCCCGACGGCATCTCTGGAGCTCAGCCACAATGACTTTGGGTTCTTCTTTACCTCTCTCACCAAGGCCTTTCTCCCCCGAGAGCTCAGTTTGGCTGGACGGCCAGCTCTAGGAAGGGTTCTGTTCTTCCCAAACGTCTTCCATTTAAGGATTATGGAGGCCACTGTGCTCTTAGGAACCTTAAGTGCAGCAGAAATTTTTTTTGTAACCTTGGACAGATCTGTGCCTTGCCACAATTCTGTCTCTTAGCTCTTCAGGCAGTTCCTTTTACCTCATTATTCTCATTTGCTCTGACATGCACTGTGAGCTTGTAAGGTCTTATATAGACAGGTGTGTGGCTTTCCTAATCAAGTCCAATCGGTATAATAAAACACAGCTGGACTCAAATTAAGGTTTAGAACCATCTCAAGGATGATCAGAAAAATGGACAGCACCTGAGTTAAATATATGAGTGTCACAGCAAAGGGTCTGAATACTTAGGACCATGTGATATTTCAGTTTTTCTTTTTTAATAAATCTGCAAAAATTTTAACAATTCTGTGTTTTTTCTGTCAATATGGGGTGCTGTGTGTACTTAATGAGGAAAAAAAATTACTTAAATGATTTTAGCAAATGGCTTGCAATATAACACAGAGTGAAAAATTTAAGGGGGTCTGAATACTTTCCGTACCCACTGTATATATGCAAATCAGGTAATGCAGCTGGTTAAACTTTATTGTAAGTAGTTAGTGAAAAAGTCATAGGTTCTTAAACCATGTCACAAATGTTTGGTGGTGATTTTTCGTACATATTTAGCTTCAGCTTTAATTATTTCAGTTTTAATAATTTTAGTTCTTCAAATGAAACTCATTTCAGTCTGCCTCATTTTTAAGTTTCATATAATGTATAGTTTGTTTTTCGTTAATATATATTCCGTATTTCCATTTATGTCAGTGAAAATTATTTTTAATAGTTTTACTTTTAGTTACCAATAACGACACTGACTTTGATTTGTGTTAAAGTGTGGACTGTGAAGAAGCATTTCATTTCTTGGACCGACTGAACAAATATGCTTCCTTCAATCTACGCGTCCGTGAGAACAAGAGGACGCATCTTTTACTGATGATTATGCTTATGATGCTTAAGCACTTTTTTCTGGAGTCTCTTTATTGATTTGTATATGCAAATTTTAATAAAATGTTTAGACTTGTTTCTTTTAGTGAATCGTTTGGGTGGATGAATTTTTTGCTAATCTTATTTAAATAATTTGAGTCACTGAGTTGAATCAAAATCCCCATCACTACTGTTCAATGAATTCTCCTTTCATTTGACCCCATTTTAACCTTGAATCAGACCACAAATTTTTATGGTTACTCTTCTATATTTTCCTTCCCCCCACCATCAAGACCATTTCCTGTGGCTGTATTAGCCTATGATCTCCTAGCCCATCCTTGGAGCACTCATGCAATTGGTTTTGGTGTTGAGTTTTATGACGCTGAAAATGAAAGGATCGTCTCGAGCTACCCAGATGGCCCTCGGTGTCCTCGCCGTTTCCGACCCGCACCCTCTCCTCTCTCTATTAAAGACAGACTGAGTTCATATTGGTGGATCTCTGCACTCACGGTCTGGCCCGGCCTTTTGAAGTCCTCTTAAACCTCTTCTTAATAGCCATTCTCGAAGGTGTTTTGGATTTATGTTGGCATAAATAAGAGGCCGTGATGGTTGCATCTCCCTTCATTGCAAAAAAAAACGAGGCCAGGTTTCCTGCTCCAGGTTTTACAATTAAAACTGGGAAGTCACATCTTCGTTTACAACCATGTGTTTTCAGTAGAACATTGGAGATGAGAACTGAATTGGATTAACAAGAGCGTTAAAAGTAAACAAATTAGCATGCGCACAATGCAAGAGGTGTGTTGCATTTTTGATATGTGTTGCTAATGATATTCTTTCATTAAATAAGAATGCTTAGTCCGTAGTTGACGGGATGTGGCATAGCAATTTGTTTTCAGAGCTCGGGAAGTTTATATATAACATTTTTAAAGGAGATTTTTTTGGGAAGTGTTATCCCACACCTGAATATTAAGCATCCATCAAAACGTTTGAGCTAATTAAACCTGTCCCGCTTCCTATTCATATATAGATTACCCAGTATACCTTGGTGTATACTTCAGTATACTTCTCACCACGGATCTCAGATTTTAATTTGATAGCTTAGTGAATTAATTTGGCCCAGCCGTGTACAGATGCGGAATACTCATGTTCTTTAAAGATGCTTTGGGAGAGCAGCGTATGTGAACGCTGGCGTCTCGGAAGCACTCTTAACATTCTGATGAGCTGCCGCACCCATGTTTTGCTAATGATGCATAAAACCGAGAAGCGTTGCACACTCATTCAGCAAATTTACAAACATAACACGTGTCTGAAACGTTTCTTCTCGGGGTGATGGCGCTACTAAGAGAAGAAGTGGTGATTTTTCTCTTCTCATTTGTTCAAGAGGAAAACACAGAGAGCTTAAACATCACTGTGTGTGTAGGTTAGGCGTTCGTAACAAGTCAGTGCCTGTTTGTGGCATCAGACGGGGACTTTTCAAGTCACAGAATATGGATTCATATTTAATTGTGTTCGTTCCTTATGCCTGCACCTCCATTTGATTAATATATCATTAAAGAAGAGTGCGAGAAGGACGAGCAACATGAAATAATGATGGTTTTCTCACACTCGAACATGACTCTTTTCATACACTACGCCCTCTTCCATGGCTCTTGAGAACCAGGACCTTTGCTAGGAGATTAATTGGCATGCAAAGAGCTAGGAGATTAATTGGCATGCAAAGAGTTCAACAAAGTTCAAAGATCAATATTAAGACAATGGCAATATCTCCTTGATTGAGACAAATGATGATACAATAAGCCAGTATATATTTTCATGTTATGAATGATAACTGGTAAATGGTTGACATTAAAGTTCTATATTATGTTGTCAAAATAAATGCATTTAAAATGTACAAAGTAATGTACAGTATGGAAAATAGATACTGTATTCATTTTGAGATTTGCCCATGACTACATTTGTGTTACTAAAATTATCAGTGTTTTTAAAGGGGTCATATAATGCGATTTAAATTTTTCCTTTATTTTTGGAGTGTTACAAGCTCTTGGTGCATAAAGAAGATCTGTAAAGTTGCAAAGACTAAAGTCTCAAATCCAAAGAGAAATTCTTTATAAAAGTTAAGAGTCAACCACACCTACCTAAAATGGCTCTTTCTAACATGCCCCCACATGTCTACGTCACGATGTGGGAAGATTTTCATAACGCCACCCAAATGTTCACGCAAAGAAAGAAGGCGTAACTTTTATTCTCGCTGTAGTATTGTTGTTGCCGCCGCCGCCATGCCGTGAAGGTGCTGTGTTTCGTTGTGAAAGAGAAACTACTTTGTTTGGCCTTCCAAAAGAGGACGATATCCACTTTGTCATACCTAGAGCTGATCCGTGCTGGTCGCTGAGGAAATACATCAACTTCGCATTGTGGATCGCCAGATCGGCTTTCACCATGGACGAAGCAGATCCGCCCCGGGGTCGTCACGTGTGGTTGCCGCAAGCCCTCCGGATGCTCCTTTGTTGAATCCGCCGGCCGTGCTGTTCTCAAGCCTGCCTGCCTCTGCTCACTCAAGCCGGCATCCGCATACTCTAGGCCACGGCTCACTCTAGGCCTCCAGCCTCCACTCACTCAAGGCCGCGTGTTAACGCTGTTTCGTTGTTAAAGCGAAACTACTTTGTTTGGCTTTGGACACGACTAGAAATCAGTGGTTAGTTGTATTTACAACACTGTTCCAGAACAGTTTAACCCAAATATTAAGATGTGTGTAGCACATTTTATGGAGGACTGTTTTCCTGATCCTGGAGCGTAGACTACAATGCCGGCTGTTCCGACTCAAAGACTGTAAGTAAGTTTTTATATATAAAGAATTTGCCACTGTAATATTTAAAGCAAGTTTTTTGGGCAGTGTGTAGAGTAGGGCTTGTTGTTTGTCTTTCTCCGATCACAAATGCAGACATGGTTTTATGTTTACGCGTGCGCGATGCAACGCAATGCGCAAAAAGACAGTATAAGTCATTATAATCCGTAATTATGTCCCACTGGATGCAACAAATGCCTCTTTTATAATGGGTTTTCATGTTTTCGTCTCGTCGCTCCGGCCGGACAGGGCATCATCACAGTATGGAAAGGGTCGTAACATTTCACACGCTTGAGGTATTCGGCCAATACAAAGCACTGGATAGCTGGCCAATCAGAGCACACCTCGCTTTTCAGACCGATGAGGTTTGTAAAAATCTACGCATTTCAGAAAGGTGGAGCATAGAGGAGAAACAATAATGTACAGTATGTGGAAAATAATGTGTTTTTTGAACCTTAAACCGCATAAACACATTTTATTACACAAAATAATGTTCTTTTTAGCAACATCATTTGACCCCTTTAAAGGTTTAAGATTTAAGATGGCAGAGTTAATCTGAATGTAAAAATAGCATAAATAAGCATGAACAATTATTGACCAATATGATAAATAAATAAATAAAAATTCTGCTTTCATCCAATAACCAATATTGTTCCAATATATATAGATATATGCGTCTCTACATGGGAAAAAAAAAATTGTAACCTGAAAATGGTAGCATCTAAATTAACTGGTTTTATTTTAAAACCGTTCTAGTCTAAAATATTGTTTAACATCACTGAATCAACCTAAATACGTTAATGTATACCAACAAATCAATTTTAATGGGTTAAATTAGGTAGAAATTGCTCTATATGGTAACAATTGTAATTACCACTTTACTCGATATAAAAAAGTATATAGAAACTGTTGACACAATAACAGAAGACCTAAATTTAATGTTGTAGTTGACACTCTTTGCAATTTAGTAAATTGTAGCAGCCGGAATTGCAGTCGTTTATATTGTGATTGTGTTTCACTCTGTTAGCTTGATTTGGTTCACCAAAATGTGTCGGAACAATTCGTAATGCAAGTTCACGTTGCATTCTCAGTGCTACCACAAGGGGCGCTGTGTTAGTGCAAAACTGCCTTCTACAACTAGTTTTCTCCATTCAACTCTACTCTTTTCGAATATAACACAATGAAAATAAATTTTAATGGCTCAGATATGTGAACTCTGTCGCCCCCCAGAGTGTTGTTTTTTTCCTGAATTTATGTCTGCATTTGCATAGAGAAAAAAATATGCTCTGTATATGTTGCATAAAAAAAATCTGTTTTGTCTAAAGACTTCAATTAAAAAAGTATTGTAGCAAGCCAGGGCGGTCAGTTTGTATTCAGGTAAGTATTAGAAAAGAGTCTGTTTTTGTCTTCCTATCTGGGTGGCCATATGTGTTTGTCTTTTTTAGTTGTTTTTAGTTATGCTGTTGTGATATTGTGAGCATCTATCTATGTGTGTGTGTTTCCAAGCAGGCGTGGCTGTTTTTTACGTGTCTGGTGTGTATTTGTGTCAGCACACTTATGTGTTGGTGGTTGAGATTCTGTTTAAGTATGTTCCTCTGAGCTTTGGTGTCTGTGTGTGCGTTTTCCCCCCCTCTTTTGTGTGCGCATGTGAGTGTGTAAACGCGTGTGTCTTTCGCCACCATGCACCGGTAGCCGAAGCCCCGCAGACAGACAGCAGGCCAGCGTGGTGTGGGGTGGACTCCTCTGGAATACCAATGAGGGAGCTGCTGGGCTCCGGGGGTCAGGGAGCAAGTCAATCATCTTGCCCATCGCCTGGGCGCCCCGAATCAAATTAGCCTGAAAAATTCAGGGGCCGGGAGCACGGGGCGAGCAGCTGTCAGGGCCAAGAGCGCTAGGCACTAATGAACCAGATGAATAGTGCAAAAACTCCAAAATAAAAACAGGACAGTTGACATTTTTCATCTGTCAGAAGCAGAAGATGCATGAAAATATGGTGGTCCTTGTTTAACCCTTTGCTGGCTACAGCTGCTACTCGCCCCTGACCCCCCTCTGCGGCCACACTTCCACAGGTACGCACACCGCATGCAAACTGTTAACGCCGCTGCTGCGTTTTCATCTCGATAAATGCCGTTCTACGGTACTGCACATCGCAATTATCCAGAGGAACTCATTGCAAGAGCAGTGGCACGCTGACGAGATAGATGTTGCGATGAAATTACACTATAGGTATATCATCTTCTGTATATGGAGGAGAGATCATCATCTAGCCTTTTGTTTTGAAAAAATTTTTTCGCTGGAAAACACACCAAACGCAGTCTGGCCAAAACACACTCATTCACAGAGCCCATTACTGTCACACACACACAGAGGCATTCGCATCGCTGTAACTGATGGAGGAACAAGAAGGACATCAAATCCAGCATTTATCTGCAAAAAATATTATTATTTTTATCCTACCTCTCAGAAAATTAAAAAAATATATTTTTCTATTTTTAATGTAATATTTAGTGTGCTTGTTGAGTGCTAGTTTTACCAATGGATTTAAACAAAATTGCCCTGCACCTCTTGTGCTATAGTGGTGCAAATGCGTCACCTTTTGAACACAAAACATTGACGTTTTATATATCTATCATATCTTCTGCAATGAATATGTTGTTTTATACTTAAAACTTATATAATAGTCTCAGTATGTATGTATTAATTATGTGTAAATTATTAATAATAGTAAATGTAATTCAACCATCATATTTAAATTAATTGATGGCCTTGAATGTTTTGGAGCCGTTTTAATGGAAGGCCGTGATTGGATCTAATACTGTTAGATGACACTACTCACATTTTTGTTTGTTATTCATGTCTTTCAAAAAAAAAGGTACTATACTCAACTACATTAAAAACTTTATAGAAACCATTGCCGTGATGACAGTAGACCTAAATTTAATGCTGTAGTTCACGATTTAGTAAATCATAGATGCTTGAATTGTAGTTGTTTATATTGTGATTGATTGTTGTTTCGCTTTGTTACTTCATTTCTCGCTCAAATGTTATCAGACACATTCATTTGCGTTCGTTTTGCATTCTCAGTGCTACCACAAGGGGCGCAAAACTAACAGTTTTGTTAGCGCAAAACTGTCTTTTACAACCAGTTTTTTCCTTTCTACTCTCTGTTCGAATGTAACGCAATGACAAATCATTTTAATAGGTTATTCAAATACGTATCTATTAAAAAGATGTATATTATTAATATATAAATGACTTCTTCCATCCTATTTCAATTAATTGACAGCAGCTTTAAATGTTTTGGAACCGTTTTGATTGAAGGCAGTGATTGGATCTAAAACTTTCAGATGACATAACTCACATTTGTTAATTCCTCTCTTTCTTCTCCTGCTAACAAAGTCTGGCCTTCATTTCACAGGGCATCTGCTGAATGTCACTAGCCCCCCCCCCCCCCCCCCCCCGCGCCCCCTTTTTTTTTTTTGTCATTGATTCTTTCTTTGTCTTGGACAAGAATCCTACAAGAAAAGAAAAAATGCAACACAGCACAAGCTAACCCAACTCTTTCTCAATACGTTGTGAAGTGCCTTAAATTAAAGTGATTTTGGTTATAGAATTTAATTATCACTCTCATTATATGTCACTTGACCGTATTTTTGCCACTGTGAATGCAGGCATTCGCACTTAGGTGTGGCACATTTATATTAGAAGTACTGGTTGCAGTGAAAGTGCTACACATTGCAGAAACATCCCAGTCCTTCCAGTTCCAGCACTGCCAGTGATTAGAGAGGGACTCCCCTTCCTCCGCCCCTCCCATTCCCATTTCGTGCGGAGCAGGGATGAAACCGGCTTTGCTCCATGAATTCTGCCACTCCGCGCTCCTCCTCTGACAGCCCAGACGGTCGTTTCGCCTCGCTCTATCACACCCCCTCTCACCCCCACCCCCTTAACTCGCTCGCCGTTTCCTCTCTGTCCTTCTATGTCAATTTAATTGAGTTCTCGTCCAGTGTGCGTTTGCGGTGTAGTGGTTTCGTGCGAGTACTCTGTGGCTTGCATGCTTGGCATCTGGAAAGCTTTTTTCTGAAAGTGTCCTCACCCACAGTCAGTGGATTTGCTTGGGGCTGTTTTTGCCAGTCTGCTTTTGCAGTATCATAATCTCATAACGTCATCAAAGCATTGCCTTCCTGGCTGAGCGGGATTGCACAGCTCCAGGCTACCAGGATGCACTGCATGTCTTCAGTATCGCCGTGATTTATGTCCCGAAACTGTGACGTCGACAATGTTGTTCATCTCGCTCTGCCTTCTTTTCCACAAAACATTTACTAAAATGCTGAAATATCACCGTCCTTTTTCTAAGGCTTTATTGGGACAGAACATCCATAATTTTCCTTGCTAAGTTTCAGACCAGATATAGAAAGCTAATTGGCCATGAGTTGTCAGATGCGTCCAGATTTATTAAGACCAACTTGCAATTCATGCACATTTTTAAAGTATTGGTTCTATTGGAGATACTTGCCATCTGTTGTTATTGGTAAAGCACGATTGTTTTGTTCTGTCATCAGTTAAGGCTGTTTCACACTGAGCGCGATGCAAAAAAGAAAGTGAGGCGAATCGCCGACGAACCTTGCTTTCACACCGAGCACGAAACGATTGATTGCCTTCTGCTAATTCACGCCTGCATGCTAGGTGGTGCCGACCAGCAATGCATTTTTACTCAGATATGTATCTCATATATGGATTTAACATCGTCCACTGCTCAATATAGAGCATTAAATATAGCTAAATAAAGTTCGGTTCTAAGCCAGAAACACAAACTATAATGCTTACAAGGAAACATCTTAAAATATAAATATAAGTACAATTATCATCAAGCCACATTTGAAAATTTATCCTGATAGTACATTTTTACTCAAAACTCACTTTAAACCACTATTGAGTGTTTGTAATAACTTCCGATTGTGATCTATAGTTGATTTTGTTTCTATAATAGGCAGACATACACTCTTTGTAGGCTGTTTAATAACGCCACACTGCTTATTGTCATAAACATCCTTTATTGTTATAAAATTACCATGAGCTGCATACAAAACACATACAGAAAATATATCGACATAATCATGTCTATTGCTTTCCATATTTTTCATGTGTAGAAAAATGTTTCACCTAACTCTCGTTTTTTTTTTTAAACACGGAAGTCTCTAGAGATTCACGCGTCTCCTGACTCATAACACTTGTTCTGGAACACTCGCACGCACGTATGAAACGAAAACGGACACATCCAGGTCACACATATGTCAATCGAGAATTTAGATTTATTTAAGGAAATGTGAGAATAAATGTCTGCTCTCAGATACCAAAGAAACAAGAACTCAACTCGGCATCCATCTCTCTCTCTAAACCCCGGGATACTCTTTCTTCGGTGTTTGTTTACACTGTTCGGGGAAACAGGGCCACGCACTCTCCCCCTTTTGTGCAACTTCAGCTAGCTCTGGCCCATATCTAGCTCAAATTATCTGATTGGATTGGCCCCGTTTTCAATCAGCAAATTCCCTTGTTTTTTTTTTTCAAACAGTCGCGAATGATCGTTGGCCTTGGTGTGACAATTGCCCCATTAGGGATCCTTTGTTTCGCTTTCAACAAGGCGTTCAATCCGCGCCGAATTTTTTTTTTTTTCGCTTTCAGTGTGAAAAGAAGGACCCTTTACTCTACCACAGTTGTTCTACTAAACTTCAATGACTTTGTTTTCTTCTGGGACACAAAAGAATGTTTTTAGTGTCTCAGTTTTTTGTCTAACCTGAAAGTATAGTGGGTTCAGATTGTTTTGGACAAAAAATTACCATCGCACTTAACAAAAGTTGGGCATTGAAAATCATCCAGTGGGGTCAAAATGCAACAAAAAAATGTTGGTTTATTAGTCTCTGTCTCCAAGGGACATTTTAGACTGTGTCAGGTCCCAGTAGAATCTCCAACTGGTTTGTCTCTACATTTAAAGTCTTGGTGTGACTTTCATTGTATGTTACTAAAAAAACACGGAGATTGGTTTAGAGGGTGAAAACATTTTTTTTAATTGGTTTACCGGCCCAAAGTTTAATTACTCAATCAGATCTTTGACTAACTTGATTTTGAACTGTTTGATCAATGCTATTTGGTCCACAACAACTTGATAAGCAATCCAGCACATAAAGCGGGAGCAGGGGGAGCATACTGTCCACCTGGATCTACAATGATTGCTTGACTAGCAATATAATCATAAATTTGTTCACAACGAATTGAAATACGGAGGCGCGTGACTCATTGGCCCAAGATATTTTCCTACGACTGGTTCAATTTATCACCTGAGAACACGACAATCCAGTATAAAACATGCTCTATAGACTTGACTCTTAGCATTTCCCACTGACACAGCTTCTGATAATTCTTGTTTGCCAGCACTGTGACATGGGCAACACGTCATAGCCATCGACGTAGTCTCTTCCACAAACAGTCAGCCCCTGCTTGATGAAGATTTAGTGTGCGTTGCAGGATTGTGTATGAGAGATATGGGTACTTGCATTGGAGTGAATGAATTACTTGCGCTGGGGGCCTTCATCTCCTCTGGGCAGGTTTGCAACCTGAAGGTCATTTAATGTGCACAAGAAAACCATGGAAATAACAGTAAAATAATTTAGTAATTTAGTTTTTTCTCCACAGAAATTCATTTTTTATTACTTGCACCTTTGAAATCACAAACTTAAGATATTAATTGGATTGAGTTGAGACGATCATGATATGAACCTTGCCAAATGGCTTCATAAGAAATTTTTTTTTAAGCTAACAAGATGTCTGGAACCAAACGTCCTTCTCTCTAAAAGTGCCTTTCATATTTCTTTCTTCTCACATAGATGGCCGCCTTGCAGAGTCCATTCTACGGGGACAAAATGAACCTCTACTCGCTGTGTAAAAAGATTGAGCAGTGTGACTACCCGCCGCTACCGTCTGACCATTACTCTGAAGAGGTATGTTTCAAGCGCAAGAGTTTTTTACACGCTTTCTCACTCTTTGGTATTTAATTCTTCTGAAGTTGTGGTCAAATTTAACATTGTTCAAGTTTTCACAGACAATATCCAGTCATAGCAATAAGAATCCATGCAATTAGGAATGCAGATTTCGCAGCGAGTTCAAGTTGTTTGTTCGTTGTTCGAAATTTCGCCAAAATGTGACCTCGCCTTAATATTTGTGAATATATCACATAAGAGCTTCCATTCTGTGGTTGTCCTTTAACAGGCTAGTTCACCTCAAAATGTCAATCCTGTCATTATTTACTCACCCTTATGACAAAATATTTAGAAGAGCATTCCAACTGTTTTTGTCCCTACATTATAAGTCAGTGGTGTCCAGACAACGACTTTGGACATTGACTTTCATTGTATGAACAAAAAACACTGAGAAGTTTTTTTTTTTTTTAATTCAAACAGGTTTGGAACAACAAGAGGATGAGTAAATGATGACTATTTTTTAAAAATCTAATTAGAGTGTCTTATTTGTAGTTCTCATGCTTGTGAACAGCAAGTTCATAGTAGTCCATCAAGTAGACCATCAGCAAACCAGCTTGCGAATTTCAGGCATGGATAGATCTGCCGGTCTTTCCTTGTAACATGCTGTCACTCTCTGATGTCAGCCGTCGAAGTACCCTCGAAGTCCTCCGATAGATCTGGCACATCCGACCAAAGCTGCCATTATTATTATTTACAAGCCCAGCACGACTCATCCTCCATTCAGCACTTCCTTCAGCTTTTGCTGTGCTGCAGGAAGGCCTGCCTCCCTCCCTGTCTACATGTAAACAATGCTCCTGAAGGTGAAAGGCAAAAAAGTGTCAGCCGTTCATCTTTGGTGTGTCATTTACCATCTCCTTGTATCTCACCTGACAGACAGCCCCCCTTAAAATGGGGGGAAAAAAACTGCGACCATCGAACCCCCCGCATTTTTCTCGTGCTAAAGCATGAATATTTTACATAGCTGCATCTTTACTCTCCCCCACTCCCCCCTCCTTCCCCATATATATTCCCCCACTCCCCCACTCATTTCTTCTCCAACTAAGTTCCTCAGACTGTCCTGCATTTGGTCTGCATTTGCATTTCACATGCCGGGCTTATTAGGAGACGACGCGGCATGCAACAGCAGCCAGGCAGTTGCCATGGCGATCCGACACAGGGGCATCTTCTTTTTTTTTTTCTTTTTTTTTTTTTTTTTTTCTTTTTTTTTCCTTTCCCCCCACTTTTAATGATGCTGCTGCTGCTTGTCTGTTCTATCCCGTTTCAGTTTCTCAGTTGCACTATCACGACCTCCAAACATTCCTCGGTCTCTGGTCTTGCAGGGACTTAGTTTGCACTTTTTTGTAATGTTTTTTCATTTATTTTTTTGGACTCGAATGTTTGTAGTGGAGATTAAACAAACATTCGGCAGGGCTAGAGGCTTCTTGCTGAAGTTACATTCCTTAGAGCCTATCCCTCGTCTGTCCTGTTCACTGAGCTCTGAGACGCTTGCCATTTTTGTCAATCATCTTGTTTGTCTTTACCCAATGACTAATATAGGACTCCAACTAAAACTGTTGTACATGTGATGACAAATATAATTTAATATGTTTGTTTGGTTGTTTGTTTATCATTATTATACATTTTATTTTATGTATATTTTTCAAAATGTAAAAAATGATTTGATGTAAAAAAAACTAGTCTATCTACATTCCATCGTAACATACCAGAAAAACACATTTGGTGCAACATTATATCTATATTATTATGGGAAAAAAAAATATATATATAGATTATATAAATTATAAAATTAAATATTATAATAAAAATAGAAAATTAAAAATATATATAATTACTAGTAATTATTAAATATATTATACTTATGTATATTTTTAGTTTTTATACACTGTAATATCATAACTAATATCTAAATTTGTTATGTGCACCACACTCCTCATATAAAAATGTATTTTTTTTATTTTTTATATGTCTTAGCTTTATTTTTGTATCGAATTTATTTATATTATATGTACAAATATATATTGTAAGTTATAAATGCTTTGTTGTGTGTGGTGTTGTGTATATATATAATATAATAATAACATTGCATACATAATAAACAATACACAGTCACTAATACTACCGTATTGTCCCGAATATAAGATGATGTTTTTTTTTTTCTTGGAAATACATCTGAAAAAACGGGGTCGTCTTATATTCAGGGTCTAGATTTTGACATGTCAATAATATACCCACAACAATAGGTGGTGCCAAATGCGCATAAAACGAGTGTGCCATGAAATAATGTAGTAATGTAATGCTTGCTGTAAAGATCGCGAGTAAAAACTAAAGAAAAAAGAAAACCTTACAGCTGCATGAGACGTGACTGTCACGTTAGCCTGATGGGACCAAACTCTACTTCTATTGCTACTGTTTAATAAGTTCTTGGTAGGTACTACTATTAGATGGATCCAATGTCCTAAGTTCAGATTGGCTACCCCATGTTTTTTTTTCTTTTTTTTTTGCTTTTTTATTTTTTTTTTTTTTATTTATGGTATACTCAAAAGTGTATATTTTTTTAAATGTGTATTGTTTGGTACAGTTTTAACTTTTACACCATACTTTCAAAACACAATGGAAAATAGAAAAATATGCAATACAAAAATAATGAAGGACAAAATGTGTTTTCTGAGAAAAACCCTGAATTTGGTTATTTATTAAAACCGCATGTTTTCCAAAGGTAACATCCTGGAAAACGAAGGGGAAACAGGGGGGAAGTCCGTACTTAGAATAGGGTGTCTTAAATTCGGGCCAATACGGTATATGTATTTTTTACAATATATCATGTAACATTTACCATAAGTTCCGCATGTTACATTATTAACCAATTATATTAAGTTAACATAACAAGCATTTATTTAATCTTCAGTTAAATGGATTGATTCCAACTTTTATTAATTCTGATTAAATGTTATTAATGGCCCTGAGTTACATGGACTTACCAATGAAACACCGTGGGCAATTTTTTTTATTGACGAAAACATATAACACAAATATTAATAAATACTGTAACATACGTATTGCTCGTTATTATTTAATGTTAGTTAGTGCATTTAATATATTTAACAAATGGAACTTTATTGAAAAATTTTATATATATATAAACACACACACACACACAAAATATATAAATAAACGGTATAGAGCAGGGGGAACGGAAAGGGGGCAGCCCCCGGAAATGGGGCACGCGGGGGGGATAGGGCAGCCAGAAGGGCTAAAGCAGCGGTGAAGTGAAAGGGGGGGGGGGGGGCCGCGTAGGCACATCAACACAGTGCACACTTCGCCCCAGAAGAATGGGACCAAAAACACATAATTGTTGACCATTTTTGCAGATTTATTAAAAAAGAAAAA
The DNA here is from genome assembly GCA_018155175.1 of Sinocyclocheilus anophthalmus. NCBI lineage: Eukaryota > Metazoa > Chordata > Actinopteri > Cypriniformes > Cyprinidae > Sinocyclocheilus > Sinocyclocheilus anophthalmus. The sequence continues at coordinate 184,393 of JADLZN010002132.1, read as the reverse complement.
AAACTGAAATATCACATGGTCATAAGTATACACATTGCTCAGTATTTAGTAGAAGCACACTTTTGATATAATACAGCCATGAGTCTTTTTGGGAAAAATGCAACAAGTTATTTTCAAAGACACCGTTGAGTTTGGGGATTGACCTCCTGGTCGTGCCATTCCTTCTCTGCGATTATCACTCTCACAGTAGTTCTATGTCAGGCTTGGATGGTAAACAACGTTGGGGGACAGCAGATTTTGTATGTGTCTCCTCATCCATTCCAAGAGATGGCTCACATTTGGTGTTAACGGAGGTCAGGCAAGGGCTCTGGCTGGGCCATTCGAGAACAGTCACAGAATTGTTGTGAAGCAACTCTTTCGTTATTTTAGCTGTGTGCTTATGTCATTGTCTTGTTGAAAGGTAAACCTTTGGCCCAGTCTGAGACCCTGAGCACTCTGGAGAAGGTTTTCAACCAGGATATCCCTGTACTTGGCCGCATGTTCTTCATCTTTTCCCCGTCCTGCGACATTATTGCAACCACAATTTTGTTCCGTGTGTCCTGATCCTCTTGCACTGAAAAACAAAACCGAACATACCCCCACTTTCTATATGCATGATGCGGTAAAAGGTGCTTGCCGACCCTACCATACCATGCTTCACTTCTGTTCGGGGCACTTGGTATTGGACAGTGATGAGGAGTGGCCTGTGCTTTTCTTCCTCCATTCTCCCCCCCTCCCCTTCCTCTCCGCACATACCGTTTAGAATTAAGGCCAAAATGTTCTATATTGGTCTCATCAGACCAGATAATCTTATTTCTCATCATCTTGGAGTCCTTCCATGCGGGCTTTCATGTGTCTTGCAACTGAGGAGAGGCTTCCGTCGGGCCACTCTGCCATAAACCCCGACTGGTGGAGGCCTGCAGTGATGGTTGACTTTCTACAACTTTCTCCCATCTCCCATCTCCCGACTGCATCTCTGGAGCTCAGCACAGTGATCTTTGGGTTCTTCTTTAAATCTCTCATCTCTTACACCAATATCGTTCGCCCCCTTCTCCCTCCCCCCGATATAGCTCGTTTGGACCGGACATACCGCGCAATAGGGAAGGGTTCTGGTCGTCCAAATGTCTTCCATTTAAGGATTATGGAGGCGACTGTGCTCTTAGGAACTTTAAGTGCAGCATAAATTTTTTTGTAACCTTGGCCAGATATGTGCCTTGCCACAGTTCTGTCTCTGGGTTCTTCAGGCAGTTCCTTTGACCTCATGATTCTCATTTGCTCTGACATGCACTGTGAGCTGTAAAGTCTTATATAGACAGGTGTGTGGCTTTCCTAATCAAGTCCAATCAGTATAATCAAACACAGCTGGACTCAAATGAAGGTGTAAACCATCTCAAGGATGATCAGAAGAAAAGGACAGCACCTGAGTTAAATATATGATTGCACAGCAAAGGGTTCTGAATACTTAGGGACCATAGTGATATTTCGTTTTTTTTTTTTTTTTTAAATAAATCTTCAAAGATGTCAACAATTCTGTGTTTTTTTTTCTGTCAATATGGGGTGCTTGTGTGTACATTAATGAGGAAAAAAAATTAACTTAGATGATTTTAGCAAATGGCTGCAATATAACAAAGAGTGAAAAATTTAAGGGGGTCTGAATACTTTCCGTACCCACTGTATATACTTGTCAGTGGCTCACTTGCCACTTTTTCTCATTATTTTTTTTTTTTTTTTTAATGAAAATGTGGCGTTCTCTGGGGTACAAGTTTAGTGGTATCGTGTTATATAAATGACTGTTGTACCGTTTTCCTCTTTAGCTTTTTTTCTTTTTGTTTTTTTTTTCCCTCAAGCTGAGAAAAGTGGTAGATATGTGCATCAACCCTGACCCAGAGAAAAGACCCGACATCACCTATGTATATGGCATCGCCAAACACATGCACGCCTTGACGATCGCAAACTGAGTCTGCTACCCGATTCCTCTTGCTTCTACTTTTAAGACCTTCGTCTTGTCCCACAAATGTCATTTAAAGCTTGTTTTGCTCCATCGTAATGCAACCTGGCATCTTTCAGTACAAAAAATACAACATAAGGCACAAAGCAAGGCCTTTGGTTTACTAGAACTACATCAAAAAGGCAAAAATGACCATTGACCTTTACATATAGCACTTCTAAGAAGAAAAAGCAAAGATAAGCAGTGTTGTAAACTGGTTTGACTTGATTTTAGCTCTTTCAGGTGTTGGTACTATGCAATGATTGCATATTTACCTCCATTTTTCTGTCATTACTAGCATGAAATGTAAATCTGACATGCTTTTCAAAATCCCATTCCAAGAACTTTTTCACAGCAAAACGTTACGAGAAAAACATCTCTATAAAAAGAGAATTAAAATTCCCCTTAAAAAGCAACTTTGTTGCATTCGAAATTTCAGAGGTTTGTCGTTCTATTAAAAGAGCATGAGATCATAGTGGTATTTGTCACAATTTCCATGGACTAAATAACTAGTCCATATCTAAACCTCAGCAGTTTGTTCTTGCATCTTGCTGTGATGCTATAAAAACATGCATTCAATCCAAGTATTTCCTGTCCGTCCTTCCCGAACCTAAATATATTTATTGCAATACTTCTTGGGATTTTAAGCCTTAGACCTTTGCAGTTTAAAATGCGTTAAATAAATCATAGATCATGACAATACGTTTGCGTTCGCCAGCTATCGTGTAACGCATTCAGGGTGAAGTCTGTTTCTTAAAGGCAAATTCATCCCAGTATCCGCACCTCTACGGCTGATACCTGAACTTTAATAAATGATTAATGCAAAGGCCTCACTTGCAATGCAGTAACTTATAAATATTCACACAGTGCCTTGTTCTGTACTTCAGAAAGCGCAAAAACAGAGCCTTTCTTCCTGTAAACCAAAACACGTTATTTTTTTGCAGAATTGGCAACAATTACATCATTCATTCGCTTTACATGAAACACATGTGTCGAGTATCCTGAAAGAGGTACGTTTACAAATGACTTTTTGCAATGCAACGTGTGAGTCCGTTCGACCTCGTACACTTCCAGACTGTAACCTCTGTGCTCCTGTGCTGCTTTCCAGAATGTGGCTTGTGATCTTTGGCAGACTCGGTCTAATATGAGTTACACAAGCGTATGAAGTTATACTATACAGACAGCAGCTATTGCGCAGCACCTTTTGCAGACAGTAGGATTTGCTGTGATAGTACCAAATATAAAATGGTATGTTATTTTTCTTTAGTCGAGAGCATTTTTAGTGTTTACCTTCTTCTTTTTACTGTATTTTGCGAGACGCAATAATAGTCACCCTCTTTTTCTCTTTTCTCCTATCTTTCTTTTCTCTTTTCATTTTCTCTTATCTTTTCTCTCCCTTTTTTCTTTTTTTTTTTCCTTTCTTCTTCCTCGTTTTTCTTTTTCCCTTGCTTTTTTTTTCTTTTCCTCTCCCTTCTTATTTCTTTTTCTTCTTTTTTTCCTTTCTTCTTTTTTCTTTTTTCTTCTTATTCTTCCTTTTTCTTTTCTCTCTTTTTTCTCTTTTTCCCTCTTGTCGTCTTTTTGTTAACACATAACAGATTATATGCCTTGTTCCTTATCGAGAATCTAAGTATGTATTTATCTTGACGAGGCATCGCGATGGAGGACGGAGGCCTGTTCCAGCGTCAGATCTGGATCCTACCACGTAGTACAAGAACCAAAAACATGACAAATATCAAACTAACTAAACCTCGACCCCACCAAAAAACTATGATTACATGTCTGCCAGACCTGTACTCCACTCCTACTTCCTAAACCCAAAGCATTTTGGGAGGGGAAGGAAAGAAAGGCAACTTTTTATTTATTTGTCTTTTTTGACGGTTCATTTGAACATGTTTAACATTCAAGATGCACATTCATTCTTTATATGCTAATTGAAATGAAAAAAATAAATACAATTAAATGACTTCAACATTTTACTTTGGTGTTGTGATTATTTAAAGTTTGAACTGACTATGTATATTCATTTAGCATTTGCAAAATTAGCATAACATTAAAACTTTTTAACTAAATCTCTATATTTTGCTGCGTTCTTAGTCGTTTTAATTGCACTTGCCAATCAATCCCCCAAAGCGTCGCCCACTCATATTTGCTTGTGTTTATTTGTATTCTTTTAGCGACAGTCTCCACTTAGCCCTGAGCTTTATTAGCTGCCAGCGTGTCACACTCCTGCCCCAGGGTCCGCGTCCGGCTTATTCCCTCCAGGAAAGACTTCGGCAAGGGGACTATTTCCTCTCATTCTAATGAATTCCTCAAGGAGAGCAGTTCAATTTCATCACTGGAAATTGCTCCCTTGAAACTGGCAGAACAACAAAAACAAACTTAAGTAAACATCACAATTGATATCGGGCTTGTTGTTTCCACCTCTTGTAAGCTGCTGTCTTTACCCAGACTAGTCTGGTGTCGATATTAGTTGTAAAAAAGGCTTCTGGTGAGTTCTTTTTTTATTTGTTGTCTGTGTACAGTGTACGTTTTGCTATTACTTGAAAAGCGCGGGGTTGCAGGTAGTCCATCCACACCGTGGCAGGTCAATTTCTACCGGCACTCCACTGACTGTAAGAGATCTGAATGAATGCTTCTTTCTGTTGTACAGCTCACATATTGCTAAACAACAGGCATTGCTAGACAGTTTATACAGTGGAATTGAAGGGCTTAAAGTCGTTTGTTTCAGTCATGGAATACCTGAAAAATATCAGGAATATGTAAGATATTTTTAATATCAGTGTTTTCTGTCCCTAGAACAGTAATGGGGATTTTGTCATTATTTTTAATGTCATTTTTGCTATTTGACACATTCAAAAAAAACCCATTTAAAAGTATTTGTTGTTTTTAAAAAAGTAATACTTTCCAACAAGGACTTATTTAACAAACCATATACTACTAAACCAACATGCCTAAAAGAGGGCCCCATTGTTATTATGGTTTATCTAATATCTATCTATATAATATAGACATATTATATAAATATATATGTGTGTTGTGTGTGTGTTTGTATATATTCATTATATATATATTAATATATATTATAAATATATATATTATTATATATTATTACATATATATGGTAAGATTCATAAGAATCATTTTAAAAATATAAATACCATTTCACACATTCAGTCAGTTTATTTTTTTTTTATTTTTTTTAAGAAATTAATATTTTTATTTTATTCAGGATGCATTAAATTAATCATCAAAATTGCCAGTAAATACCTTTATTTTAAATTTCAAATTCGCATATTAGAATGATTTCTGAAGGATCATGTGACACTGAAGACTGGAGTAATGATGCTGAAAATTCAGCTTTTATCACAAGAATAAATTACATTCTATATATATTAAACGAAAACAGTGCTTTTTAAATTGCAAAAAAATTCAAAATATTACTGCTTTTACTGTATTTTTGATCAAATACTTAACCTCAAACTTTTAACTGTAGCGTGTTTTGTAGCTACACACTTTGAAAATATGTATTGGCTCTCAAGCCAACTTATGACTGAATCATTTTTCAGTGAATTGGTTGATTTAGTTCTCAAATCTGTGTGAATGATTCATTAGCATATTGTCCTGAATCAAAATCCTTCATGAGTAACTGGAATAGTGATGAAAATGTGCTTATTTTGTGGTAGCATATGTTTTGTAACGTCCAACAATTGCATCAGTGAGTCTCCAGAAATTGAGATTTTTTTTAGGCGTCCACAAAACATGTTCCAAAGCAGTGTAGACCTGTTATTGAACAGTATGCTAGTTGTTACCCGCTGATCCATTGTACACTTTGTTGGCAGAATGCACAGACACTGAGAGATGTCACTACAGAAGCCCAACTGACTCAGATGTTTTTACCTTTTGCACCAAGGCCAAATATATTCTCTTTTCCTTAAGATCCAGGTGCTTGGTTCAGCTCTCTATATCTGTCTGTTGCCAGAGGGACCAGCACTTGTAACATGTCCCTTCTGCATTGGCAGCAGATTCAGCTGCTGGCAGCATTTTCATAGATTTTTTTTGCCTGTATTTCGGCAAGAAAAACGTGCCGTTTCTCTTTAGGTCTGGTTCTTGAGGCGAGTTTCACCTTGTTCTTGGTGTTTGAAGTGGCCGGGAAGCTGACGCTTTATTGGCCAATTGTGTGGTCAGCAGAGAGTGACAGTCTTTGAGCCAAACTTTGTCCAAGTTTGGAGTTGTGAGTGCAGGTGGGACAACAAATGAGTCATAGTTGGGGCAAAAAAAAAAACAAGTAGGCAGAATCCGGGTTCCTCACTGTTCATTTCCCCTGTGGACATGCATGGAGGAAAATAGCTAGAGCATCTCAGGATTTTTTTTTTCTTTATTGAAAGGATTTGTGCTTTGAAACATGAAATATCAATAGCATGCAGGTTTGAAATAGCTTGTGGCGCATGCTTGGCAACTTTAAACCAATTAGTTTGTGAGGGGAATAGAATTATCAAGGGATGATCTCCAAACATCCACCATTCAAACAGTTGATCTTTTTTTTTTTTTTTTTTTTTTTTTTTTTTTTTTTTGAAAAGTTTTTTCTCCAATGCTAATTAGTCGTCCATTAGCTTTAGAAGTCTTGAGACGCGGTTTCAAGGAAAAAAGAACACCAATCGAGTAAACTCTAACCTCCCCGCCCTGCCTTATGTATTGTTAATGATTCTGTTTTTACTTTCCTTTTGTTTTTTATTGGGTCATTCTACAAAACGCGTTCCCTCATATACATGCATGTAAAAAATGACTTCAGCGATGAATATCTGATTCCAGCTTTTACTTTATCACTGTAGAAATTTCTACACACGTCAACAAAACCTAACATTTTGTCTTTAACATATATTTTTATATTTTGGTTGACAGACTGAAGGACTTGGAGTTATTTGTCAACACTGTTACCATTTTTATTTTTATTTTTTACTGTGTCAGAATGTAATTATCATCCTTGAAAACTTTGCTTTCTGAAACAAGCAAGTCTGCTTTTTTGATGCTTTATCTTATGTTTTGTCATGTTTTTAGTTTGGGAATATTCATAACGTCAACTCTGTTACTGTTTTTATATATAGTAAACAAGTGATAATATAATGGTGATATTTCTACAAATATACACTTTTTTTGAAGGACGTTGAAGTTTCACCACAAGACAAAAAAATGTCAACCCTGTTACTATCAACCCTTTTAAAATAGTAATTATATATAATTAACTTTTTGAAGTTTAGATTAAACTATATTAGAATTTGATTATTTATCTTGAGATGACAATGCAATGTATTAACATTTAATCACATAATTTTTTTTTTTTGACAGAATGTTTAAAATCATAAGTTTTATGTTTAAAATCATGTTAAAACAACCATTAAAACCTCTGTTTACTTACATGACTGTAATCTATGAGCTGACATTTGTAGGCATACTACACACACATATGCATAGACAGTGTTGTTGTCCATGTATTCTTATGTATTATGCATGTCTTTTTTTCTTTTTTTTTTCTTTTTCCCCAGTTGGAAAACACATTGGTAATATATGGACATCTGTGGTAAACCTTAGCAAAGGAGAAAAAACAAGTGCGAACCGCTCTAACGCGGATGTGGTTGCCCATAATCTTTGTGCAAATCATCCTGGTATATTTTTGTACCCATTGTTGCTCCGCCAAGAAAGCCATCGCTAAGCACATTTTGTCGGTTTTTGTTAACTAACTATTGGAAGCAAATGCTAGGTTGAGGTTTCAAAAGAATCTGCATTCCGAGCGTGATCTTAAACGGTGGTTTTATTACCCACAGCCTTTGAATTCTGAAGCTTTCCACACCAAAATTCCATCCATCCGGTTTCCTTACCTTTGTCCCTCCAATCCGCCTCCATCAAGCTGTGAATGAGAAAAAAAAAAGTAAATCGACTTGCTTGCTTAAGCATGAAAAGAGAATGTTTGCCATTATTTTCTTCTGGAGTGTAAAGTAATTAAAATCATTCTGAGTCTGAAAAAATCATTAACAAGAGATATACAGGGTTCATCTTGTAAGCTGTATGTAAATTGTAATGGTGGAGCATTGATATGTGATTTTTTAAAAAATTTTATGCAAATGAAATCTGCAATGCATTAACTGATCATACTTGTGTGGTTATTAAGATTTTGTCATTTCATTCAGGTTTATGGTACTTTTTTGAATGATTGAAGTAATGGTTTTTATTTTATCCGACCGCACTCACAAATGAAAATTTAAAAGTAAAGTTCATTTTCACACATCTTTTTGTTTTAGGCATAGTTTTTGTCTTTTGATGAATATATGCTTTAAATTTAGTGTTATTGTAATGTGTTGTCACATTTGTTCATTTATGTTAATTTCACTGTTTTACTGACTATAATGTATCTAACTTTAGGAAAAAAAGTGCAAAATTAACATGAAAATGAAAAAGTTATTATTGATTTCCATGTGTCAAGGTAAGTTCTCCATAAATAATCACTTTTGTTTGCATTTGTTTACTTTATCAAAAAACTGAATTACTTTGTTTTCTTTCTTTAAGGACTTTAATCATTTGCATTTATGTTGATTTCTGAATTAAGTAGTCTTGTCTGGATAAGATCGAACTTCATTAAAAAATAAGCTTGTAACAACCAAGAAGTTATGTAGAATTATTATGCAGAACTTGTTTTCTTTTCATTTTTACAGCTTGTAATGCAAAGAGGTAAGTTTATAGTTTGTGTGTTGCCATGTCATAAATATGTCAGATGTGATAATGTGATATTCTCGTTTCAAGTGTTATTACACTGACATGAGTTCTGCTCCCATTGGAAAGCTTGTTTTTTCTTGCATATTCATACAGAAACTCATTTAATCCAGTGCATTTCATCATGGTCTCATATCCTGTGGAATGGCAAAGCACTCCTGGATGCCAACCGCTACAACTGAATTCTTTAAACTCTGTTCGCCTACGCATTAGAGCCCTTTGGACTCGGGCTCCCACCGTTTTCCAGTGCTGTAATGTTGTGCAGGTCCCTAGTAAATCAAAAACGCTACCAGATGCAGGCGTCCTCTGAGCTTTGCCTCCCCAACCTCACTGAATGAAATGCTCTGTTTTGGGGCCTTGATTTACGCGGCGAGCGTGCAACCACAAGCATTCCTGCATGAACCTGTGGCCTCGCTGCACGCTGAAGCAAAAGCCTGCGTCTGCCTGTACGTTCCCACGCTTTCCTCTGTACTGTCTGCCAGCAGAGGCTGTACCACTGGTCTCCGGTCATTACGAGAAGAAAGACAGGCTGCGATGCAGGGAAGGTTGGAATTGTCGGCAGAGTCGCCGCCGAGATGCTTTTCATTGGCTGATGACCTTGTGAGTCCTTTGTTGAGAAGAATACAGCTTTGAAATCACGTTCAAAGTGGTTTGGAGTTGACGGCAACACAGCTGGAGATAGCTGAAGTTTGCACCGACAATGTTTCTTAGAACAAAATGACTTTGTATGTACTCCATCACAAGCAACTGCAAAAGACTCTATATATTTAGAGGTGAAACATCTGTTTTGGACAAATTTCTTTGCCCGGGGAGAATGCTGGGAGCGAGCTGTTGTCGGCTCTATTTGTTGACGGCTTTTAACGCAAGAGAAGACATCCTGTGTTTTAAAAGTACTTTGCTCTGACAGCAACGAAACAACAAAGTGGCATGACTTGCCACATCTGTAAAAACACTTCGTTTTTCTCTACCTTAAAAAAAAAAAAAAAAAAAACTTTTTAAAATGTGTCAACGAGGCATGATGGTGGGGGGCATCATGGCGGACTACTTTTGACACTGGCTTCTATCAGAGGGAGTGCTTAAAAATAGGTTTAGCCCCACCTCCATGTCGCAGGGCCAAAAAAAGTATGAGGATGCCGGCCTGGAGTTTTGCCGGCGATAAACAAGCAGACAGCATTCATTTTGAGGGAAAACGGCAAGGGGGAACAGTTGTGGGAGGATGGAGCTGCCTTTTCCTGACAAATGGCTCGGCGTGTTCTTTTCCCAACTCTCAGCGAGTTTTTTTTTTTTTTTCCCCAATCAACTCCTGTCATACTGTTGCTGTAAAGTCCAATTAACACAGTCGTCTTAGTCACCCTCCTTCCCTCCCCCGCATCCTCTCTACCTGTTCTTGTCAGCCAGAGCTCAGGCTTTATCTCAAGACCAGCCCACCAGGAATAAGGATAACAACAATGTGTTGGATCTTCAATGCAGTTGGTGATCAGTGAAGAATTGGTGAAGGGTCATTATCGGGTAAAATGCCATTGAAAATCTGTCTACAATAAGTTTCTTTGTATCAGTCGATTGTTATTGTAGTTGCTTATAAAATCACTTTATTCTTTAACATAATTGTTCTGGGGGCATTTTATGAAAATAAGAGTGTCCAAAATAAAGAAAAGAAAAAATATATATTTTTAAAACATGTTCCAAGTTCTATACATGTTGATTTCTAATGTTTGTTTTCATACTACTTTCAAGAAAATTTTAAATTCCTATGTATAATTATAGTGATGTACAATTTCCAGGATATCATTGCCTGTTTTGAATCTTTTTATATTTTGTTTTATTTTTGTGTTTATATAGATATTCTGGTAACATTTGATTTTACAGTGTTAAGGTTAAGGGTTAGGGTTAAGGTTAGGCTTAGGGGTAGGTTCAGGGTTAGTACCTAGTTATTACCCATTTAATATAATTGCTATGATATATGTACATAGTACGTACATGTGGAACAGGACTGTAAAATAAAGCACTACTAATATTTTTATCCTGCAAGTTGGTTGCATCATGTGTTTGATTTGACATTTTTAAAATATAACAATTTAGCAATTTTGTCTAAATATTTGTGTTTTAGGAATTTAAAAGATTCTACTAAAGTAACTACAGACTGCTAGTATTACACCTGCATTATGATGTAAGAGAAGTTTAATCACTTTGATCATTTTTGTTTTACTTCATTGTAAGGTAAATGTATATAAAACACCTGTAGTGTATAAAGGTACAGCAAGTTAACACACTGATTTTCAACTAAAATTGTTATCACTCTTTATGACATTTTGAGGTGTTGAGTGTGAAATGCATGTAATATGCATTTATGCAAATACATGAACATGGAAATTATTCCTTGAATTCATTTAAAGGCCAGCATTTGCATACAGAGTCATAATTAACTATTTACAACTTCGGTCCCAATGAGCATACTGAATGTGAATATTTCTCATAATGGTCCACCAACCCCCTTCCAATTAAGTATGCCGCATGTAATCGCTTCCACCGCAACAGAACCTCGGACTCTCCCTGTGTTTGTCTGAAATGATCCAGAGAGTTAAAAGTTTGAGGCGAGGCACCAGAATTGACTCTCAGCGCCTAACCTTTCCGACAGTTTCCCCTGTGTGCATGCGAGAACGGGTAAAAAGTTGCCCTGATTAGTTTACAGTTTACTCAAAAATCAGCATAATAAAGCATTTGACTAGGATGAAGAGATCAAACATCCTCTGCTTGTTTACGATCGCTCTGCAGAGATGCCACGTCACCTCCTCTCTGACCCTGAGGCACGGAGTCACTTAATGCACTGCGTTTCCATCCTGAGCTCCCATTTCGCCGGCAACCAGCAGCGCAGGAGTTCCCGATGGAGGCCGGATAGAGCGCAGCCCCTCCAGGCAGTCCTGGGGTGCAGTTACCCCCGGCATGTGTCTCTGCATGGTAATGAAGATGGGATGCACCACCATGAAGTAGATGGAGGAGCAAGGCTACTCACCAAGGACTGACCCATGGTTCAGAGGGCAGGAGACTGGCGCAGTGGGAAGAGCCCCTTCGCTCGCTGATCAGAGGAACTGTGCCTTGGATGCGATGCTGAAGGCAACTCAGAGAGAGAGAGAGAGAAAAAACTGATTAGATGTTGCTGTCGTCGCCCATGCAGCTAGCTGGAAAGCCTTTTTCTTATTCTGGGGCTTGTTTGTTTCTTGCCCCCTCTGAGCCTTTTGTCATCCTCAGACAGCGACGAATGCAAGTTCTCTGTGGTGTGGGGCTTTGCTCGTAATTAGCTGAAAGTTCTCAGAGACTTGACAGGAAGAAAGTGTGGCAGAAGCTCAGAGTGTTCGCTTGTTTATCGCTTCCTCTTTTTTGCCCCAAAATCTTTCTCTGAAAAAATCAAAAACACTTTCGCTCCAAGACTTTAAGACTGAATTTAAACTCTTTATTTCATCTGGAGCATAGAGTTTTATGGTTAGTTACAGTATCAAAAGTGTATAAACTGAGCAGTCCTTTTCGGTCCAGAAAACAAACTTTTCTCACAAGAAGTTTTGGTGCGCAACTCCATACGTTTGATTGCGGCAGTATTTCCTGCATTTCACACAGTTTACATGCAAAACAAAGTCGATAGGATAGCACAGGGACATCATTTATAGATTCTGAAGTGTCTACATCTCTCATTATCTGCTTCTTCGGTTATACAAAGATCTCGAGTTGTCAGATGTGTTCATCCATTCTGAAGTTTGTACAGAATTAACAAGTAAAATAAACAGAGCTTTCTTTTTTTTATCATTGCTCTTTGGATATGAACCAAGTCTTTGCCCTATAACTAAACTTGCTTGCTTTTATTAGATGATATTCACAAGTGATGCAATATGCTGGTCTTTATGAGTCTATCCTAAAGTGCCCAGTGAGGAATAAACTTATTTTCCCTGAATCCAGATCTTGAAGGCAAAAGTGAAGGGCAAGGGTAAGTTTTAACTCCTCTAAGGCCACTTTAAGCAGCTTAATGTCAAAATAACAACATTCATCCAGTCTCGTGCCTAATAACACAAGGGAATGTCAACATGCACTATTTGTACAAGAATTCTGACACTTCCAAAACTAAGGGCTCTAATACTGCTTAAATAGGCACTGGTGTTAAACTTCCTTACACTTGTGCTGTTACAGAACAGACTACCCAGGGTCTAGAAGGTGCTCCAGGCATGTACATCAAGAGAAGAAGGGGCAGACCTCACTGTGAATGTGTGATATTACGGCCAGGCTTGCCTACCAATAGAGGCCGGCCCGTACCCCGACAGTGCAATCTCCCGGCACAAAGGATGGTCCTGCCGCAGCTTTCCAGCCCCATTAGCACCCGAGCGTCAAGGCAAAGCTCCAGAACCTCATTCATTATTCATCGGTGCGCAGGCAGAGGCCCTGATAAATTCTCGCTTTAAGTGACAATGAGTGACAGAGCCTGGGGTTTTTTATGGCCATCCCCTCCCTGCCGCCAGTGGCGCGCTGGCCAAAGGTCCAGCCTGATCCTCCGCTAATGACCGGTATGATGTATGTGCAGCGATGCGTAGGCTGACACCGGTGATCTACCGTCCCGCTCCCCCAGTCCCACACCGGGGGTAAGCTCCATCCCATCCCGGGAGCTCACCAGGCCATGGAAACTCCTCATTAGCTGGGACGCACAGGGTTAACCTGGAGGGAAGGTGATAAGGTAAGGGGATGGAGGGTGAAAGTAGGATTTTGGTCGTGCTGGTGGGACAGTCATCTAATTTTACATTTTGCCATGGGATTGCAATGCACCCTCACATAGACCACCTACCCTCACTTTCGGTGGATGTTAAATCCCTAATAAGTCCCAACAACTTTAAAATACCATTTATGGTTCAGAAATGCATGACCTTGTACAAGTAGACAACATTTAACATCTCAGTGTGGATATGTAGTTAGTACTGTCATTGTTTTTCTGTGGATTTCTGTAGAAATTTCTCGGTATCTGTAACAATACGGTGAGTATTGATTTGCTCAGGGTTTGGTATTGAAACTTCAAACGCATTTCAACATTTTATTCTATTTTAACTTTCAGCTGGAGAAGGGGAGGGGTCCTTAGCCTCTGTTTGTATCTGTATGTCTCCAGTGATATCGATTGAATTGGATTTTAGCCCCTCTTCTTTGCTGAAGACAAATGCTTTCAGTGGAACAAAGGCTGCATACTGTGTGTGGCTAGCTTTTTAGAGCCAAATCTCTGGGGTGCAGCCAATGTATCTTAAAAAAAAAAGATATTTCTCAGGGGAATGCTTTGCCATTCCAAGGTTCTGATGTAGTCCTTGCATTCTATGCTTCCTGTTTTTTTCTTTTTTATTTTTTTTTTTTTTTGTTTTTTTCCCTTTTTTTTTTTTTGGTGTAATGTGAAATAGGTGTTTTAATATGTGAACTTGTTTCTAGTGTATTTAATTGGGAAAATACTCAAGGCCAGACAATAAAAAAACGTTAGGTTATAAGGTGTTTTTATTATGAGATACGAAAGTTACATTAAATGTGATGTAGTTTTCTTTCCGTGTAAGAAGAATTTCTATTTCTTAGATTCATGTGCAAATCAAGCTGATGATATAAGCTAATGTATGTTCGCTTTAGCCATGACAAAGAACAAACACATTAGTTTATTCTAGTCTTGTCTCTGTTTCGTCTCTGATATGTCATCCAGTCAAGAGAATTCTATTACCAAATCCCTCGGGCAGCCAGGGAATGTTCTCCCGGTACCTCGCTTATTTTGTTAGCACTAGTGTCTTACTCTACTGATTAGTAAGCTAACAAACAATCACAAAACAAGCACATTCAAAGAACTGGGAAAGGCTGCCATCAAGTAATTTTGTCATCTTGATTCTGATTGGTTGACGAACATTCCAAGTTTCTTGCCTAATCTGACACTGAAAATTTCTAGTGATCAGTGGAAGGTGTATGAATTACTTGCAATAGAAAAAGTCAAAATAATGTGTGTATGTGGTACTGTGTGCTTGCTTTTGACTGACACATTCCACCTTTACTTGAGAGAGAAATGGGGAAGAACTGAATGAGTAGAGCTGCCTTGTCAGAAGATATAGAAGATTAATACCTCTGGAGAGTCCGCTAGCATACCTGCTTTTGCTGTTTGGTCAGGAATATTATAGTGCAGCCCAGGAAAGCGCAATAGTATGTATATATTTAAAAATAGATGTATACATCAAAGTGCATTCAAGATGTTTGGAATCCCTTGTGGCATATTCTTTGCCTCTCATTCTTTTTCACATTCAATTGCTCTTTCTCCATTTCTTTGGTAATAGAAGAGCTAGAAGTTGATGTCTGAATGCTTTGTTGCATTGGCGCATCTTGATTAGTGTCGCACATGAATAAGGTTTGCTGTTGTGCAGGGAGTTGACATGAATGTATCCTTTGATCTGGAATTTTAATGACCACCTTTAGTGTTCAAATGATTTTCCAAGGTATGCCGACAATGAGGTACTCTTGGTTTCCATGTCCGACTGGTCAGCTATGTTTGTCCTATTCATCTGTGGCGCTTATGGTTCTGCCACCATACGCTACAGCTGTGTTAATGTTGTACAGAGGAACTCTCAAGCTGATTGGAACTCAGAACTGTGCCATGGCTACCTCCTTAGAAATTTCAACTCATTTTAGAGATGCACAAGACTCGATGCTCTGTGCTGATGAGATTCTCATTCCCTTGGGAACCGGTAGCTACACAATGTCAGTGCTATCTATCTAGCTATCTATCTATCTGTCTGTCGGTCTGTCTGTCTGTCTGTCGTCTGTCTGGCTATTTCATTATCTATGAACAATAGCATTTGTGCAACACAATACTAGATGTTCAAAAGCTGTAGCTGTAGCGTAAGTTTCCCCCATCCGTCATTCAAATCAACACATTTTCCTATTCAGGCGGTTGGTATTTACACCTGTCTATTTGTGTGCATGAAAGTGTAATTTAACCATGTTAAAATGTGTAAGCAGGTCTGTAATAATAATGACACTTGACAGGTCTGTGGTGGTCGTTTTTATCGTTTCATGGCAGTAGCCAGTCAGAGGAAGAAGAAGGTGTTTTAAAAATCTCTGTATCATCATCTCACACCCTGATGAGAAAACAGTTGAAAGTGGAATCGGTCATATTTGTAATGTCACAGTTATAGCCCCTATGACTGTGTGTGTGTGCAGGTGGAACAGGATAAAGACAAGCACATCACACACAGCCCTGTGCCCTCTGGTGCATCATGGGAGAGGAGAGGGGCTTCAGGGCGCAACTCCGTCGCTTTAGGCTGTCCTTGTTAGGAAGCTGTCAATCAAAAAGAAGACCTGGCGAACTTGCCTCACCATGCTGTAACCTTCGGGAAGAGAGAGATCGAGGAATATATATAATATATATTTCCTGAAGAAGCCGATTTAAGCTCAGACCTGCTGCACTAAAAATCAGAGGCCTCAAGATGGGGAAATGTGGCTGATGACCCTTTTAAAAGGCGGATGAGGGGGTTCATGCAGATATGTAAAAAAAAAACACAGGTCACCCTCAGTGGCAAAATTAGACATCGACACAGTCATGGATGCACACTGCCATCCAGTGGTGGAGGGCTAGAACTTCACTCCATCATTTCTTATACCTGGTATTAGGATTTGGAGGGAAGTGTCTCACATTATTTTGACTACATCACTTTCTGCGTTCATGTTTTATTTCAGTTGATAAAATGCAAAATAATAAGCTGTTAAGTTGCAGATAAGTAAGAAGTTAGAAAGTCATACTTAAGAGCTTTTATATGTATATATGCATGTGCTTAAAAATGCACGTAACCGCAAAGTTTAAAACGCTTGTTTTAGATCAGTGGTTTATTGACAGGTGAGTAGGCGGTCTTTTAATGCATGGGACGTATCAAGACAGATACCGTCTACAAATGCAATAGTCAGATGCGTTTTTGAATACCTCGTATAGCCTATATAGTTATTATTACATTAAATTATTGCATATATTTGACATTTACATTTATGCATTTAGCAGACGCTTTTATCCAAAGCAACTTACAGTGCATACAGGGTATAAATTATTATTTTTGTTTTTACAGTTGTAAAAAAACAAAACAAAAATTTGGGTATTTGACCAGTGCATGATTATTTTTGGAGTGCATAGAAGCATTTACTGCCTTAGGCGATATTTGCAGGGTAGTTTATATGGATTTTGTTTCCCTTTTCTACCTTTTTTCGTTTCTCTCTGTTCCGCAAACAACTACAACCGCGAGGTGGTGTCACGTGCCATCGCAGATCGCTCGCAATGGACGTAAATACCAGGGCTGCGTTCAGCCCCGACAAAACGCTGCAAAACGTTTTTAAACGGAAACGGTGGTGCATTGAACACACTGTTCTGATGACGCAAGAGTTGCTACTATGGCAGCTGAGAACGCCATTCTTTGTGTTCTTTTTGAAGAATTTTTTTATATTTTTGGAATATAAATTGTATTTATACTGCAAAATACGCTCGATGTTACAGTCACTACCCTTGCCATCCAGAATAAAAGAGAACATCCCAATCGAGTGAAGGGATTTGTGCAAACTGTGGTTCCTAATTATTGTGATCCAACATTTGCCTCACATTTCAGGATGAAAAGACAAACATTTTTAAGGTGAAGGATAATCCACTTCTTACCTCCGAGACTGTGTTATGATCTATATGACCTTATTATTTTTATTGTATTAGGCTTATCATTATTGCTGATCACTGTTGTTGTGCTATGTTATTGTAATATTTACCATTATATAATCAGAGGAGTATAGAAAAGTGTATGAAAGTGTCACTCCACAATACAATAGCAAAATATATAACTATGTATAGTATTTTTATGTTACATTAATCAGTGTCTAGCACACCTTCCTGAGGAAAGGATATGGACCAGAAGACATTGCAATTACTAAATGATATTTAGACAGACTTGAAGTTCCAGATCTATACTTGTGCTCGTATTACTTCAGTTATTTTGCCTTTAATGTAAAAAAACGTGCAAACAATAAAATTGCTCTTGTGAATTTATTTTGATGTTAGGATTACATTGTGCCAGCTGTCTCTTTAATTCTGCGTGGTTTATATACATGCTGCTGCTGATTGGGCTGACATTTTTGACACACCCACCAAACAAGAGAAACCATATCTCAAACCCCGTTGCACACCGTTTCACACCGTTTCCAGGAAACATGTCGTTTAAACCTGAAACCATAGCAAAACGTTTGAGCTTGAACTTGCCCCCGGTGTTATAAATGTTGTCATAAAACCTACTGATGGGGTTTAAAAAAAAATATATAGTTTTTTGTAAAAATGCCCTGAAAAATGTATCGACATAGTTATGAAACAGCGTCACATTGCGGGACTTGGTTCTTACTCAAACATTTCTTTGTGCAAGGAGAGTGAAACACATCTGTCCATAGTCACCGTCCGTGTTGTTAGAAATGAACGAAACTGAGTGCTTTAAAAAAAAAAAACACCCCAGTGGAATGCAATCAGCGTCCAGACATTTAACATCAATAATGGTGCAAAAATTGAAGGAAACTTCACACACGGTATATCTCACTCACACATCTATTTCCTCATTTCTGTGAACTTAATTCTTATTGAGAAGACCCATTTTGCTTTGCATCAAATAGCTAATGTTAAATAACACATAATTTACTATACCATGAGAAACTAATTGTTTTCACACCTGAGCAATTTATATTCACAGTAATTTGGTGAATTAATTTTGTATATAGTTGTTTTGAATACTTAGTGCTTTATTGCCCTTAATATTAAAAAAAAATGTTCTGGGTTTGATACATGTTGGACTGGGTGTTACAAACAGTAAACTATAAGTGGTTCAGATCAAATGTTTATAATAAAACAGGTATTAGCAATTTTTTGCTAAGACTAGCATCACTATCACTACTACTAATTCTTATGGAAAGGGTTTTTCCTGTTGTTTATATTATTGTTTGATCTCATTTTGGTGGAAAAATCACACTATGCATAAAAACAAAAATACAATATTAAATTCAACTCGACCATTAGCCTACTAATTTAAGAAACTAACATTTCATTGATTCTCTCCCACATTAAGATGTGGTATTAATAGTAAGTAAAATAAAAATACATAACTTCCTGAAAGGCTATATTAATATAGTACAACAATATATTTTGTTAGTTGTTTTGCTGTTTCTCCATTCACCTTGAAGGGAGCCTGGAAAAGGTTGAAGATCCCAGTTTTAAGAGATTAGGATTTTATGTTTGATAAAAAGTGTTTTATAGTCTGTGAGAATGTCATATTACATCCTTTGAAAAAGGTTTTCTGCATTTCTGTTGTGTCATCTTGGTGCTCAGGTTGTGCAGGCGCCCCAGTGTGTTTCACGTCCTGCCGTGACCTCCATTCTTCACATGACCTCATAATGATGCCAGCTGCATTGTCAGGAACCTCCACATGTCTTTGGTAGGTAAGAAATGAAGCTTGCATGAAATAAAAGATCTGACAACATAAAGATGTCCTCATATGGAATCATTGCCCGTGGGAACAAGTAGCTGTTTAAGATAACGTCTGAGCATTTTCACTTTCTACGGTGCAAATCCAGAGATTTCACCATGGCGAAGGAGAGCAAAGAGGAAGAGGCCATAGTTTGTGTAATTTTGTGGTGTGGCGTTCTTCGGGCCTGTTCATACTGCAGCTGCAGCACGCTTAGGCCACGCCTCTTCAATTTCACATACTTAAATGCTTGGTAGTTTAAAAATAGAGATTTCATCAGCCGCTGTCACGCCACTGATCCTATGATGTTCGTGCTTTCTTCAAATAGATTGACAATAATAACCAAGCTGGTGTGCTGTAGACCATCAGCTGACCATGATATACAAGGGGGAAATGGTTATATAGTTTTAACATCACTGATAATTAATTTCCCATATTTACACTGCACACTAAAAGTATATACGTCTGATTGATTAGCAAGACATAGTACGCTAATTTTGATGCATGCTACTATATCTGAGTAGGTGCTACACTTGATGAGGAACAAACTTTGTGACTGTAAAAAAAAAAAAAAAAAGTATCATTCCATAAAGTCTAATGAAATTTGTACGTACCTCACGGGCATGTTGTGTACTTCAAATCTTAAAAGTACATTTCTAAAAATTGCACTTCCAGATAAAGTAATATTAATGAAATAAAGGACTTAAATACACTTTAAAAAATTGCTAAATTAAAAAGTTTTACTTTAAAGTACATTTTAAATCATTAATATAATAATTTGTCCTTATCCTTTAAAGAATTGCACTGTATGTTGATGTGTTGGCTAACATACTAAAGCACAAAGTACTTGATAATTTTAACTGTAGTGTGTTATTAAAAATTACATTTTAAGTCAATATATTTTAAATGTACTAAATTGCTACCTCATCCACAAATGTGCAATTACAAATATATTTAAATAAATGGTAACAAGTTTCAATAGAATTACATTTAAGTATATTTTAGTTTGCAGTAAATGCTTGTCAGTAAATTCAATAGAGGTAATTATGAAGGAACTATGAAGATATAACTTGTGTGGCCACAAAAAAAAAAAACTGGTTAATGTATTAAATATTATGCAAGGCAAGGGCAAGGCAAGTTTATTTGTATAGCACATTCATACACAATGGTAATTCAAAGTGCTTACATAAAATAAAATAAAAACAATAATCACAACAATAAAACAAGAAATTTAAAAACTTTGAAAATTATAAAAAATAAAAAAAATTTGATTTAAGAGGTTTAAAATGAATTTAAGAAACGATTATACATATAATATAGTGCAATCAGTTCGGACATCGCAAAGTGCTCATTCAATAAATGCACAGCTAAAAAGATGAGTTTTGAGTCTGCATTTAAATGTGACTAATGTTTTAACACATCTGATCTCTTCTGGAAGCTGATTCCAACTGCGGGTGGCATGATAACAAAAAAAGCACATTCCCCTTGTTTTGTGTAAACCCTCGGTATTTCTAACTGACTCGATCCTAATGATCTGAGTGGTCTGTTAGGTTTATATTCATTGAGCATATCTGCTATATATTTAGGTTCCTAGGCCATTGAGTGATTTATAAAACGAGTAAAAGTACTTTAAAATCAATCCTAAATATAACTGGAAGCCAGTGTAAGGACCTGAGGACTGGTGTAATATGCTCAGATTTTCTGGTTCTAGTCAGAATCCTGGCAGCAGCGTTCTGGATGAGCTGCAGCTGTCTATGGTCTTCTTGGGAAGGCCGGTGAGAAGACCATAACAATAGTCCACCCTGCTGGTGATAAAAGCACAGACAAGTTTCTCTAAGTCTTGACTGGAAAAAACATCTAATTCTTGCAATGTTTTTAGATGATAGTATGCTGATTTAGTTACAGCTTTGACATGACTACTGAAACTAAGGTCTGTCTCCAGAATCACACCAAGATTCCTGACTTGATTTTAGTTGTTAGACCCCTAGAGTCAGGGTATGCATTCACCTTGAGAACTTCATCTTTGTTCAAATGCAATGACTTAATTCATCAATGCATTGGCAGAGGGAGTTAATGGGGCTGTAGTCATTTGGAGATACGGCTAGGTAAATCTGGGTATCATCAGAATAGCTGTGATAGGCAATTTGGTTCTATCTCATTATTTGACTTAGTGGGAGCAAATACAGGCTAAACAAGAGCGGTGCAAAAATTTAGCCTTGTGGGACTCCGCATGTCATGAACGTCCACTTAGACTTATGCTCTCCTATACTCACATAATAACCTCTCCCTTCTAAGTATGACCTGAACCATTTAATTACCATGCCAGAAAGCCCGACCCAGTTTTTCAGTCTCTCTAGATGTATGTTATGATCGACAGTGTCAAACGCCGCACTGAGATCTAGTAGTACCAGCACTGATATTTTGCCAGATTCTGAATTTAAGTCTGTCTCTGTGCTGTGATGCGGTCGAAAACCAGATTGAAAATTGTCCAGGTATCCATTTGAGTTTAAGTATTTGTTCAGCTGATTAAAGACTACCTTTTCAATAATCTTTCCTATAAAGGGAAGATTTGATATTGGTCAGGTCTATAGTTGCTCAATATGGTGTTATCAAGATTCTCTTTTTCAGAGAAATTTAATTTTTATTAATAAAGTTTCACGAAATTGTGAATTCAAGGGATAGTTCAACCCAAATATAAAATTTTGTTTACTCACCCTAATTCGTTCCAAACTGTAAGAGCACTTTTGCAACAATTCAACAATTGTCCTCCTCCTCGTCACATCAGATGTGCCCACCAGGGATACGCCCTGTGCACCAACTTTGATTTTAACAAAAACAAGGTATCCGGTGGGAAGCGGGGTTGGCCATAAAAAAACAGCCCTAGCAACACCTCTACCAGTTTAGATACCACGACCGCACCCACCCCCCCCCCCCCCCAATGCGTGCCAGGGGAGGCGATGCGGAGGAGACAAATTGTTGAATAAAGTCGTTTTTTTTTTCTTTCGCGCACAAAAAGAATTCTCGTAGCTTCGTAAAATTACGGATGAACCCCTGATGTCACATGGAGTATTTTACAGATCTCCTTGCTATGTTTCTGGACACGGACCGTGTAAGGACCCTTGCTGTCTATGCTGGGTCAGAGAGCTCTCAGATTTCATCAAAATATCGAATTTGTGTTCTGAAGATGAACGGAGGCCTTACGGGTTTGGGACGACATGAGGGTGAAGGAATTAATGACAGAATTTCATTTTTGGGTGAACACGCTTTAACATGCATCTAGTATCTGAAAGGGCATTCATTCAGGTCACACAGGATTATTCTTTCAAAGTATATTATATTTGCCTAATGCATACTCTTTTATAAGTATGTTAAAGTATCTTCTGTTACATTTACATTTTGTCATTTTGCAGATGCTTTTATCCAATGCGACTTACAAATGAGGACAATAAAGCAGTCAAAACTAACAACCCCCCCCCCCCCCCCAAAGAGCAACATTATATAAGTGCAAATGACAGTCTCGGTTAGCCTAACACAGTACACGTATATATATATATATATATATATATATTATATACACACACACACACACACACAAACAAAGAAAAACAAGTAGATAGAATAGAAAAAATAGAAAGCTAGTTTTTGTTTTTTGTTTTGTTTTTTTAAATTAAAAAATAAAAAGATAAATATAGATAAATATAGATCAAGTAAAATTAAAATACGTTTAACAACGGTTGGCGCACTATTTTCAGCATACTATGATTTAGGCCACATTAACCTAAATCTCATATAACATACGGCCCAGAATTGGGATGCAGCCATCAGTAGCACACAGCGCTATGCCCCTGAGATGTTTATGCAAGCAGGCGGTACCGCATCGTGTGGACCAGTGCCAGACAGCCACGAAACATGAGAAATATGGTTGCAAGTTCAACAAAGATTTCTTTCAGGTCAGAGGGCTGGTTTTGTTCTGAAGCTGTCCCTCGAAAGGTGCTGGAGAAGGTCGAAAAGGTCAGAGAAAAACAGGGAACGTAACCAGCAGGGTTAATTAGTACATGTGTAGTTATTTTCTGTCCACACACAGGTAACAGCTTTCAACCCCAGCCAGACCGAATACACCCATCAAATCTGCATTGTGATCAAACGGTACTTAGCTTAGCGTAATCTGTGCTAGCCTAGAATCTCATTTATTTAAAAAGTGAATATTAAGATTATTTCTGTCAACAAGGTACTTGAAAGACTAAAGAGTCTAGATAATAAAATATAGTTCATAATGTTGTACAGATAAAATCGCTATACTAAACCATTAGCTGTGCTTGCTAAGGCTAGTCTCACTATTATATTGCAATATGAGGTTATAGATTTGAACTAAACTTTGTTGTGTAACTCATTCCACAATACTATAAATGCCTCGTTCATTCATTCATTCATTCATTTATTCACATGAAATGCTCATACTTAGCAGATTAGCTAATGGATAGAAAACAACACAGCAACATGATTAACACTGTGCAGATGTTTTAATGAAGTCCGTTTACGCATTTATTGTAAAATTTAGGACCCTAAAGTGATTCCACTGGCTACAAAAACTTTTAATGTGAACATCAGGGCCTGCTTTAAAATCTCAAAAAATGGTTCCACATCTGAAATGTTACTGACAATGTCTTATATGTATTAGTATATAACCAAAGCTATAGACTGTGAAATGAAACATTTCTCATTCTTTATTTATTTAGATACTAGCATATGTTTTGCATACTGTTTGTTATACTACCATACTGCTAGCTGACTAGCCTATTAGCTTAGCCTGTAGAGCATCCAAATAACATATTTTTTATTTAAAAAGGAATTCTTATAACAATTTGAGTGTTATATTTTTATCCATATTATTTGTATTTGTTTCGTCAGGCATTAAGAGTGTATCTCCTCATGGAATGAATGGCACGGGGGATCTAAATCTCCACAACGCTAGCGAGTTTTGCCCATTCAACCACTCAAATTTTCTTCCGAAATGTAAAAATATACATTTGGTTTATTGTTAAATACACAACTAGTCAAAAATCAAATGATGACGTTCAAGTTGCTGGAATATGTTGCTGTATCCCTGCTGGGGGAAATAAAAAACAGCTAAAACCAGCCTGGTTGGCTGGTCTTAGCTGGTTTAAGCTGGTTTTAGCTGGTCTCCTAGCCTGGCTAACTAGTGTCCCAGCCTGGCCAAGCTGGTTTTGACTAGTTGGTCAGCTGGTCTCCCATCCTGACCAGCTAATGAAATGGTCAAAACCCATCTAAAACCAGCCTGCAAACCAGATATGACCAGGCTGGAAGACTTGTTTATTTCAGGAGGGTCATCAGGCATTAAGTTTGGTTATATCTCTTTGTGGAATAAACTACACGGGGGGACACATTTCTCACATTTCTTCTGAATTGTAATTTGGTTTATTGTTGAATACACAATCAGTCAAAAATCAAATGACAGCGTTGAGGTAACTTGAGTATGTTACGCTAACGTGACACTTTTACATTGATTTTAGCAAGTACACTTGTTGTGGATTGACGGGTACCGTTTTTAAGGCTTCAAACTGCAGTTGTAGAATTACTCATCAGCAATAGAATTTTGTACCAGTGTGGGTGGAGTTCATGTGTTTGATTGTGTATTTGCTTGTGCAAAATTGCAAATGTGCTTTGAGTGAGAGAACAGACTTCAGGAAGTGGTTGATCACCCTTTGAGATCACCACCTACTAATTTATTGTAATGTCTGTTTGAGGTTTTATACCTTGTTTTACACTTACACTAAAACTTAGCATGGTTTTATTTTTCATTTTAGCCAGTTTTGATGCATCTAATGTTATGAAACCATTTAAAAACCTCAACCTCATCAAAGCGGATATATTTAGCCCATTAACATTCACACTAATACTTGGTATCATCTCCACAGGTTTCGGCAGGAAGTTCATTTTATAGACTCCGGCACGCATCTTCTTTTTACAGAAAAAGCGGAAAAATGATTAATTTAACTTACAGTTTCCCTTAAAGGGCTAAAGAGAAGTAAAGAAAAGAGGAATTCACATTTGCATATACTTTTGATTCACTATATTTTAATACACAAGGGTCTATAAGAACTCGAATTCTCATCTCGTACAATCAGTCTCTTTGAATTCTCTTCATTGATAATTGATATTTGAAGTTCATTACTATCTTACTCTGTTATCTGTGTTCATACAGTCATAGGTTGTCACTTTGAGTTTTCATCTTTGCACGCCTCTCTCTGTGCTACTTCCTCAAACAGGCGGGAAACCAAAAAAAGAAATAGCGTACAAGAACAAGTGAAAAAAACAAAAAAATAAGAACAAGCAAGGAAGTGGTATCTTGCAGAGCTGCCTACATGCAGAGTAGCTTGGAAAGTGAGAAATAGTCAAGAAGCATTTATGTAAATTGAGGATGAAAAATTAATATCATAATGTTTTACGAAACCGTTTTAGTGTGTACATGAGCCATGTTTAATTCATAAATGTCACATAGACAATCAGATATTAGATTGGTTTGGTCATATTAAACGGGCATATTCAGTGCATAGAAGATAAACATATCATACTTAAAATACAATATATGGAAATATACATTACCAACGTGTATACTATTATGCTTAAGTGATGGGGTACAGAGCCAAGCCCTTTGGCCGTGATTGTATTCCCAATATGGCTTCCAGTGACATATTGATTTTTAAAAAAAAATGTATAAAACCACAGCAAGTGACAGAAATTTTGAACATTCTTTCTTTTCCCCTGTAGAAGATGGCCTGTTCTGGTACATTATGTACACTAAGTTTATTAGTGATCTGAGAGTACCCCATAATGTACTTAGTGATGAACAATCAGAAGCCAGTTTATGCATGTATGTATTCATTCATTCATTCTTCATATTGCAGTATTGTGAAAAATCGATCAAATAAATCTAAAATATTCAATTAATATAATTTGATTTTATATATAGATTAATATATAATATATATATATATATACACACATATACATACAAAAATGTATTTATTTTATTATTATTTATTTCTTTTATTTATTGTTTTATTTTTTGTTCCGTCTTGAATTAGACTGCACCTAGTGCTAATATTTATCGAAATAATATTTTGCCCGGCTAATGTGAGTGATGTTTTGATCCATGTGCTGTAACACTTTTTGTGTCTTTGACATTTGATTTGAAATGTTCACACAGTAAACTGGAGGTGATTTTAGTTTTTAATGTGCATCTTCTGAAGGTGCGGCACTCACTATGGATGCAGGTCGTCGAAAGAAAAAAAAGAAAAAATGAGATCATTTTCTCTCATTTCCCATTTGAAGGACATGACACAGTAGAAGGCGAGAGATGTGTGGCGTAGATGAAAATGCAACTTCCTGTTAAGAAAGGGCCTTAACGCAAAGCTGAAGGAGAGAGTGTCTCTGACACTGCTCTGCTGTCTCTAGACCCCAAAAAAAACTGCTTAAGGATTTTTTTAAAGGTGAAAACTCACCAGCAACAGAACCGGCTGATTAGACGCATGAGAACACGTAAGATTACATGAAAATAGAGCAAGAGAGACCAAAAAGCCAATACGCTTTCTTATGGTTAACCCAGATCTGTGTCTGTTTCAAATAGGACATATGGTGTCTTAGAAGTAGCATTTGAACCTTTGGATATGGCAAGATTTTTTGTGCTAGGACCCTTGGTTTTGGTCCTATGCTTGGTCTTATGTAAGTACAACATTTTATTTTTTTTTAAAAAATATATATTTACGGTGATTTGCGGTGGTATAATCAATAGACATATGTATATAGATATATAAATATATATTGCATATATATTTAATAATATGTATGTATGTATGTATATATAATATATATATATATAATATATATATAAATTATATTTACTGCTGTGGTTTGTATTATGTGGAATTTTGTGAATTAATTGTTCGCATAACTTATAGAAGGTCATTGTCATTGTGTCATTGTGGTGTAGATTCATTCATATTTTGGTCCAGTTTCTGTGTTGTGTGATATTAGTTTATTGAAGCTTATTTATCATCACTAGCCGTAACACTAAAATAATAACATAAAATGATTTAGTGAATGAGTGTTTCTTCGAATCTTGGCAGGGATGTCAATGATAATTAAATCGTAATGTGTACAAGCAGGGCAAGCTTATTTTGGCGCCTGAGTCCTCAATTTATTTTAAGTATTGTTTGTTAGAAATATTATAATTTTACTGAGAATCACCGCCATTGTTCACCAAGAAGAAGGGGAATTCTCTTTAGTCGGCCAAAGTGAGAAGTTGTTGCTTTGTAAAGCATCGGAGTAAAGCCAGAGCTCGCGAAATATTGCAAAAGAGCGCTTTGCAGAGCACCTAACGTGATTTTTTTGAAAGGTTCTGTGGCGGGACACTTGCGAGAGGTGTGTTGGGTTCTAGTTTGTGTTACCAGGTAAAGTAGCTGTCAAAGATTAGGCTGGTTTGGGTGTGTCCCCTCAAACTCGCTCGAGGTTCTGCTAGACTTGAGCTCGGTGCAGAGGCCGAGCTGTCAATCAATCATCCCTGCTTTCACCTGACACATTCTGATGGATGCTGTTGATGATCTCTTTGTTATTATTGAGTGCTGTTCGGTTGTCTTAAAAGTAAAGGTGCTTGGGCTCTTCTTGTGAAGAACCATTTTTGATGTTCTTGACTTGAGTTCTTTGGAGTTCTTTGTGGGAAAATTGCATCAGGCTTTTGCATCAGCAGCTGAAACGTCTATTTTTGCATGATTAATAATAGAATATAATATCATTTTAATATATATATTTTATGTACATATAGTAACATGTAGAATGTGGATAATATATTTTTAAATTTCAATAACATGGAATTTACTAATCTACTGAAATTTTTTATTATGTTATATTTGTACTTCTTAAAAAATGGAATTTAAAATAAAGAAATAAAGAAATGAAAAAAGAAAACACATAGGTCAAGTACCGCTTCTTGATCACTAGGTACAATGGCATGTAATGTACATTAAAGGGTCATATGACGTTGCTAAAAAAGAACATTATTTGGTGTATTTGGTGTAATGAAATGTGTTTATGTGGTTTAAGGTTAAAAAAACACATTATTTTCCACATACTGTACATTATTGATTCTCTTCTGGCCCTTTCTGAAACGCGTTGATTTTTACAAAGCTCATCGGTCTGAAAAGCGAGGTGTGCTCTGATTGGCCAGCTATCCAGTGCGTTGTGATTGGCCGAATACCTCAAGCGTGTGACGGAAATGATACGCCCCTTACCATACTGTGATGCCAGCGACGAGACAAAAACATATAAAACCCATTATAAACGGAGGCTTTGTGGCATCCAGTGGCGGACATAAATTTATGGCTTTATGACTTCTACTGTCTTATTGTGTTGTGTGCAATCGCGCTGCGTAAACATAAAATCATGTCTGCATTTGTGATCGGAGAAATAAAAAACAACAAGCCCTACTCTACACTGCTCAAAACTCGCGTTTGAATCATCAGTGGCAAATCCTTTAAATATGAAAACGTACTTACAGGCTGTGAGTCAGCATTATTTGTCAGAACAACCGGCATTGTAGGCTACTCTCCCAGGAAACAGTCCTCATCCTCCATAAAATACACAGCACACATCTGAATATTTGGGTTGAACTGTTCTGGAACAGTGTTGTAAATACAACTTAACCACTGATTTCTAGTCGTGTCCTCTTTCGGAAGGCCAAACAAAGTATTTTCGCTTTCACAACGAAACACACAGCGCCTTCATGACATGGCGGCGGTGGCAACAATACTACAGCGAGAATAAAAAAAATAACGCCTTCTTTCTTTGCGTGAACATTTGGGCGGCGTTATGTAAATCTTCCCACATAGTGATGTAGACATGTGGGGGCGTGTTAGAACGAGCCGTTTTAGGAGGGAGTGGACGAGTCTTAACTTTTATTAAGAATATCTCTTTGGGTTTGAGACTTTAGTCTTTGCAACTTTAGTGATCTATCTATTCACGAACAGCTTGTAACACTCCAAAGAGAAAGGAAAACTTGAAATCACATCATATGACCTCTTTAAAAGGGGGTTGTCTCCAGGTGAGGTGCCTCATCCAAAAAAAAGAAAAAAGAAAGAAAGAAAATGATCAACCCAGAAGATTTAAGTACAAAAATACAACGTGAAATATTACAAATATACAGTTCTTTTTTTGTTTAGTTTATTTCATTTAACATCCTGTCCCTGGGCAGGATGTTGTTACATAAAATTACAGCACTCCATTACAATAAAATATAAATGAGAGAGAGAACATCACACTACAATATCACAAATTACAATATCAAATCACAAAAAATACTTAGAAGTTTAGAAGTTTAGTCATTTATACTACACTCTCTAATATGAACAGGCACTGAAGTTCCTATCCTTATAATTTATAATCTTATCTAATCTTCATATTATATTACTGTATATTATATTATATTACTAATTTGAATGTCTTTTGAGTGTCACATTGCACATTGCATAATACTCTTGTCTTGAACATGTTGCCTTACTGCACAGGCCTCTGACCACTTCCTTGTTCCATTTTGAGCCGGTTTGTGTGCCTCGTAAATTTGCCTGCTAAAATGGTGCTCACGAGAGTCGCTGAAGAAGTGTCGTGAGACGTGTTGCATCGAAATGTCTTTTGACTATATATAAAAGTGTTGCGGCTCGAGTCCGAATGAGAATCCTTGTGACTGAACTGTACATGCAAATCACATAAAAAAGGAAGAAAGCCATAGAACGATGGGCCTGCGTGTGACATTGAGGCCTTAGAGTCAGTGCTCAGGGGAATATTCGTAAAATCAGTATTTGATGCTACTTATTTCAATGTTTTCAATTGTCCGTATGTTTATTTAAACTGAAAATGAAAATCCTGTCATTATTTACTCATCCTAATGTTATTCCAAACCTGTACGACTTGCTTAATCATCTGTAAAACATAAACGTAGATATTTAGCTAAATGTTCATGGTGCACTTTTCCCTACAGGGAAAGTTAATGGTAACCTAAGGCTTTTGAGCTTCAAAATGACTAAATTCATCATAAAAGTAGTTCATATAGCTGTATTATAAATCTTCTGAAGTCATACAATAGATTTGTGCGAGGAACAGACTGAAATGTCAGTCTTAAAATAACTACATATTCATACAAATCTGTCATATGACTTCAGAAGACTAGGAATGTACTGCATGTGGACTTTAATTGTGCTTTTTTTTTGTTATTTGTGGAGCTTGACAGCTCATGGCAACCAGCAGCATAAACAGACAACATCTCTTTTTGTGGTCTATACAAACAAAAAAGTAATAACATGATGGTGAGTAAATGATGACCAATTTTCCGTTTTTGGGGTCAACTATTGATGTATTCAAATCTGTGATGTTTTAATTATGAACGTCGGTGTATGTTGAAATGCAGGGGTGACAGAGCCGTTGCTGTTGCTTGCCCCAAGCTATGGAACAATTTGCCATTATCCATCAGAATAGCTTCTTCAGTGTCTGAGTTTAAAAGTCTTTTAAAAACGTATCTTTTTTCCCCATGCTTTTAATGTTTTGTGACTGTGGTTTCCTAATGACGTGTTTATTGTGTGATTGGATCAATGTAACTGTGTACAGCACTTTGGTATACTAAGCTTGTTTTAAAGTGCTTTATAAATAAATTGAACATTGAACATGTTAGGTAGATATACTTTTAAAAATATAAAAAAAAAATGATTTAATGTGACCAAATCAACCTGACTCGATTAGGTTACACTGACAAAAGTAATTTCAAGTGTCAAATCAGCTAAAACACTCTTTTAAAGGTATCAACTGCACAATGTGTGTGAAACCATTGAGGTAACAATTAAATAATTGTTTCAGCATTTCCTCCTCAGCGTCTCGCATTAAAAGAACTCCAATTTCTAAAACTTGCACTTTATCATCAAAACCTGGTTTTATTGCATCAATTTTTATAATAAGCTGATTTTTAAAATCATTATCAGCGTTTGTTGTACGTAAACAATTCATTTTAAGTCAAGTCTTGGTTGATTTCATGTCTGCATCTCAAGAATAAGCCGTGAAAGGCTTCCATTTAAGTCATGAAAACTGTACATACATGAACTCTGCGGTATATATCTAGGCCTTTGTCACATTACATTGACCCACTGTGCATTATTTTTGGTTGTGGGCGACTGCTTTGGCTTCATTAGTCAGGAGACAAAAAAAAAGTGGGACCATTTTTTTTTTTTTTACAATCTAACAATTATTCAGAAAAGAAGATTATAAAGTTGAATTAATATACTTCTTTTTTTTTTTACCGGAATGTTCCTTTAACTCGCCCTCAAATTATCTGCAAATCTTTCTGTGTTTTTAAAGATGGGAGATAAATGTCACAACTTTGGTGTTAAAGTAAAAATAGTAAAGTAAAACTTAAGTCTGATGTGTCAGGAAAGAGCTAGTAAGGACTTTCATGGTGTTTTCGTGTAGATTCATGACCTTTAAATCGTTTTTAATGATTCTGTTTTTTGTCTTTGGGATTTTGTGGGGAAGAAAAAAAATTATGATAACTTGTACTCATACTAATAATAGTAAACTTACTGCCTTTTTTTAAGTAGTAGAGCCATAGTCAATTCAATCTTTTTTTCAATTCAACATTTTTTTGTTTGATACACACTTTTAACCACTTTGAATAAAGAAAATCAAGTTTACACTCCGAAACTGATTAGAAGTGACACAATATATTGTAACAAGCTAAAATGATTAAACCAAATAATGCTGAAAACATCTTTTGCAATGTTGGGGAAACAATTTGAAAGTAGTTTTCAAGGAATTATTTATACTTTTAGTGTAAATGTCTAATGTGAGTCTAAATGTGAGCCTTTAATTGTTGTTTTAAAAGCAGTGCATTATATTACAATGCATTATTACTGAATATGTAATATGCATTGTTTTAATAGCCAATATTTGTGAATATAGCAGAGTTTGGCGGTTTAGATCAAACTTTAAAAGCAGGTTAAATATCAACTTGCTGGAGATTGATGTTTTATGCGAACCTCATTGCGATTACTGTGACAAGACAGTCAAATTAAAATATCATGTTTTGAAAGCAAATCTCTCAAAATGACAAGAAAACTAGTTCAAACTGGAGGTTTAAAGTCATTTTTCTAATTTTGTCATGTTCCATGTAATGGGTGGACCTGCTAAAACAGCTACGCTCAAGATGCATGCACTTCAAGTTGTGAAGTCATGCAAAACCACATCCGGCAAAGACAAAAAAGTGAAAAGTACTGCCACTCTGAGCTAAAACTACAGTAATCCAAAATCAAAATTTAAGGAAACATATGAGATTTTCAGATCTATAAAACTGATGCATCTTAGCTATCTTAGTGTCAAAAAATACCAAATCTTTCCTTATCTTGACACTGTGTAAGACTAGTAGTCTACACTTTACAGTTTAGATTTACAGTCTTCTAGTTGTAGTCGAAGCTCTCATGTAGAAGATTTAGAAGAGTTGCATAGATATAATTTGCATATCTACAGTCTATAATCTATAATTATCAACCCCCACCCACAGAAGTACATATGACCACTCCCCCTTCCGCACTCGTACTGTGTATGAGTTATATGGCCGTACATTTGCGAGAACCACAGGTACACAGTGTATACTGAGCCGAACAAAAGAAATGAAAGCAAAGTACCAGAGCCTTGAGAAGGGGGAAGGGTTTTGTCAAGCTACAGGAAGCTGTGGTTGAGAACCTGAAATAGTTTGTGTGCACGCTGCGTTTCCATGGCAGCCAGGTCGCGCCACATACAGACCACTGCTTGTAACTCCCTTCCCCTTTCTGACCAAAGCCGGCAGTTTTACATGGAGCCTGTTTTGGGTTTCAGAGAAAAGAGATGCTGAATATAATGCAAGAGTGTTTTTTGGTGTGCAATAATTGATTAGTTTTTATAACAAATAAATGTGTTTGTTTTTATTAAACTGAGCAATTTAGTCGTCAGGGAACTCATTTATTTTAAATAATTAATTTTTACTAAGCAAATTATTATTTGTAAATAATTGAAGATATTGTCATTGCTACACTGTATTTGTATTTTTTTTTTTACTTAAAAGTACGTAAACCTGAAATATACAGTAACTTTAACAAATAAGCACAAGTCAACCTGCCATACCAAACAAGACCACAGGGAGATGCCAAAGGACTGCACACACAGATCCATGCAGAATAACTAAACGCACCAAAATACAAATGAAAAATGAAACCATTCTGAATTTGTGGAAACTCATCGATCGGAAGGTGGCTCGATGTCATCAGTGAATAGTTCCTCTGTCAGAATAAGCGAATTTGAAGCGTTTGATGCCCATATGTACATAACTGATCCTCAGAAACGTCTCCAAAACATGCTTCTTCAGCGAGCATCTGTTATAAAACACTTTCTGTACATTAATTTTGACAACTACATGAATATACAGAACTGTGTTCAAGCAGAAATATGATGTTATAGCGATCCATGCGCCATGAGTGCAGATAAGTTTGTTTGCACATCAATAATAACGGACACATGCACACCTAGTGTATGACTCCTGTATGTCACTATAATATAGTCTTTACTGGGCGGCACTAGGGGCTAGCACCCCCATTGATAAATTTTTTTTTGATTTTTTGACATTTTACTCACATGGATAACTCGTGCAATGCAATACGTGACGTGATTTGCAGTCATTCGTAATGTCATAACATTTTATTTTAAAAATGGATAACTTTGTGGACAAACATTAAATTTATTTCCGCTTAATATAATGCACATTATAATCAATACTGTCTACACTGAATGCAAAATTCCCAACAGCAAGCAGATTCCCCGTTATTCCTGATGTAGTCCAAGCTCTTTGCAACAGGCGCTTTGTCACTTCAAGCAGTCGCATCCGTATAGTTTTGTGCCGCGCCGCATCCAGTGTAGGAAATATCACTGATTATAATCAATGGGCTCTACTGTCTTTTTTGCTTTCGCTCGCATCATGTGTAGACACGGTGGCATGCTAATCACTTGCACACCAAATATACTTTAAACAAACACCAGAGACCGCTTAGACAAATGTTTCACATGCTAAGAATGCTAACCTAACATATAAGTATAAAACCATAAATGTGAATCACTTAGGCTACCTCTGGGCAATTAATGAACAAGTAGATCTTGAACCACACGCTCACGCCAGAAAACTACTAATTGGCCAAAATGCTTCGTTTGACTTTTCGGAGATCATCTACACTTCCCTGTGGATTACCTCTGAACTACTTTCTCTACGAGCTGAATTTCTGCGTATTGAATTGTAGAATATTGAATTTGATGTTCCGAATTTCCTCTTCATCTTGAAAACTTGAAGCTGTATTTTTAAAAACTGGATATTTGCAGTCTAAGATTTCAGAACAAAATAAATTGCTGTTTGAAAATCCGTCTATAAAACTCTGCCATAAAAAAATTCAGTTGTGTTAAATTTCAAATGTTTAATATTCAAGTAAAAAAAAAATCAAATTCAGAATTATATTAAATGCCACAAAATATTCAGTTTTGTTAGAAGACACTTGTCAATAATTCAAATTTACACTATACAAATTCAATTAGTTTTGTCATATTATAAGCTCCATACTCATTAAGTTACAATTTTCATCTGCTCAAGCAGAACATTAATATCATCTTGTGCTTCAGCAAAGTATCTCTGGCTAAAACTAGCTAACGTTAAAGTTAGTGAGTCGATGCTATTACAAACCTAAATAGCGAACTGTTCTCACATCATGTACAGTGTAGGGCAAAAACACATAAACGAAGGTCTACATTTCAGTGCCTCTCCATATTAAACTGGTTAAATGTACATTAATTTAATCGTACCCTGCGATACA
Source organism: Sinocyclocheilus anophthalmus (assembly GCA_018155175.1). Lineage (NCBI taxonomy): Eukaryota > Metazoa > Chordata > Actinopteri > Cypriniformes > Cyprinidae > Sinocyclocheilus > Sinocyclocheilus anophthalmus. Next base: position 149,219 of record JADLZN010002132.1, on the reverse strand, counting down.
TGAACAGTGTTGATCCGGGATGTTGTCATCTGCGATCATGATGGCCGTAATATGAGACTTCTCCCGCTTGCATTGTGAATATTTCAGCATTCAGTATATATTTGGGTATATGGGTATTTCAATAATACACTATTTAGAAGTATTTCATTGCTAGTTCATGTTAATAAATGTAGGTAACTAACAATTAACAAATGAAACCTTATTGTTAAGTGTTACTTGAATTTCTTTAAAAAAAAATCATAGGTAATCAAAACTGTAGTGTGTGTGTGTGTGTGTGTGTGTTATATATATATATATATATAAGATACGTACTATGGGTAGGTAAATACTTTACTTTGAAACAGATGCTGTTTTACAAAGATATATATAGCTTTTTAGTGGTTAGTGCTGCTTTTGGTTTGTTAATCCAATGGAAAATATGTCAACTTTATACATATAGACTGTTGTTGGACCCAGTTTAAACTATACGATCATGTCACTTAGGTGGCAATTCTGCTGACCAATCCATCAGTCCCACGCAACCCACTTCTCTTACCTCTGCCTCACCTCCCATTAAAGGTAACCACAACAACACGCATCACCACAGCAGACACACACTCCAGCATTATATCTCTCTCAATCAATCTGTCCCACTCATAACCTCTGACCTCCATCCTCCCATCATGCTGCACTGCAAGCTCTCCTTCAAAATCACATCATCAGTGCTGCAGCCATGGATTAGTTGTGTCATGAGCAGTGTTATATTTCTATTGTGTTACTAATATTAATATATTAGGTTTTTCCTATTGTTTTTCAAAAAGTCAACTTTTTCCATTTCTTTAACTTTTGACTTTTCTTTTTGGCTGGTGTCATCTAGGTCACATGATAAATAGATATGAGTCACGCATATGGGGAGCAAAATAATATTAACCAATAGCCAAGGCATTATTTTAGACTACTGTTGCAAACAATTCAAAAAGTGAATGGCATTTCATGTTGACTTTAAAGCCTGTAAAGTTTAGTTCTTTTAAATGAATAATGTTACCCCCTATCCTGTGAACAGATGCCAACATACACAGCATTCCCACACGCATCCCGCAACAACACAGTTTAACCACACAGTCATCAGAACCGGTTAATGTGCTTGGATCACTTGTAGGTGCATAGATGTAGCTCGTCTTCCAATAATCAATCCTATTCATTCGTTTCTGAAAACATTTGCATTATAGAAAATTATTTTTTTAATATAATCAAGAACAACATTTTTTGTAACTTCACAAATAGGTCTGGACAAAACAAATTAGCATCATTGATCACGGCATCATTACTTGAGAGTATTTGAAATAGCTTTACAGTACAAAGTTTTAGCTGTTTGTAGTTGTCACCATTATAAAAACATTTAAGATTAGTTCTTTTATATGAGTGTGTTTTTCTGGGAACAGAGCTCAAAACAACACAGAAAACTCCTGCACTCAGCTTTCAACAACATACCACACAGTCTTCATCTCAACCAGGTAATGAGGTGCTCAGGTTATTTGTAAATGAGTAAGTATGAGTTGTATTAATATTAATGTTATTGTTATTTTAATAGGACATTTTAATAATAGTTTTCTTGTATTCTCAAAATCCCATTTCTAAAAATTCTTAAACATCATATATCTGTTCTCTATCTGTCATTTTCTCATATATATACACATTCCTCTGTAAAAGTGGTTTTCAACTATGGATCACATGTCTGTTCTGACTGCGAAAAAAACATTGCTAAATTTCAGTAATAAAATTAAGCTAGCCACATAATCATGTATAGTTAGGATAGCAAAGTCTTAAAAAAAGCACAAAAAACAAACAAACAAGAGAAAACACTTCCTTTTGGCTCAAAAACCATTGACTCGGATTAAAGGTTCAGTTGCATAATGTAATTCTGATGAAGGTAATTAATGTGGTTTTATCTCACACTTTCCACAGGTGCAGGCAATGGTGCTGGTAAGTGTCACTCTATTTCTGTTATGCTGTTCCTGATTTGAACATATCGGTCAGAAAATATATATCAGTGAAAACTTGATATGTTTACATATTTCTTCATGCTGTCGATCCATCATTACAGACCCTCAAACAAATCTCTCCCCTCCCACCACTTCACCAGACACATCTGCAGATACCTCCGAAGGTAAAGCTGACATTAAACTCACACTCCTGCATTATTATACTCTCACGCACAATCTCTCACACTCTGACCTCCAGCTTCCCATCACGCTGTGCTACGAGCATACCATCACTGAGCAAGAGGTGTTATTTGTTTGTTTGTTGAGACCCAAGCAAGCCCTTTTAGGCTACAGCAGGCTTCACATTTAAAAATCTTGCAATATAGTTACTAATATAACATATATAACATAAAAAAAAAAAAAGATCCAGTTCCTGTGCTGCAATTATGCACTCATTTAGTTAGTTAGTTCCAAAATGTAACGTGTAGTTTTGTAACATTTTGGCCTTTTTTTTCTTAATTTTGAACATTTAAAATGAACATGAAACCAAAATAGACAATTAGTATTTTATTAGTTCTCAATCCTGGTCCTATTATACACAATTTGTCAGTGTATGCTCTCCTGAAAGGAAATAAGTACATGCCTTGATAATCTTTCATCAAAATGTCATAACTTTTTCCATCTCTTCAACTTTTCTTTTCGGCTGATGTTATCTACTGTAGGTCACATGATAAATAAATATGAGGCATACATACAGGCAGCAAAAATATTATCAACCAATAGCCAAGTCATTATTCAACCTGGTCTCATAAAAATACGTACCTCTGGGGTACTTTTCTGCAACACCGTTTTTACGTACCTTACTGCACGTTTCGCCGCAGTTTCAAAGAGGAATATCCACTGAGTAGCGCTAAAACACGGGTTCAATACGTGAACCCTGGCACGTTTTTATTACGTTAATATAGGCCTAGGTATTGCTGTGTTTTATTACATTGCTTCAGGTACGGATTTTTGGCAGTTCAGAATTCAAATATCCGGGGACTGTCGCTAAAAGTTAATGCTCTATCATGTTGGAAATATGCCCTACACCAAACCCAACCCTAAACCTACCCGATAGTGTTAACAAATGCAAAACTGATATAAAAATGCATTTGTTGATGCAACCGTGCCATTTGAACTAACTTATATGAATATTTAAACTGTTTTGTTTACACGGGATTCGAACCGGAGCTCCTCACCTCTCAAGTACGTCTCCGTACTCCGTGAGCTATACCGAACAAACCTACCGTTTATGTAAACCCATAGATATGAAGCTGGATATGTGTGATGCAAACATTTAAAAGCATCAGTTTTCAAATCTCCCACCATATTAAAATTGTTTTGAAGTCATAATATTTTTCAAGTAATTGTGAAAAAAGTGCCCCCAAGTACGTTTTTGCCATGAGACCAGGTAGTCATTATTTTAGGCTACTGTTGCAAGTAATACTGTACATAAGATAAGCAAATATCATGTCTGTAAAGGTTGGTTTTGTATGCACTGGAGTTGGTCTCCCAGCAATTGTATATTCCATACTGGACTACCCATAATGAACTAGCTTTTCCCTTTAGCATTAATGCTCCTCACCCACATAAACAGCTCCAGAAACCCCAAAATCACATGACAAAAGTACTGATTATCCTTTTTTTCATACTCTCAGTATGCCAGTGCTATAGTCAATCACAAGTTTTTGAAGATTATTTTTTAAAATGTCATTGCAAAACCTCATTTTGCAATATTCATATCATTTAATATGGCTAATGCTAATACATTATTTACTGTTAAATATCAATGAATTAAAATCAACTATAAAAAATAGATTTTAAACATTCACTCATATTTATATTGAAGTATTTAACATCATATTTCATGTTTTTTTTCTCCCACATCTGTTTAAAAAAAGGTAACAATTTAGTATATGGTCCAATTCTCACTATTAACTAGTTGCTTATTAGTTTGCATGTTACTAACATATTGGCTGTTTTATTAGTACTTATAAGGCACATATTAATACTTTATTCTGTATGACCATATTTTAGATCCCGTAATCCAACCCCATACCTAAACTTAACAACTACCTTGCTAACTATTAATAAGCAGCCAATAGGAGTTTTTTGAGGCAAAAGTCGTTGTTAATAGTTAGTTAATAGTTAGAATTGATTCCCAAACTAAAGTGTGACCAAAAAGGGTTTATAAGATAAGCATTTGATTTGACCAAATACTAATTATCATATAGGGAGCACTTCAATCAAAAGAACCAACAACACCGCACCCCCGCACACGAACCAGCAACCACAAAACACCAGCCCCACTGCAGGTACTGTGTATTTAACCTCATAATTTCATGTTTTTTTTTCATAGCTTTGATAAAATTGTAAGATAAATATTTGCTTTGATCACAGACCAGTCATATAGGGAGCACTTCTAATCAGAAAGAAACTCAGACAAACACAATAGTTTCACCCGCACACACCATGCAACAACAAAACACCAGCCCCACTGCAGGTAACTGTGTATTTAACCTCATATTTCATGTTTTTTTTTATATCTGTGATAAAAGTGTAAGATAAACATTTGATTTGATCAAATACTCATCATATAGGGAGCACTTCTAATCAGAAAGAAACTCAGACAAACACAATCTCACCCGCACACACCATGCAACAACAAAACACCAGCCCCACTGCAGGTAACTGTGTATTTAACCTCATATTTCATGTTTTTTTTTATATCTGTGATAAAAGTGTAAGATAAATATTTGATTTGATCAAATACTCATCATATAGGGAGCACTTCTAATCAGAAAGAAACTCAGAAAAGTACAACAATCTCACCCGCACACACCATGCAACAACAAAACACCAGCCCCACTGCAGGTAACTGTGTATTTAACCTCATATTTCATGTTTTTTTTTTCATTTCTGTGATAAAAGTGTAAGATAAACATTTGATTTGATCAAATACTCATCATATAGGGAGCACTTCTAATCAGAAAGAAACTCAGACAAGTACAACAATCTCACCCGCACACACCATGCAACAACAAAACACCAGCCCCACTGCAGGTAACTGTGTATTTAACCTCATATTTCATGTTTTTTTTTTCATTTCTGTGATAAAAGTGTAAGATAAACATTTGATTTGATCAAATACTCATCATATAGGGAGCACTTCTAATCAGAAAGAAACTCAGAAAAGTACAACAATCTCACCCGCACACACCATGCAACAACAAAACACCAGCCCCACTGCAGGTAACTGTGTATTTAACCTCATATTTCATGTTTTTTTTTCATTTCTGTGATAAAAGTGTAAGATAAACATTTGATTTGATCAAATACTCATCATATAGGGAGCACTTCTAATCAGAAAGAAACTCAGACAAACACAATAGTCTCACCCGCACACACCATGCAACAACAAAACACCAGCCCCACTGCAGGTAACTGTGTATTTAACCTCATATTTCATGTTTTTTTTTTCATTTCTGTGATAAAAGTGTAAGATAAACATTTGATTTGATCAAATACTCATCATATAGGGAGCACTTCTAATCAGAAAGAAACTCAGACAAACACAATAGTCTCACCCGCACACACCATGCAACAACAAAACACCAGCCCCACTGCAGGTAACTGTGTATTTAACCTCATGTTTCATGTTTTTTTTTCATATCTGTGATAAAAGTGTAAGATAAACATTTGATTTGATCAAATACTCATCATATAGGGAGCACTTCTAATCAGAAAGAAACTCAGACAAACACAATAGTCTCACCCGCACACACCATGCAACAACAAAACACCAGCCCCACTGCAGGTAACTGTGTATTTAACCTCATATTTCATGTTTTTTTTTTCATTTCTGTGATAAAAGTGTAAGATAAACATTTGATTTGATCAAATACTCATCATATAGGGAGCACTTCTAATCAGAAAGAAACTCAGACAAACACAATAGTCTCACCCGCACACACCATGCAACAACAAAACACCAGCCCCACTGCAGGTAACTGTGTATTTAACCTCATGTTTCATGTTTTTTTTTCATATCTGTGATAAAAGTGTAAGATAAACATTTGATTTGATCAAATACTCATCATATAGGGAGCACTTCTAATCAGGAAGAAACTCAAAAGACAAGTACAACAATCTCACCCGCACACACCATGCAACAACAAAACACCAGCCCCACTGCAGGTAACTGTGCAATTAACATTATATTTAATGCTTTGTATAATTTACCAGTTTATCAGTTTTTCTTCAGTCTATAGCATGTAAATAAATTAGCATATTTTTGAGCTTACACATTTTATGGTAATAATAATCCTTTTTTTTTTTTGAACAATACAAAAATCTGGTATTATGTTGGGTCACTGACGACCAACCTTCTCATACAGGACTATATACTCTCACACCTTTATTTTTAAGAGTGTATACGCGCCCAATTTATATTAAGTGTAAATAACTACTATGTGCTCACATTTAAATTAATCATTTGATGCAATGCACTTATTGTATACATACAGTACATGTTTTACTTATATTTAAAAGTAATGCATGTACTTACTCTTTATTAATCTTTGAACCATGTCATAACTGGCCCTGCCCACTCAAGCAGCCAAGTGTTTTGCAATACAATATGAGCACGATACGTACATTGTACCTAACAATTAGTGTTTTTTCAAATATAAAGTGGGACCAGATACTGCAAACATTTTATTTGATCAAATAACCATTCGTTTTTAGGAGAAATGTTTCTGCAATGTAAGACCTGAACTGCACATCAATCTTACCCACACGCCCCCTCACAACACCAAAACACCGATCACCACTGCAGTTAACATTGTATTTCACATTCATTTGTTTTGTTTTTTATTATTATTATTATTACTTTTTACCAATATGGAAGTTCTTCATTCTAAATCTCGTTACAAAATAAATAAATAACAAAGACAAATCTTGATCCTGTGCTAAAAATAATTTTTAATTTTTTTACTATTTTAATATGAAATGTGATTTTAATAATGCCTTTATAATGTTGTAACCTTTTTTCTTTGGTCTTTTTGCGATAGTTTTCTTAATTTTTTTTTAGACTTAGTTTGTAGACGAAGAGTTAGAACATTCTATCAACAGCACAGGATACTAGTAGCTTGTAGGTGAATAGATGTAGGTAGTCTTCCAGCTATCAAACATATTCGTTTCTGAATGCATTTGTATCATAGAAAAGTTGTATTTAAGTCATTTTAAAGTAATCTATAACAAACTGAATTTTTAACTAATCAAATGGGCATCATTGATCACAGCATCATTACTTCTGCCATTACTTTAGAGTATTTGTTGAAATAGCTGTTACAAGACTTACCATGTTTCAGCAGTTTCTAGTCATCACCCTTTGGACCACGTCAGTTCTAACAGCAGAAAAACATTGCTAAATGCCAATAATAAAATTAATATAGCCACATAATAATGCATTAAAACAGCAAAGTCTTATCAATTAAAAAAAAATGGTGCTGGTAAGTGTCACTCTATTTCTGTTATGCTGTTCCTGATTTGAACATATCGGTCAGAAAATATATATCAGTGAAAACTTGATATGTTTACATATTTCTTCATGCTGTCTATCCATCATTACAGACCCTCAAACAAATCTCTCCCCTCCCACCACTTCACCAAACACATCTGCAGATACCTCCGAAGGTAAAGCTGACATCAAACTCACACTCCTGCATTATTATACTCTCACGCACTCTGACCTCCATCTTCCCATCATGCTGTGCTATGAGCATACCATCACTGAGCTTTTTATTTAATCTGGTCTTATTTTATTTTAAGCATGAGAGAGACCCAAGCAAACAATTGTACATATCTGACATCATATCTAAGTTGACATCTGTCCTAGGAAATGCTACAAAAACAGACATCTCTCTTCTAATCACTGCACCACAAAACATTTCAACCACACAGTCTGCAGCTATATCAGGTAATGAAGCTCTCAGGTTACTTGTAGGTGAATAGAGCAGGTGTGCCAGTAGTCTTCAAACAAACGTATATTCTGTACTGGACTAAATCTTTTTACAGTCCCGTTTAAAAATGTGGCAATTTTGTAGAGATGTAGTGTTTATTGTTATGTTGTTTTCAAATTTAAAAAAAAGTGTAAAATGAAGTAAAAGGTCTATTATTTGGTATGTTAATTATTCTGTTAATAATTATATTATACATTTTAATGTTAATTTGTAACATATTTTTTAATATTTATTTTTAAACATTAAAAAATGTTTCACTAATATCAAACAGTTTTTCAACTTCTACCTCCCATAAATGTTATTGTTGACGTCAAAGCTTGTGCACTTTCACTTTATTGTGGTATTGGTATTTTAGTGCAAATTTGTAATTGTGTAATTTACCATGGCTAATACTAATATTAGTACAATATTTAATATGTTTGTAAATTACATAAAGTGATGCTCAATATAATATACTCCACTATCACCAGGTCGAGGTAACGATTTGCCTCTTGAAATGCGTTATTGATTCATCAGTTGAGCTTTGCAGTACATCTGTAGTGTGGTCAGTCATGTTTAACTCCTCTGTTGTCAACTAGCAACTCAACCAGGTGAAAGAAATGACACCACCTCACCTCCAAACACCACCATCACACCTCTCACCTCCACGCACCCCAGCTCAACCTTACACGCATTCACCAACATCACGGGTAACACCACACTGTTTGTGCTCTCTGAACAAATGATTAATGTTTATTGGGACAAAAAATGCTTGATTTATGGTTATTAACATTTTTACATGTTCTTTTCTCAGGTGCCACAAAATTCCCTTGTGAGTATTTGTTTATTACACCTGTTGTGTGAAGTCAACTTTGGTTGTTTTGTTCAAGACATAGTTTTGCTTTTTATAAATTTGTGAATGTTCATATGCACTTTCACACAGGTCAGTACAGCCTTATGGAGAGGGAGAACAACACAACAGCCCCTGTGGTGAATATCAAAGGCTTCGAGAAACAAAACTACACAATCAGGATAAAGGAGAATCACAATGAGATCCGTGTCCAAGAAATATCTAACCAAACTGCCTTTAAAATACTGTTTGAATGGTTAAAACCATGCACTGTGTACAACATCAGTGTGGACGGCTGCAAACCCAATGGAAGCGAGACTTTTATTTCTAGTGGTAAGTTTTACCCAGGCAGAATATTTTTGCATGAATTAGAACATATTAAACTAGACTCAGATGGGACATACTTTACAGTGACCTCAAATAGTATTTAGATGCTTAAGTCACACTCAAAAATGTCCAGTTTGTTCACACTTAACAGTTTGATATTTTGTTACATAATGCAATGATATTCATTTTTAAATGTGATTTTTAAGTGTTTTGTTGTATTACTTCTTTTGACAGAATAGAGAGTGATATAACAATTCATATACAGTATGTCAGGTTATTGAACTGTCTATTTGTATTATGTTGCGGAATAGATATTGTGATGTAATACGTATTTACATTTGTCTCTTAATTTTTGTACAGAAAAAGAAGATACTGTTCCAAAAACTGTTGTGACAAATGTGACTGAGAAGAAAGTGTGTTTGAAAGTAGAATTCACTGATATTAAGTGGAATCTTACTGAATGTGTTGAAATAACTGAGCAAAACTCTTGCACATCCACACACACCGTTAATTTGGACAAATGTAACTACACAATGAAAGTTGAATTGCCCCCAGGTTGGTGTTTAATAAACTAAACAGATGTATCGTTATTCAATTAAGTTTTCAATGTGAAAAACATGCTAAATTTTTACTGCTGTTTAAACACAAATGTCTGTAGAATAATGTTGAAAAATTAACCACAATCACACACTCATTCATGCTGTTAAATTGGCAATTTTTTGGTTCAAGAGTGTGAATTTTTGAATGGGTCATAACACACAGGAGGCCGAATTGGAATTTTAATTGTATTAATTGCTAAATTAATGTATTAAATATGATATACATTAAAAATGTTGATAGATGACATTTCAAACAATGATTATTAGTGTATGTTTCTGGAAATCACATGTTTTTTGTATGAAAAAAAAAATATATATATATTGTTAAAGTTATATATGAATTTCTGGAATTTTAATTCTGCATCCTCTTTGCTACCTTAATTCAAATTAATTGTAGTTTTTTTCCTGGAATGAAGTCAGTTATGGTGTCCTGGCGTTTGTTGGAATTGTGTATGTATGCTGTGATCTGAGAAGACTGACCTGTATTTTTAGCAAATGAATGTTTCTGTTTCAGTCAAACCTGAAATACGGTTCAATACAACTATTCCCTCTCAGTTTGAATGGACTAATAAACCAGAAAAATGTAAAGCTATGCTTAAAGTCAATTGCACCCATGGCAGTAAGTAATGCAAATGTTTCCAAGGCACTGTAAATTTATTTTTGATTAGATTTTTCTTTTTAATTGCAGCATCATAAATACATTGATGATTAAACAGATGTTGAATTAGTTTTTTTTTCTTTCTTTGTCAGAATGGAATAATACTTATAATTTAAATGACACGGTGTCATTATTACCCCAAAAAAAGTACACCTGCACTGGAGAATACCCTTATGAGAAGCGACCCATTAAGAGTGATCCTCTCATCATTGAAATAAAATGTGGTGAGTTGCTGATTAAAAAGTCAGGACTGGTTCAAAGTTCTCACCTTCTTTCTCTCCTGCACATCTGGGAGTATTTACCAATAATGTTATGATTTGAAGTAATTTTATTAGGCTACATTATATTTTCCATGCACAATACAATGGCCCTATTTAGACACTTATGGCACACAATTTATATGAATGTCTGTACATTGCATTGTATAAGTAAAATATCAAACCAACACTAAAATGTCATGTTAAATAATTTGTCATTTCTACTAATTTTAATCAGTTTAAAATACATTTTTTTCACTAGGAATATTATTTGAAGTGTTCATAAATGTGTAATGATATTATCACTCTAACCTAAAGGGGTAATTCACCAGTGGCATGATTGACTGTTAATAAAATGTGACATGCCACATTTAAGTGAGACTGAGCAATACAAATACTCAAATAAGGCCACTGTGGATTTTTTCTTTTCAGTATCTATGAATTGTAAAGCTTTGTTTTGCAGTGTTTGTGATTTTTTTTTTATCCCCTCTCTTACAGATTTGGAAAAGAATGCAAATTTTATAGATATATCCAACAACTCCTTTATTATATCCTGGAATGCACCTGAGAAAGATAACTGTTCAAATATTAGTTGGAGCAGCTATTCAGTCACTTACACAACCAGTAAATCAGGTATCAGCTGTTCACATTGTCACGTTTTATTTATAAATGCCAAAGACTCCATGGACTTTTATGATGTTAGTAGGGGTAGTAGATAATCATTGTCTTATTCGGGTATGTTTTGTCTTTTTAGCAGTGAGGTGTACACAAGAAAAAGGTGACAGCACACGTTGCACTATTAAAGATTTACAACCATTTACCACCTATACATGTGAAATTACTGCAACGCTTGATGGCCATCAATACACCATTTTCTCCAGGAGTCAGAAAACAATTTCTGCCAGTAAGTGTTTTAATATAGTTGTTTGTGTGTGTGGTCCTCACAAGTAGTAATACCAGTAATTTTTGACCTTGTGGGTTTGACATTTTTGGTCCCCATGAAGAAACAAGCTTATAAATCATACAAAATAACGTTGTTTTTTTTTGTTTTGTTTTTTTAAATGTAAAAATGCTGAAAGTTTTGTATAGGTTTTGTGTAAGTTTAGGTGTAGGGTTAGTGTAAGGGGATATAAAATACAGTGTGTACAGTATAAAAACCATCACACCTATTGAATGTCCTTGAATGTCCTGAAAATTGTGTGTGTGTGTGTGTTTTGTGTGTTGTGTGTGTGTGTTGTGTGTCTGTGTGTGTGTGTGTGTGTGTGTGTGTAAATGTTTTTCTATCCCGGTGGGGACTGAATGCACACCGACTCATGGGGAAACAAGCTCATAAATCATACAGAATTAGTTTTTTTTGAGAATGTAAAAATGCAGAAAGTTTTCTGTGAGGGTAGGTGTATAGGGTTGGTGTAGAGCGATAGAATATACGGTTTGTACAGTATAAAAACCATTACGCCTATGGAGAGTCCCTACAAGGATAGTAAAACAGACGTGTGTGTGCATTATTTAATCTACATTTTGCCAGAAAAATAAGACTTTTCACTGTTCCGTGTCTACAAGAGATATTTCTTCTCATTGAGTTTTAACATTTTATTGCTGCATTTTTTACATTTTTAAAATTTAAATGCTAGATGTATTTAAATATCTAAATCGTGTCTAAAATGTATTTTGTCTCTTTCTATTTAACAGACCCCAAATTGGAATCAATTAATGTACAAATGCCTTCTCACAATTCTGTTCACATACAATGTTCTAATCTCACGGGAACAAATGACTGGAATGGAGACACTGGCTATTTTGAAGCCGTAATCAAATACAACGGAGATTCTATAAAGCCTGCTGAAAAAAAAAAATATTGCTGGTTTTCATTCTCAGATCTTCACTACCTTACCACCTATGATATTGAGGTATTTATATCTCACTTAATATCTTGCTAAAGAGAAATGTGTTACAATATGCATATGTTTTCTTTTGTGTTTCACAGTACACTATTTTTTATTTCAGGTTAAGGCCACAAATAAACAAACAAATTCGACTGTCAAACGTAAAGCCATTACTACTAAATGTAAGAACAACCTTTTCTAGATAATAGGCAATTCAGTTCAATTATGTCCTTTTTATTTGTTCAATGTATCATCTTTCTCAAAGTGCTTTAAAGGTGCACTCAGTAATTGATCATGCTAACATAAAAAGACATCTGAACTTATTATTACTTTTATAAGTAATAATAACAAATAATAACTTTTATACGTGCAATAACATGGAGATTGCCAAGATAATGTGAGCAGTATTCAGCTGGCCATGTAATCTCAAAATTGCAACATGCTTTGAAGCAAAAAAAAAATGTTCTTTGTCTAAAAACTTTTTAATGAGAAAAAAAGTTACTGTTTGCACTTTTAAATGTCCATTAGATTTAGCAAATATTCAAAATACTGTAAACCTTTTATTCAATCTAATGTAATCTGCAAATATGTTCCTCCCTCAGACGACGACAAGGCTGTCATTGGATTCCTGGCTTTCTTGATTGTTGTGACATCAATTGCTCTGCTCTTCGTGCTCTTCAAAATTTACCTTCTCAAAAGAAAGCGGTCAGTGTCACAGTTTCTCCCAGTTGCCCTCTGAACTCTGTTATCACAATGTTTTCTGTAACTGTTCATCTATGTTTCTGATGGGCTTTCTCACCACAGGACTGCTGAAGATGAAGAGATTCTTCTTACACGTATGTTATTCGCTCCTATCAGTCAATTCAGTGTATTTCGAAGGTAAATTGCTTTCAGAAGAATTATTTGGTTTTTCATGTCCTCCTCCAGCAGAACCCCTGCGCAGAGTTGAGCCCATCTATGCTGACGGTTTAGTGGAGGCGTACAAGAGCAAGATCGCTGATGAGGCCCGTCTGTTTATGGATGAGTTTCAGGTGATTCTCTATACCATAAATCTGCAGAAGCTACACTTACATTTAATATGATGAGAAATATATTCAGATTCTGCTTCTCCTCAGAGCATTCCCCGAATTTTCTCCAATTACACCATCAAAGAAGCGAAGAAACAAGAAAACCAGTTCAAGAACCGCTACGTTGACATTCTGCCCTGTAAATATCACTCCAGTTTCCATAAAGAAATCAGTTTACCCACAATTCCTTGTGTAGTTTTCATATTTCAATTAGAGAATTGATCGTTTTGTGCATGAATTTGCAGATGACTATAATCGGGTAACTCTCTCAACTGGAGGTGAAGACAGATACAAATGCCAGCTTTTATCGAGGGTACTGGTTCATTATGCTTATATATCATGCTTGTTTACTCCAGTTCATTGAATATACGTTTATTCAAATGTAATTGAGGTCGTTGTAAATAATTTTAATTGTATGTACGTGACTTAAACCTTTATAATTTTCAATTAACCTCAATATAAGTATCTTAAATTATTTTTTTACAAAGGATTTTCATTTCACAACACAGCACAGAAACACTTTTAACAAAAATATGTACTCTTTTACCCACACAGGGATATCAAGAGCCAAAGAAATACATTGCAGCCCAAGGTAAAAATCCTCTGGATGGTTATGATTCTAAATTGTGATTGGCTAAGTCACATTTAAAGCGGCCAATGAATGCACACTTTGACCCCACATTCTATATTACTGTCAGAGGCGGATGAACACAGAAACTAGCTTCATTATGAAACCTCTTTTTAAATTGATGTCAACTTATCTGTAGTCTCTTCTGTTGCTGGACAACCATAAAATGTGGCCAGAATTGTTTTACAACAACAATAAGTCTAACAAAAGTGAGAATAAACTGAGTTTAAGTTTAAACAATGGCTAGATTTTTATTATTTTTTTGTTGGACATGTTTTCCAGGACCCAAGGATGAGACTATTGGTGATTTCTGGCGAATGGTTTGGGAGCAAAAGTCATCCATTATTGTCATGGTCACCCGTTGTGAGGAAGGAAACAAGGTAAGTGGCTGTGTTTGGTCCAGTGTTGTTCTAGAATTTTTTATTTACTATTATAGTATTTATTTATTATAGTGTTTATTTATTTATTCAGCTTTTTTGAGTTCAGGTTTTAATTGTATTTTAAGTTTGATTAATTTTGTTATGTGAATTTGTAATTTTTATTAAATATTGAAATATTTTTTAATTAAGCTTTAAAATATTTTAATTAAGCTTTATTTTATTTTATTTTATTTAGTTTAGTTTACTTCACCCTAACTTATTTATTTTTGTGATTGATTTTCTGTCAACATTGTTAAATAATCCACGTCCTCATTGTGAAGTATTTCCATGAGTGGTGAGTTGGGTCCCTCAGATCAAATGCGCTCAGTACTGGGCATCTCTGGACAGATGAGACTGAGATTTTTTGAAGATTGTGGTTGTGAAAATCCTGGATCTGAGGAACACGCCGCTGATTCTATCATCGCCATCTGAGTTCCTGCAACAATGTAAGTGTGTTGCGGTCTGGCTCTTTCTATGTGCTTAATTCAAGACGTGTTTTAACTCTGTGGGTGTGTGTAAGAAGCGAGAGAGGCCTCAGAAAGAGAGGTTCACTCATATCCCAGTTCATCAGCTGGCCTGCCATGGTGTGCATGGAGGACCCGGCCTGCTTCTGAAGCCTCAGGACGAAGAGGTCAAACTCCTTCAAGAACGTTTCAGGGACCTCGGTGGTGGTCAACCTGCAGGTCGCCCGGACGTGGAGAATTATATACATTTGGTATCAGAAAAAGGTATCAGACAGGGTCTAAAGGGTCAAAAAAAAAAAAATAAAAAAAAAAAAAACAAAAAAAAAAAGTGGGTCATTTGGAGGGGATAAAGGCTTAATGTGAAATGTGTCGGTATCCTCTATAGTGCAAGGGGTCGGCCGCACCGGAACATATATTGGCATTGATGAAATGATTGAATCTATTGAGGCAGAAGCAGAGTGGACATCTATGGATTCGGAGCAAAACAACGTCGCCAGCGTTGACTCATGGGCAAGGGACGGTATTTTATTCATGTTTATTGGTTATAATTTGGCTAATTCTGCAACCCAATTTAAAGTAGGTATTATTAAATGCCCAATTGGTAAGATGTTATACGTCTAACATTTTACAAAATATTTAATATAATAAGGATGCAAATATTCTGTTAACAATTAAATATTTAATATTAAGGTTGGTCATTGTTTAATTAAAAATACAAATCAAGTGGTACTGATTTGAAAGTCAGGAAGATTCATAATAGTTTAAAATACTTATATGAAATGGTAATTTAAATGTCAAACATTGTGTAGTATTGAAAATTTCAAGGTTGCACATTAAAAATTGAATGTATAATAAATGTAAATAAACAATTGTATGCTAAAAAATTTTCTTTAAAATTAAATATAAATTTTTAAAAATAATGTTAAATGAACTTGAGCTAAATATGCAAAATAAGATTTTAATTTACCATTTAAAATGCTTACACATTTACTTTTAATAGAAAGACTATTGGAACATTGCACTATATATAATATAATATATTAAAAAGAATTGGGACAAAAATCTTTCGACTAAAACTTCTGTGTCAACCCTTTATTTTACATTTGATGGATGTGTTTATGCATATTTAACTGTGTGTGTGTTGTTGATTGTGAAAGGCCCAGTACATACTGATCCACACGGCTCTGATTGAACACAACCAGTTTGGAGAGACAGAGGTCTCACTGTCTGAATTCCACTCAGTGCTCAACACCCTCAGACAGAAAGATGGCAGTGACCCCAGTTTGCTTGAAATGGAGTTCCTGGTTTGTCCTCCATCTTTGATTTTCAGCTGATTGCTTATTAGGACACTGAAGTTGTCCTGTACTGTGTGTATCTGACTATTAATGCAACATGTTTTCCTATTGCTTTCCTTTATAAAGAAACTCCCTAAATTTAAAAAATGGAGAACATTTAACACGGGAAGCATAGAGGACAACAAGAAGAAAAACCGCGACTCGGCTGTTATCCCATGTCGGTGACCAACACCAACTTTATTAATCTGCAGATCTTGGTTTCAAATTCATGCTACAGAACTATACTGTATATAATATACAGACACACAATTATATATTCATTATAAATAAGCATCAGATGAGTTACCAGTGAGCATTTCTGTTCCAGACGACTTTAATCGAGTCCTGTTTAGACTGGACATTGAGGGAAACCAGACCAGTGACCCTGAGGATGAGGACGAGTATTCATCAGAAGAGGAAGAAGAATCAAACGAATACATCAACGCCTCATTCATTAATGTACAAAACTTGATTCTCTTGAATTGTTTTTTTTTTATAACAGTTATTAGAGTGAAGGAGAAATTGTTTAATTGTCATGAAAATAATGTAAAAAAAAATCCTAAAATAAGCTTTACAAGCAAGTGATAGGAATATGTAAATCTCAATCAAATATGCTTGTTATTGCTTTTTAACAGGGCTACTGGTGTAGTAAGAGTCTGATCGCAGCACAGGGGCCTTTACCAAACACAACGGAAGAGTTCCTGCTCATGCTGTACCAGCAACAAACTAAAACACTGGTCATGCTCACAGACTGCCAAGAGGATGGCAAGGTACAACCTCCCACAATAACAGAGAGAGAGACAGACAGACAGGGAACAGGACAGAGAGAAGAGAGAGATCAGACAGCAGATGAGAGAGAGAGAAGAGTGAGACGACCGAGAGAGAGTTCAAGAGAGAGAGAGAGAGAGACGGATAGACGGAGGGATAGAAAGGAGGTTTAGGTGGGATAGGAAGAAGAGGACTGAGGGATAGATAGAAAGACATGCAGACAGACAGGCAGGAAAATTGGATAGACAAACGGAGGGATGGATTGACAGACTGAAGGATAGATAAGACAGATAGAAACAGAAGACGGATAGACAGACAGGCAGGCAGGCAGACGAAGGGATAGAGATAGATAGACAGACAGAGCAATCAACTGAGCTCAGTTTTTCAGGCCATATCTGTATTTTTTCAGGATTATTGTTGTCAGTATTGGGGAGATGAAAAGAAAACGTTCGGAGACATGGAAATTGAGGTAAAAAAGACAGAAACCTTCCCAACGTACGTGAGACGGCATCTAGAAATACAGTCCTCAAAGGTAACCAGAGTCCTTCTCCTCAGCATGAATATCTTTGAATTGAATATCATTAACAGCAGACATGTTTTCTGAGACATATGAATCCATCCTGAATCCTGTAACAGAAGAAAGAGGTCTTGGAGGTGGATCAGTACCAGTTCCTGAAATGGAAAGGCCGTGAGCTTCCAGAGAACGCTCAGGAGTTGATAGAGATGACAAGGATCATCAGAGAGAACGGCAATTATGACAACAGCAAAATGAACCGGAATGTCCCCATAGTGGTGCACTGCAAGTAAGTCCATCAACACCAGTTTTCTTTCCCTGATGAAGATGGGTGGATTTTTAAACATCCGTAAACTTTCATTTCAGCAATGGCTCATCTCGTACCGGAATCTTCTGTGCCTTATGGAATCTCTTGGACAGCGCCTACACAGAGAAGCTGGTGGACATCTTCCTAGAGGTCAAAAACTTGCGCAAGGAGAGGCAGGGGATGGTGGAAACAATAGTAAGTTCTTGCTTTGCTTATAAAAACAATAGACCTTAGTCAGGTTAGGCCAGGGGCGTAATTTCCACTGGGGACAGGGGGGACATGTCCCCCCACTTTTCAAAATTACGTTTGTGTCCCCCCCACTTTCAAATTCGTTTGTTGTGATTTTTTTAACCGCACGCCGTCATCGCCACGGAGGAGCAGGACCGAACAGGACACAGACACGCTGTGTCGTTGACCGAACTAACGTTAACATACACTGTTGCTAGGTAACTTCAGGCTGTTGTTAGCTAAATATTTAATGTTGAACAGTGGTTCCAAAACTATGGTACGTGAGGCGACAAAATGCTGAGTTTTGCTGTGTTTCGTGAACGAATCTGTGGCTTTTTTGGGGGGGGGATATAGTTTGGGCTATCCATTGTCATTGCAGGGTATTTTATGACCCTTGGTTATCCTTTTCCATGATTCACATCATTCATTTTATAGCCTGGACTAATTCAAACTGTATACCTTTGCTAGCCTAACCTGTTAAATGTGAAGCTTTGTGCGTAGAAGTGGCTTTAAGGAAGTTTGAACAATTCACTGTCGTTTGCAAATGTATATCACATAAAAGTTCATCAATCAATCAATGAACAAGTTATATTACGCTTTGTGTTGCACATTAAAATGCTAAAGTACTTCTAAACTCCCCACAGGAGCAGTATCAGTTCCTCTACTCGGCTCTAGAGGCCGCTTTCCCGGTGCAGAACGGCGCCGTAAACACGACCCCTGCAAAGGACAACGCGCAGGTCATCAGCGAAACGACGGCGCTCCTCACCGAGCCCAACAGCACTTCCGGTGCTGACCAGAAGGAGGCGGCAGAGAGCACAGCCGCAGAGAGCAGTGAGCAGGAGGCCAAGGAGAGCAGCACTGCTGAGGCGCCACCAGCAGAGGGAGACGGAGAGAAAACCCCAACCGAGGGCACGACCAATGGCCCTGCCGCCACTGTAGATGTTTAAGCATTTTTGGGGCTAAAATGTTTTCGCTAATTTGACACCAAGTGTCAAGGAAAGATTTTGAAAAAGTTATTTTGATTACTTGTTTTACATTTGAGTTTTACTGTACACTGGATGGTAGATCAGCGTTTGTTTTTTTGTGGAGAATTCGGGTTAGCATCGGACCGATCCATTAAAACTTACGTTTCCGCCTCAGGTTTCGGTTTTGAATTTCTGTATAATGATGCTGTTTGTGTGAAATCTGTGCATATTGATCATGTTTATTCACATGTGTAAAGGTTTTTAGGCTATCCAATTTTGAATGTATTGTAAAATAAGACCTTACAAACGATATTTCTGTTTTTTATAATATTTTTAGCTTGGAAACTGTATGAAAGAACAGTCTTATTGCTTTTAAATTATAGTGTCTGAAATGTTTGATGGAAGTGATTGCATAAAAGCATAAAAGTTCGAGAACAACCACAAAAAAACAACAAAAAAAAGGCAAAGATGACTTTGCACTACAGGGCTGTCATCAAACTCTTTCATTTTTTCCCCTATTCGCTTAATACGTATTTCATTTTAAGCAGGTGTAAAGTAACAAAAAAGAATAAAGGGTAGCTTGAACAATACAGCTGTTGTGTTTTACCTCACTATACGCTTAAACAGGTGAAATGAACACGAGCAAAAGCGTGTCACTCGTGCTGATCCAGGTCAGACCCTTCTTAACCCGTTTGTGTCCTCGTCAGGTGCAAGAACCTGGCCTGGAAAATTCAAATAATGTAAAAGCAGCAGAATATGCTTAAATGTAACAAGCATTTGTAATACAAGCATTAGCCACAAGAGGGCGTCTGCTAACAAAAAAGCGAACACACAGACATGCAGTCATCGAGCCAGTATGCTTTTTTGGTATGAATAATAGCTATACATTTTGAATGAAAAATGTGTGGTATTGGTAATGTGTGATGGTAGGCTCGTATAAGGAAATATGTCAGTTATTGTCACTACAGATATGTAATACTATAGCTACAATTTTACACATTTGTAAATGCAAAAATGCAAGTGTATTTCATTTTATATTTGTATGAAAATATTGTATACAATTTTATATGTGTGTGCTGTGTTGTGTGTGTGTGATGAGATGAGAGAGAATGGAACTGTCTAAAAAATGTAAAACAAAAATTCTACATTCTAAAACAAAATCTCAAATATAGCATCTTGTATATATAGCAAGTGTCAGGAGAAAAAAAAAATGTAGGAAGCAGCTTTATTGACTGAAATTATGGTTTGTTGACTGAGGAATCCAAAAAACTATTTTGGAACTATTTTTCATTTTCCCCTTTAAATCAGTAAAAGAAAATGGGAAGCCCTGCAGTGATTCGGGAGAGAGAAATAATTGTCTTCTCATAACACAATGGAATAAATAAATAAATAAATACAATTTTAAATTATATTATAGTAGGCCAAATCTACTAGGCAAATTGGGGTGAACTGAAAGAAGACTGTTAAAGTCACATCTTTTTTTTTTGATGTTGTTGTTGTTGTTTTTTGCTTAACCACCATATTTTAAAATATATATATTTTTGTTTTTATAGTTAGGTCTGAAAACATAAAATGACTGTGTATCAGAATGGCACCTTTCACTGAAATATAAACCTTAAAATGATCAAATTATATCTGCATCCATTTTGACCTTTTAACCATAAATGTGTAATTGCTAAAGCTAAGCTTGTAACGTTATATAGGGCATCTTGAGGTGAACGCAAGCGGCTTTTACGGTGAACCACGTCTGTACAGGTCAAAGAGGGAAATTCCCTTTAAATAAATCATCAGTGAATCTGCAGCAGCATTTGCATTCAGCTGTCACATGTAACTCCACCCAGCCATGCAATTATCATACCATCTTTCATGCAACATTTGTGACGGATGTTTCCCTTTCAACTTACTGTTGTGTATTTTTGTGGAAGTATCAGAATCAGGCCTCCGTCCATTCGCTACTGTATGTTGAATAGGTTGTATATGTGAAACTGCCCTTATACACTCTGTAATTAGTGTGTTGCACTGTGACGGGTTTCGCCTCTAATTGAGCACTTCAAGCTCACACTAAATACAGCAAATTAATTCAGAGATGTTCAAATGTTCACTGCGGTTACTCGCTATGCATGTTAATATGCTATGACCATGCTGCATATCTGTAACTGGCAGAAAATGCATGAAATATGGGCGCAGGTCTATATATTTACATTTAACTCATTTAGCAGATGCTTTTATCACCGCCAATTGCAAGTTGATTTTATTTTTAGAGGAATATAAGCCAAAAAAAACATCAATACATTTGTGATAAATGTTTTGTTTTAAATTGTAAGCAAAATTTGCTTACATTTTTAAACAGTACACTACATGAGGAATTTTGTTTTTTTCAGTCTCAAAATTATTATAATATTTATTTTAATTTATTGTATTTGCTAAAACCTTATTTTGTGTGTTTATTTTGGATGGGTGTTTTTTGTGTGTTTTGTTTTTTGTGTCTTGTAGGGGGAAGAACAAATATTCATTCAGTCAGGTTTGACTGACAAACAAAAAAGTGTAAATAAAAACATTATTTTTATGCTACTAGAACATTCCCCCATCTTCTATTGGTCAAAAAAGGAGTCCCGCCCCAAAACTCATGCTATTGGCAGAAAGACACCTTTGAGTTTAAAGATACACATGATAGATTTAGTTTTGTTTTGCTTTTATGTTTATTTTATTTATTTATTTTTACTTTTGGCTTTTAAGCACTTTTTAAAATTATTATAATATTTTTAAAATATAACGTAGTTGTTGTTGTTGTTTTTTTGTTATTATTAAAACATAGCACTAGTGCGAATTTCAAAGATATTTGTATTCAAACAAAGATGTCTGTTTCCCAAATATTCCCCCATCTGCTATTGGTCGAAAAATATGGTAGTCCCGCCCCCAGACTCATGCTATTGGCGGAGAGCTACAATATCTGTCAGATAGTCAGATCTATGACTGTAAATGTCCCGACACACATGTAGCTCCTAGAGTTGTCCCGCTTCGGTTTCTGGTGAGACATTGAGACAGATTCAGACAGCCAGGCCTCAGGTGACACTCAGCTCCTCAGCTGGAGACCCATAACATCAATAACGGCATCTGACTGTGGAGATGATGAGCAGCTCTGGCTTTGAGGGTCTGCATTTATACCTCATTTTACATTCGGATGAATCAAGTGACCCGAGAAGCCATCCTAACTCTGTTTTCATTGAGAGACGGCATGATGGAGCTTGCTGTATGTTTTGGGGTTTCAGAGCGAGGTGTGCACGTGACCATCTGAGACAGCCCAGCCCCAGACTGAGTATTCTAATGCAAACAAGGTCTCTTAGCACACAAAGAGGCTATATATCTCATACAAAAGATGTGTTGAGCCCGGACACAACCCACACAGTGGCCAATGTCCTCATACAGTCATGTTTTGTCTCTCTCCCTCGGTCTGTATGAGTCTTGAGCGGTACAGGCCTGGAACAATGAGGAATTCACACACAAACACAGACTTAAACACACTGGGGGTGTGTTTTCATCTCTTCGGGTCACGGTTGGTATGATGTGTGAATCCAAGATGAAGTTTTCAACATCTTTTCACGTTTGTTTCCATTTGGTGCAATTTGAAGTTGTATTAGTTATTTATGCACCTGCATGCATCGCACACTAACAATACAATTTATACAAAAAGCTAAATCCCTGTGGAGTATCGTGTAAAGATTTACCGTGACAAACGTTTTTATTTTATCTTATTTTATTTTTAAATTTTTTGTGCTTATATGTGACAAACCAGTTACATAGTGATCATATTATAGTGACATTACAATAATACTGAATAATAAAAATAAGCAAGATACTACTCATACATAATGTAATTATTCTGTAAAGGTAAATAAACAAAACATAAATAAACATATGCAAAATATATAATAACAACAACAATAATTAATTATTATTAATTAACTAAATTAAGTAATTAATTATAAATAATAACAATTACTATTGTTTACAATAATAACATCAATGATAATTATCAATATTATTATTAGTATTATTATTTCATAAGATGGTAAAGCATGATGTAAAGACATGTGTTGCACCATAGTGTAATCATTTTTGTTATATTCTGGCCCTTACAGCCTGTATACAAGACCTTTTGAATTGAGTGTGTCTCACAGGACACCGTGGCAGTAAATGATACATGTGCTGGACTGATTCATGATTGTATGTGTAGTGAAAGGGTGTGCCTGGCAGGGCCACTGTCCCAAATAACTGTGACGCTCTATTGCATGGCTCATTGTTGCGCGATAACACAGCACCGGGACGACAGACGCCCCTGCCCCCTGGAACACCAATCAGATTCCCCGTTTCCAGCATATAATTCCCCATGTAGGGGCCATTTATGAGGCATTATGGGAGCACTTTAAAATCTCATTAGACGGGACAGCTGCACTTCGATACTGCATGCTGCTTCAGCCATTTCTATTATTGCTGCTGGGGATAGTGCTACCCCCTCTGTTTTGAGATGAGCCCCATTTTGGGAGCTTAAATGGAGCTAATTGTAAGCTAAGTCAAGAGTGTGCATCTTTGCAGGCGGCATGATACATAGTAAAAACTGTAATTCTGCAGGCAGGAACAAGGCAGTAAAAAATGATTTATTTAAGTGTTTGTGCATGTACAGTGTGCAATGGGGACAAGATGGGAAAATATATTACTAAATTCATCAGCAGCATATAAATAAACTTCAAGTTTCTTTGAATAATTAGCACAAATATTGTGAATCAAGCTCTCGTCAATTCACTGGTGGCTTCATAATCTAAAATTAACACATTTGCTAAAGGCAATCCAAAATGAAGTAGGGAACTTAGCAAAATAACAAATAAATATGTTGTATTTCTCATATTGTTGTTGTAATTGTTGTAATTATTATTATTAGTAGTAGAATGTTTTAATATAAATATAATGTATTGTTTTATATATGTGTTATATTTTAATATTCTAACATATTTTATAATATGATATTTGTAGAGGATTGCATCGTGCATTTTGACCTATTGTATTTGATAATCATAGAAATTCTATTTTTAAATATTTTTTGAAAATGTATTAATTTATTTGAAGTATTAATACTCCATATGCATTAAGTTTTCCTATTCACACCAGATCAGATTTATATTAAAACAGAATAATCTAACTGAGTCACACCACTTATTTATCTCAAAATATTAGTGCATTGTCACTTTAAATAATCATAAAACCTGCTCAATAGGAAGTGACATCACCTGAGTCTTAAGAGGAGCCATGTTTAAAACTTGGTAAGTTCTGGTTTAACATTCATAATATGTTGGTTTGTCACATAAAATAAACAGTTTTTGTACTATTTATGAAAAAGTCATATTGTTGCTAACGTTAATGCTAGTAAGATTAGCCTAGATCAGGGTGGCGAAGTCAGTCCTGGAGAGCCGCAGCCCTGCAGAGTTTTGCTTCAACCCTAATCAAAAACACCTGAACAAGCTAATCAATGTCTGAAGGGTTACTAGAAAGCTAGCAGGCAGGGGAGTTTAATTAGGGTTTGGAGCTGAACTCTGCAGGGCTGTGGCTCTCCAGGACCGGAGTTCGCCACCGCTGGCATAGATAATGGGGTTAAAGCAACCATTGTTCTTCTGAAATGCACCGGCTATAAGTGCTGCAATATTTTTTTATTGATTCTATTATGTTGTTTGTGATGAGTTGGAAGAAGTATGGTGGATATATATTTAGAAAAAGTCTGAGGTTGCATTTTTGTAAAAATAGTGTGTATTCTAAATGAGAATATTAGGCTATGATATAAAAAGGTACATTTTTCGAAATATTTAATAACAGCAACATGCTAATGACCCTCCTTTCAGGGAATGACTTTAGTGTTTACTTAATCATTAAATGAAAATATAATGCTATTACATATAGGTTTGAAGGAATGTCATGTGTATTGTATAATGTATTCATTGGTTTTGTGAAGAACAAACCCTCAGAGAGTGTCGTCGGTGTGTTAGAAAAGACACGCACGTCAGACAGAGATGAGGACACTGGTGTTCTCTGTTCACACCTGATATTTTTGGAGCTCTCTTTTTCCAAATCATGAAGGGAAAAAGGATGAAAAAATCGTCAATGTTTATGTGGAAAGCTCCGTGCTCAGATTCGCCTGCCATTTGAAGCCAGTGAGAGAGAAGAATTTGGCGGAGAGTATTTTTAAACCCCAGAAAAACCTCAAAGGCTGTACTTAGAGGGGGTCAGGCGAGGCAAGATGGAGGCGTGCCATACGAAAACCTCCCAGGCAGATGGGCCTTTGAGAGCCGGTCTGTATACTGATGTCACTGTCAGGCCTACCTGTGTGAACCTATACTTCTCTTTATCTACAGTTTTCCTCTTAATGCATCATTCTTTCTGAACAAACAGGCCCAAGTCCAATTTTGTAAAAGGTGTACTTGGCATTCTGAATAATGGCAGATTTAGTCAAGGTCGTATGCTGAACAAAACGGGTTTGATTTGAACTCAAAAGGCAGCACGTATGTATTAAGGATTATCTGAGTGAAAAGATATACTGTGATCGCTGCTGCAGTGTGAGACACGTTTAGGATATTGGAGCAGACGTTCTCATAACGTCACATCAGATCATTCCCTCTCAAGCTCAGACATGAGGAAGAGAGAGAGAGAGAGAGAGGGATATGACTGCTTGTTTGAGAGCAGCAACAATTTTTTTAACAGCTATTTCTATGCTTTTTATCATCATAAATTTAAACTGTCCATGCCTACTTTTATATAGTAAACATTCCTGGTCTTATTGATGGTGATAAACATTCAGATTCACTCATTTCAAATAATTTTTTTTCATTTTGAAATCACACTGGCTGTGCTGTATGTTTTTAAGGAGTGAATCGGACTACACTTGGTGCATACATATGCTGTTGATTCACTAAAAAGAACCTGTTCATAAGAGAGATTTGTTTGTAAATCGGACTACACTTTCCACACATGTTGTTGAATCATTAAAAAGAACCTGTAACTGTAACAAATAACTCTTCATGAGAGTTATTTGTAAGTGAATCAGACTACAGTGGTCAAACTGTAGTTATTGAGTGCAGCGCATGAGGACAGCTCAATAGAAAGACATGTTTTCTAGCTGTTTTGTCACATTCAATTCAGACTGTAAACTCTGGTAAAATATTACTTATTGTGCCATTGGGGTGTAAATTGAACAGCGGGGAATGAGTTTTATAGCCTTTCTTCTTGAAGTATAACTATCCTTCATGTTATAGTTTTACAATGCTTTTAATCATTATGTGGTTATGGTAGCCTATATTTACACTAAATGTATTATGTAGTGAGAATACATGATTGGAACCAAAAAAGAGAACCAAAGCATAATACTTTTTCAGTAGTTCATTACTATGTACTGTAGATCTTCCAGTCAGGATTTAGACCATATCATAGTACTGAGACTGGTCTCATCAGAGTTACAAATGACCTGCACTTATCATCCGATCGTGGTTGTATCTCTCTATTATCGACTACAAAATGAGTTGGCTTTAGTGGCATTGCATTGGCATGGTTCAAATCTTACTTATCTGACTGTCATCAATTCGTAGCAGTAAATGACGAGATATCATATCGATCACGAGTACAGTATGTAGTGCCACAAGGCTCAGTACTAGGACCGCTGATTTTCACGCTTTACATGTTACCCTTGGGAGATATAATCAGGAAACATGGTGTTTGCTTTCACTGTTATGCTGATGATACTCAGCTCTATATTTATTCATGGCCCGGAGAAACATACCAATTTGCAAAACTAACAGAATGCATAGCTGATATAAAAAAACTGGATGATTAGTAATTTCCTACTGCTAAATTCTGAAAAAAAAAAAAAACAGATGTTAATTATTGGGGGGAAACCAAAAACCTCTGCATGTAATAACCTAGAACAATGTCTAACACTTGATGGCTGTGCTGTCAATTCTTCGTCATCAGTTAGGAACCTAGGTGTGCTATTTGATAGCAATCTTTCCTTTGAAAACCATCTTTCTAGCATTTGTAAAACCGCATTTTTCCATCTTAAAAGTATATAAAAAAATGACCTATGCTCTTAACGTCAAATGCAGAAAAGTTAATTTATGCGTTCGTGACCTCAAGGTTAGATTATTGTAATACTTTATAGGGTGGTTGCTCTGCGCACTTAATAAACAAACTCCAGCTGTTCCAAAATGCAGCACCTAGAGTTCTTACTAGAACCAGGAAGTATGACCTTATTAGCCCGGTTCTGTCAACTCTGCAGTGGCTCCCTATTGAACATTGTATACATTTTAAAATCTTGCTAATTACTTATAAAGCCCTGAATGGTTTAGCTCCTCAATACTTGAGCAAGCTCATATCGCATTATAGTCCTTCACGTCTGCTGCAATATCAAAACTCTGGCCATTTGATAATACATACAATATCAAAATCAACTGTGGGCGGCAAATCCTTTTCCTATTTAGCACCCAAACCCTGGAACAATCTACCTAGCGTTGTTTGGGAGGCAGACAGACTCTGTCAGTTTAAATCTAGATTAAAGACAAATCTCATTAACCTGACATCCACATAACACACTATCATATTTCTATAATTCAAATACATTAAAGGATTGATAGGCTGCATTAATTAGGTCAGCCGGAACCAGGAACACCTCCCATAACACCTGATGTACTCGTTACATTACAAGAAGAATTGCATCTACACTAATATTAGTCAGTTTCATTCTTATTCTGAAGTCACAGTAGCCACCCAGATCCAGTCCATATCCAGACCAGATGGTGGATCAGCACCTAGAAAGGACATCCACAGCCCTGAAAGACAGCGGAGACCATGACAACTATGCGACCCAGAGGATCGTCCCTGCGAAGAAACCTCATCAACTAGGACGGCCATCGGGAAAGACCACGGGTACCAGACGAGTCCTCTGCTCAATCTGCCTTGTGTTGCAGCCTGGAATTAAATCACACCATGCTGGTTTCATCTGGCCAGAGGAGAACTGGCCCCCCGACTGAGCCTGATTTCTCCCCAGGTTTTTTTTCTCCATTTTTGTCAACAGTGGAGTTTTGGTTCCTTGCCACGGTTGCCTTTGGCTTGCTAAATTGGGGATGCCTAATTTCTGGCAATATTGTCGGCCTAGAGTTGAACTGAATGATGACATCACTGAATCATTAATGAACTGACTTTAACTGAAAAATGTATGTATGTTATTGAATGTATGTTATTGTCCTAGCATTATTGACAAACTATTTTCCTGTTTAACACTGTAAAGCTGCTTTGACACAATCTGTATTGTATGAAGCGCAATATAAATAAATGTGACTTGACTTCTAGCTATAGGAAGTGACCCAGATTTCACAGAAATGCATCCATATGCACTGCATGCCTTCACATTTGAAAGAGCACATTATCTACATGCTTAACAAGCAGTGACCTGTAACAAGAGCACATGAACTGTATCGTCCAGCTAACATTCGCCATATGTTTCTTTTAGACACAGCAGATGGATTTGTAGCTAACTAAGCACCAATTCGTAATGTCAGTTTTCATGAGGGACATTAAAATCCATTAGCATTCGCATTGCCTCCCATAGCAGATTAAATCTGGACACGCAGTGGCTGTGTAAATATTGCATAAACATTTTCTCGCCGTACATGCAGTACAGTATGAATGAGAATGAACTAATGGCTGGGATTTATGCTGGCCGCTGATGGCTCACAATAAGAGTTTTGTTTCATTTACCTGCTTGCGTTGGAGTATTTTGAATAAAAAGCCAATGATGTGTGTGCTGGGAAACATCCAAGAAATTACATGAAATGACTCTTGCGCTCAGCGCCTGCATTTCAGCCAAATGAAGTACATTTTTAACATAATGAAAAAGGCCATTGCATTAAGTCAGTAAAGCAGTTTATAGACTGGGAAACTGATGCTGATTTCGAAAAGCATGTTGAGATGACGGTATGCAGATCGGCACACACGCACTGATGTGATTGCGATCATAATTACAGTCATTAATATTATTGCAATTCACAAATGAAACGACCGGCCCATGAATAAGTTGTAACCCTTTCGACCAATTGAGGAAATGATGGCAAGGCTTTTATAAATAGAAATCGCAAATATTATTTTGCTTAAATAAGTGATTTTCAAGGCTTCTAAACATTTTTGTTTAGTCTGATTTTTTCCCCAAAATTCCAATGTTGTATCTTGCGATTCTGACCCCCCACCCCCCATCAGAATTCTAAGTTTATATCTTGCAATTCTGACTTTTTTCTCAGAATTCTGAGTTTATATGTTGCAATTCTGACTTTTTCCAGAATTCTGCGTTTATAATCTTTGCAAATTCTGACTTTTTTCTCAGAATTCTGAGTTTATATGTTGCAATTCTGACTTTTTTCCTCAGAATTCAGTTTTTCATCTCGCATACCATGGAATGAAAACAAATTCAAAGGTAATTGTAACTTTTTATCTCAGTTCTGACTGTTGTTCTCGCAATTGCAAGTTTATATCTCACAATTCAAACATTTCTTCTCAGAAGTCTGAATTGTGGGATATAACAAATTTTGAGATAAAATGTCACAATTACCTATTTCTGCTATTATTATTTTATTCCATGGCGGAAACCAGCTTCCATACTGATCTGACCACAAATTCCCTGCAATTATTTCTTAATGAAAATGCATGCAGGTCCAGTCAAGTGGGTCGAGCAGCAGTGGTTAACATTATGCATTTCAACAGATTAATTCAATAGACTTTCAAAAGCAAATGAATTACAATCCAAAGAAAAACAGGTTCAGGGTTTGATTAATGGACTCAAGTGACACATAAAATACCGGGCGCAGATGATTAGCGACTGGTCAATAGCGTTGGCGAGTCTCTGCAGTGCTACCTAATACTCCCAGTCAACATAAACACAGCTGTTTAACACCCTCCGCGTGTGCACCCATGATAAATCACAGCTTTGTGTGAGGTCACGGGGCTACCTTTTCCCCGTTTCCTTTCGTTCACCTGGAATTATAGGTGAATTTCTTTATGAAACGCTAAATTAGTGGTCCAGGGACGAATGCAATGACAAGTAATTATAGCTATATTACATTAAAATTAGGCAATTATGCATGAATGCAAACATGACGATGCGACCGTTACACAGCAATCAGATTCACGTCAAAGTCGCTGTCAGGCTTGTCAGAGCCTTCAGCTCTGTTTACCACATCTGGCAGTCAAAGCCACATTTAAGTTCGTCTTTTGGACAAATAATTATTCACAGGCATTGACAAATCCAAAGTAACGTTTGAACAAGTGTCTGTGGTGATAGCCATGAAGTGCCTCCTGGCTCATTCTCATGGAGTGTATTAATATGTACGAGATTCCAGTAGCTCTCAAAAACGTAACCAGCTATATCAGCTATTTCTGTGTTTAAATTGTTTATGGAGCTTCTAAAAATGAAGAGCTGTGAGTTGCCTTTAATATGTTCTGGCTGTGCTTGATCAGTAAACGAGAAAATGCCAACCTAATAGTGATGTCTTTTTCATATTAAGCAGAGAACGCACTATTTTCCTAGTCATACTCATTTCAAAATTTTTTATTATCTTTATGAGTAGTTTAGATCAAATTAAAAAAATGTGTTCACCCTCAATGTTGTTCCAAACTTTAATGATTTTATTTTGTGAGAACACAAAAAGAGTTATTGTGTAGAATGTTTTGGCTGCTCTTTTCCATACAATGAAATTGAATGAAGACTGGGATTGATGAGCTCCAAAAATATCATCAAATGTTGCTGCAAAGTTACTGGAAGTCTTCAGCTAATAACAAATAAAAATTCAGACTTTTTCTCACACAAACCATAATATGTTAACCACCCCCTAGAGGACGTCGATATAGCATGCAATATGTTTTTTTTTTTTCATGTTTGGAGCCTGACAGCTCCCGTTTCCTTTCACTTTCATTGTGTAGGAAAAAAGCAAACAGAAAGGTTGTGTTTCACTGAAGAAACAAAGTCATATGGGTTTGGAAAGACATCAGGGTGAAGAAAGCAAATTAAGAATTTTCATTTTTGGGTGTACTATACCTTTAAGACCACAGTGACTAACCATTCATAATTCTGTTGGGATGAGCATTAGCAAGTTTCTACTCGTTTATAAAGGGAAATTTATTTTCAGCCCTCTCTCAGGAGTAAACACAAGATGCAGCAGGCCCTGATGCTGAAAAAGAATATCCAACTAATTCAAATAAACAGCATGTCGTCCAGCAGGGGTCAAGCAGGTTTAGGTCAACTCTACTGCTAATACTTTAGATGCAACGTGTGTGTCTGAGGTTCTGTAATTTAATTCATGTGTTCTGCTGTGTATATACTTGCATTTCTAATCAGATTTTGTGGAAATTATGCCCAGAGATGGCAGCCAAAAGAAAACCGCTTATACCCGTATCACACTAGGAAAACAAATATTTTTTATTTTGGTTGGTTGTTTTTAGGTTATCCGCAATGTTGACACAGTGGGCATTAATGTTAGGTTGTGATTCTCTATCAAAAGGTCGGTGGATTTTTAGAAACGGTTTAAAATGGTAAAATTGTGGCTTCTATTAAATAGCAAAAAATACTGTGGTGGAACCATACTACAGTGATATTTATTTATTATATATAAACCATGGTATTCACATGGCATGCCAATATACTTCAAAGAATATAATTTAACAATATATATATATATTGTTTAATGATAGCCTTACATTTCTTTAATGATAGCCTTATATATAGCCTGTGATTCGGCTGTAGGTAATCACAGCGTGCCGATATACAGCCATATCACACTGCTACATGTGTGATGTTGCGTTTATGCAACAGTTTGGTGGCACGATGTGTGTAAATACATGAGAAACAACATTGGGGTGTCTTTAAAAACACTCTTTTGTGCTAACATTGAGTTGCTTCATTGAAAGCTTATTGTATTGCTGTTTTAAGGTACTAGAGCGGGGGGGGGGAGGAATTTGGCTGGGTGAGTGTGTTTACCTGCATCTGATACAGCATTTATTCTTCAGCTCAATCTCATATTCACAATAAAACTTTGTTAGAATGTCTGCTGAGGAAAGCCATATCTTTACCCAGATAGCACACGACTCTGCGAGATGTATGTTAGAAGCTAATCGGGAAAGCTTTCTAGTGTACAAACATCTGATAGACGTCTTTAAGGTGTCAGTTTTACATACATTCTAAATCATAAACCTCTTACAGACATTTTCTAAATGTCATTTGAATCTAATAGGGAAACGTGCTATAGGACGTATTTGCAGAAGAGCAAAAACACTCAAACACTATGAAGAGATGTAAATGGCAGACGTCAAATCTAAATCGCTTAATACTACTATTATTTATATAAAATATAATTTATTGAATAATATTATTTAATAAACAACAACAGCCATCATTAAAGTTGCTAGGCAATTCAGTCAAAAAGTACAAAGGCAGTGCCTCTGGTATACTGCATTAAAGTTACATTAAATATAAAGTGATGAGATTTTGCCCTCAGCCAAAACTATTTGCTCTAGAACAAGTAATAGATTAATGAGATCAAAGACTGCCTGTTAGATTTACCCAAAACAAATTCTACCTCCTGTTAAACCACTATAGAGACATCACAGTATGCCAGAGACAATTCCAGAAGACTGGGCGATCGGTGGTGAGGTGATCGCGTTGCGGGTGACATGAGCGCTTCTTCTGAAAAAGCCGCTGACGCCCTTTTGAAGTTTAAAACTACATTCTCATCTAAAAAAAAAAAGATATAAAACTACCAGTCCGTGGCACACAACAGTATTTTATGGAAATTATATATATATTGATAAATTACCACGGTGAGAAAGATTTGCTAAGCGGAGTGATGTGATACAAACGGTGAAATGGTTGAAGTTCCGATATCACTAAAATATCGCACCCCTCTCAGCCAATCAGATTTGAGGACCAGAAAGAACTGTTGTAGGTGGGTGTGTGTGTGTGTGTGTGTGTGAGGGTGTGTATATATGCTTAAATAAATAAAATTGTTATACGAAATGTTATTTAAAACAAGACTAATTAAATTTATTAAAAATATGGTCCAATCAAAATGGGAATATATATTTTTAATTATGTATTATGTTTGTTATACCAATTAATATATATAACAAAAATACAATATTCTAACAACTGAATAATTGTAGAAAGTGAGCAATTGCACCACTAACGTTTTCTTTTTGTAAAAATGTATTTTCTTAGTGATATGAAATTCATGCTGTCAAAGTAAAATAGCCCAGTAGGTGTTTCAGTGTCGTTTTATCTTATTTTAGTGCTAAATTCTTTAAGTAATACTCTCTGGAAGCTATGGTACATTTCTTTAGAATGGCAGAGTAAGCAAACATTTCGCTGCCAAGTTCCCACACCTCTAAAAGCAGTGTTTATCTCCCTCTCTTTCTTTTAGCAAATTTATAACACTTGTCAGTAATGAGAAGATTCCTAAGCGTCTCCTGGACCATGAGGAACCCCAGAGGAACGCTGATCAACCTCCAACCTCAACTTGCAGTGATCAACCACTCAGTAATTGTTTTACTCTGGATTGTGCCTTGTCAGGAACGGACACCGTGGCTTTTAAGGTTATGAGATTATTTTTTTCCGAGTCGACAGGCCAGCTTTGATTTGAAATATGCGTTTAATAGCCAACGTCTAAATATGTTTCAACCCAACCCTCCGAGTGCAATTGAGCTTTCTAACATCAGTCTTGTTACATCAGTCATATTTTGGTAATATTAACGGCTTCCCAGTCTATTAAAACAAAGAAAGGAATATAAATTGACACTAGATATAAAACTATGTGACCCCTTGTACAGCATACGTGTCTCTGATGTGCCATAGCTACAAGGCTCTCCGGAGACTTGTTCCAAGTTATTTATGATTCAGGAATGAATCTAACTTTGCGAAAGCTCCTGAAGAAGCGATCGTCTTGAAAAGCGAAGAGGGGGAGGGCTGCAGCAGGGGTAGGCTAGAGGCTGAAACGCGATTCAAGACTTATTTAAATCCCCCTCGTAGATTAGAAACCAGTTTGACAACCCTTTCACCACTTGTGATATCTAAGGGTTTTTTTATGCCACGGCAAAAGGAGGTAATCCACTCGGAATTTACAAATGATTTGAAGCAGAGCAGGAGACAAACTGCGCTGGCTATTTCCAGAAAAATATTTCCATATTAACGATAATTTGTCAACAGAAATGCAAATAAGGGCTGCGTTTGAGCCATTGTACAGCTGAATGCCATATTTTCCCATTGTTGGGGCTGAATCGCCCAAGGCTTTTCTTCCCCGGGGCTCATCAAAATTTCAAATATGGATTATTATTTATGGCTGGGGATATATCATTGGCACATCGCAGAAGTAAATAAGGAAATATGGTGTTGTCTTGAAATAATATAGGGAAATGTATGGCTCGTCTAAATGAACTGTTATGATTGTATTCTACTGGTGGAGGCTCAGCTGGGGCAGGGTTTCTGCTTAAAATTATGTCTGCACAGATCTTATGTAAAAATATATTTATTTTATAAAAAAAAATGGCCCTAGTTATTCTGTTCATCTGTGCAAGAAATGGAAAGAGACTTCACAAGGGCCCCAATTAAATACAAGGGATCAAATCTCATTCATTTCACCATTTCTGATCCTGACCTGATTTTGCATCTTTGATTGCTCATTACGAACATACAGCTTATTAATTAAATCATCATCATTTTTGCTACGGTACGTTTGAGTCATAAGAAGAAATCCAATTTGATCATTATGTTTGTTTGTTGGTTGATTGCAAATATATGATATTTACATATTTTAATGTACGAAGATGTTTGCCGTAAGCTTCATTTGACATTGAGCTTTAGAATGAATGATTTTTGATGTCTAATGAAAATATGTGAATGCATTTCTGAAGGCATTTAGTTGTCGCTCAGTTTATATGTTCATTCAGAACAGAGATTTCCTATCTGGTGAGGGTGTTTATGAAATTTGAAGTAGTCTATATAGACTTGAAATCTCTCATAAATGACTTTACAAGAACAGTTTTTGTTCCTGTGTAGTCTTAATTCCTGTTGTAACAGGAAATTGGGGGTGGGGCATATCAAAAGGCTTTTTAAAAAAACATTTAATTTATATAAATTGCTACTCACTAATGTTAATCAGCATCAAATTTGAGTGTTGTTAAGGTGTGGTCACATTTAGCATTATTTGACCATTTTTGTGGCAATTCCAAGCATTTCAACAAGAATCTATGCAATCAGGAATTTGTGTGAGCGTGAAAATTTTCCCTGTGGGTTCAAAGCTACTTGGTTAGAAAGTGACTGATGTGTGTGCTGTGATTCATTTTTTTTTGCCCACAAAAAATGAAATTTTGCCAAAATTTTGCCAAAATTTCACCCATGTGATCACACATTTAGGGGAAGGAGAAACTATTATTCTAGAATAGCATTTTTATAATTATTATTCATTATTATTCATTAATAGCATACATTGGGCAACAACTGGTATACATCTCTCAGTGCAAGATAAGTTATTAACATTTTTTAGTGTCCATTTTCCCAGGAGAGAGAAAGAACTATTATAATGCCTATATCTGCTAAAAAAAAATGTCAAAGAAAAATCAATGTTCACTTTATGTTGTGCATCATTTCCAGTCAAGCTGTGTTAAATATGATTTATTTGTGTCTGTTTAGGATACATAAAATGCTAGCTATAAATTTAGCAGTATCAAGACAAAGGACTCTGCTATTTTATTTCAATAATTTCAATTCCAAGACAGAATTGTATTAAATACAATGAATATGCCCATAAATATCCTTGCACAATACTATATTATGACCTTAAAATACTTTTAACAGATGGGCTCTGATTGGTTAGCTGGCCCAGTGTGTTGTGATTGGCTAAACCGCCTCTAGTGCGTGTCTAAACGTCACCCCCTCAGCTCAGCAGCATGTGCTCCGGTTGTATTGTAAACAAGGGCATATTGCTCAATATTGCTTATCAATCTGAGCCCGATTGAGACGCAGAGGATATTAGTGAAGAGGATCGCTCATAACTTGTGCAAGCACGCAGCTCTTAATTGTATGTTTTTGTTTGTCGTTGTCTCATAGTTTTAGATACACTGTTATTTGTAAATGCTACTGCTTATGTTAGCTTTTAATATATACGTTTTTATCCTGAATAAAGATTTAATACAGTACGGCAACCGTGTGTTTTTGTCTGCCTATATGCATAAAGTGTATAATTGGAGCAGTTCATTGTTGGAGGAGCCAGTGAGCTGATGATCTGAAAGAGAGAGATACAGAGCTTGTGCAGAGCAGGGACGGCAAGGACCTTATTAAGACCTCTGCTTATACATTGATTGTGAAACTTGTGAATCTATTAGAATCGTTAGAAGACAGAATCACGATTCATATATGAATAGATTTTTTCATGCACGCGCCCCTAGTTTTGACGGCAACAACTCTTCCTCTTCTCTAAAGCAGCGCAACATGGCCTCGCCCCCTTTGTCGCATGTTCCTGGGGGCAGGGTTTATGTAAATTTCTGGGTTTGTGACGTCATGAACCCGGGAAGTAGCTCGTTGTAGTCCCTACGAGCCGTTTTTGTAGGCATTAAACTGCCATAATTTTAAAAGACGATATCTCCGTTTGCATTGAACTTTCAGCATCGTGACTTTGCAGATATCATTTATGCTCAAACAGCAACATTACACACTAACTAACGTTAAAAAAGTGAAAACGCAATCAACCACCCCTTTAAGTCTTTTAGTGCCACTCTCCAGACATTTCATTTCAGAACATTTGTGATAAATACAACAACCAATGTAATAGAATGTTGCCAGATTTATGTCCATTTGTTTTGTGGATGTACAGCATTAAAGCGTTATAAAGTCCCATTATTGGTGTGGTTTAATCAAAATCAAAAAACACACTCACTTAAGAAAAAA
This sequence comes from Sinocyclocheilus anophthalmus, assembly GCA_018155175.1. Lineage (NCBI taxonomy): Eukaryota > Metazoa > Chordata > Actinopteri > Cypriniformes > Cyprinidae > Sinocyclocheilus > Sinocyclocheilus anophthalmus. The sequence continues at coordinate 111,939 of JADLZN010002132.1, read as the reverse complement.
GTGAGAAGCCCAATAAGAATCCTTTATTTTATATTTAAATCAATCTAAATATATTAGCTTATACCAATGAAACTTTTTGATGGTAAAATCATGGACAAAATTTTTTTTAAGGTAACAACTATGCAGGTTTAGAAGCATCAGTTATTTGAAGCATAAACATACAGCGCTCATTTGCATATCTGTGTGTGCGTTTCACTCTGACTGAGCAAATGTACTCTTCACGATCTTCTGTCAGTCACCCTCATCAGCTCGTCTATCACTCGCGTTCCCTCTTTTCTTCCTCTCTTTCCCCATGGGTGTATGTTGTCGTTCTCATGTTGGTTAGAGGCTAGCTTCCTCAAACACACATTACATGCCAGCGAGCTTCAGGGACGGCTGTGCCACGCCACAGTGGCCTTAAAAGTGTGCCTTACGTAATTGCCAACTGTCTCAAATCATTAGGGGCAGCCTTTAAAAAATACATGTTTTTGCCGACAGCTGCGTACTCTCGACTTTGCCTGCCTTTCAGATCCGATTTGCTTTAGAGGTTCCACTCAGTTATATTTAACCCTGGGCACAATGAGAGCACTGGCGCCGAGGACCTCCGCTATCTGCTCCTTTCTTCTTTGTGAACGAAATAAAGGAAATTGTGGGTATTAGGATGTAATTATTCCCTGAATTTCATCAGGCATGGTGGCGTACTGGTTCGGGGACAGTTTCGAAGCAGATGCTGGAATTATGTGACAAAATTAACATTAGCATTAGCATTGCTGTCCTTTGGAACTTGAATGAATGCTGAGTTGTTTATGCTTAAGCAAATCTGAAGAGATTTCAAAGAGGCCTTTCATATTTTTAGTTATTGTCCTCGTGGTCTTTTATAGGCAGTATTCAATGTTTTTTGTAATAATTAAAGCTGGCTGCATGTGTGTTTGTGCGTCTAAGCATGTTCTTGGTAGCATATGAGTGATGAGCACACACTCCGACAGCCATGTCACATCCTGTAAGAATGGGGGCAGTTCAGACGCAGCTGCCCCGCAGACACGCTCCAAAAAAACAACACACACAAACTCGCACGCACACATCTGTGAGCCAAGCTGGAGCACAAAAATATCTGTTCTACTTTAGTCCTTTTTGTTTTTTGAAATAAAAATAATACATCTCTACCCTCTCAAATTGTTTTATGCAAACATACATTAAAATTCAATTAAATTATAAAATAACTTGAAATTATAAAATTTGTGTAGTTTTCCATACATGCATTTAAATTAAGTTATGGTCAACTGCAAACTACTTTTTTTCCCTACCTGAATATATTACAGATTGTTTTTGTTTGCAGTGGCTCAGACATGTGTCTAACCTGTTTGAAGACTTCATACACTGATGCACACTTTGCTCCAGGTATTGTCGCTTGAAGGCACCTACCGCAGAAAGAGGTGCTCAGTCAAAGCCGAAGGTCACAAAAAAGGGGCCCCTCGTTCCCAGGGTCAGATGATGTCACCAGGCTGAGACAAAGGGAGGTGTTGGGCAGGTGGCGGCCTCGGAGGTCTCTGTGTCATTTTCATTCACCACAGGGGCGAATGGTGGCCGTGAGAACGCAAAGGAAGATCAATACCGTTCAGCCCGAGGGGGCTGCAGCCAGCAAGCCCCCCAAAAATTATTTATATATGAGAGGAGCAAGTCTGCCCATACGAGGAAAAGTCTTGATGAATAGTGCAGAGAAACGGCTTAGTGTCTCTCACATCATTTTGAATTTAATTTAGATTTAGAATTTAATACACTTGTTGGCTTAATAAAAGCCCAAATCTTGCCCAAATCCTAAATACATACATACTGTACATGACTAAATAAAATTTTATATCATTAGTTATTTATTTCAATGTATTTATTTATTCTTTTTAGTTTTTAACAACAGCAACTAGATCAGCATCAGTAACTATAAATGTTGCTGCTTGTGGAGGAGTGTGAAAAACATCTGAAAAATGTACGTCACTTATTTTTGTTGCTGGTTGAGATGAAAAGAAAGCAGTGGAAAGAGTTTTTTTAGAAACCTGTTTCTAAATGAAGATCTCAACCTACACACATACACAAAGCTGTAAACAAGAAAACAAACTTACTGGGAAAGTCAAAAAAGTAAAAGAGAAAAAAAAAATCCTACACGTCCTTCCTTAGTTCTATAATATAAATTTCCTCCCCACGTTCAATCCCCCCCAAAAATAAATTTTTTTGAGGACAACATTTTATACATTTTATTGTTGCATTCACACAAAAATAAAAGGCGGATACTAAATATACAGTTGATTAGCTTCTATTTTTAATTAAATAAATTTCATTTTATTGTTATTTTTATATAATTACCAAGAATCTAGAGGCCACTTTTCAGAAGCGAAATTCAAATTCAAACAGTTTTTGAGGCTTGCATTTTTGAAACATGTATATATATCTATATAATAATATATATATTATATATATATATATATATCTAGATATATATAATATAGAAAGAGAGAGAGAGAAGAGTTTTTTGTTTATTTAAGAGCCAAATATCTATAGCAATTTTTCGAAATGTGAAATCTAATACCGCTTCTGATTATATAGGATATTTTCATGAATTTATCTTGCACTCAACAGCTGAAAAAAAAGTACCAAAATTAACCATCAAACTGTTTGCAATTCATCTTTCTGGCTCTGCACCTTCCACGTTTCGACAGTGGCTGAACAACACTCATGCGAAAGAGGTATCCATATTTGAAAATAGCATCTAATTATGGGTGAGGGGCCTCGGATGCATCATAATGACAGAACAACTCCCTGTAGCAAAGGGCTTGTTGCTCTGGAGTTTTATAGCGACCGGGTCATAGCACTATTAGACCTTATGGGCAACAATGAAGCAGCTAACAATAGAAGGTCCATTATTGCACTTGTTTGTTTGAGTTGGCTGTCGAACTCTCTCGCTTGCTCTCTCTCTCCACACTCTAAGTAAGAGGAGGCGAGGCGTACTGCTCACAAAGGCACAGGGCCTGGTGGGAATAAGGGGGTTGGCTGGTTAATCACTAGCCTTAAACTACAGGAAGTTGTCTATTCAAAGAGCCCCTCGGGCAGCAGCACAGACCTTTAATCAATGCTGGGATGAGCCCAGCCTGGTCCCGAAGGCTGGAACGGGAAGCTGGCATGGTGCTTGGTTACTCACGGAAAGAGCAATTGAAACCCCCTTTTTAAAGATCTATATTTGAATGACATGAAGTATTAGTGATTTAGCATGTCAAGTATTGCTCATACTGCACTTATAGGTTAAAGATTCAACCCCTAACGGCCAGTTCGTACCAAGGACGATATTTATAAAGATAAAGATTTAAAATCATTCTAAATGTAAAAGAATAGCAGAGTTCAGACCACAACTAAAATGACAACGGCAACAACACACAGGTAACAAATTTAATACAAACATTGTGGGAATGTTGTTTTGAAATGTTTCTAAAACATTGAAACGTCCAGTTTTCTTGTCGTGATTATAATATTATTTAAAGGATACAAAAACGTTTCTTACAGCGTTTCTTAACTTTGTTTTCACCCCAAATGAAACTTTATTTGAATGTTTATTTTTTAATTTCATTTTTTGAATGTTAAAATGTTCAGTTTTCTTTTTGGGATTATTTAAACATGTCTTAGAACATTCAATTAGTACAAATAACCTCATAAGTTTGCTTTCTAAGAGTGTTCTAAGAATGTTTTCTCCCAACACTGAGAATGTATTAATTATTAATAAAGAAAATTCCATAGTGTTTTAAAATTACTTTCAGAACATTTTGTCTTAACATTCATATGACTTTTTAAAAACATGTTTTTTTTCCAGCTGATGAACAATAAAAATATTGACAGTCAATCAGAATCCATCCTGCTTTAAAGTGCTCGAGCAGTTGAAACAGTATATGACTTAATTTATTTGTTTATAATAAACAGGACATTATCATGTGTTGGTGTGGACGATAGTTGTTGATGAAGTTATTGTTCTTGGTGTGAACGAGCCCTAAACTCTATAAATGCCTTTATAATAAACACAACGTTTTCTTGTTGGTGTGAACAATAATATATGGTAGTTGTTGATATAATTGTCGTTCTTGGTGTGAATGGGCCGTAAAATCTAAAGGACTATTCACACCAAGAATGATAACAATAACGAAAAAAAGTTTTAAAAATGTAATAGAAAAGAAAGTGTTAGGGGCATAACTTGTCTGCATTTATGTTGTGGATTTGATTGTTCAAATCATGTGACTTTTTGAGGAGAGGTGTGTTATTACTTATCTAAGCACTTTTTTCAGCCTAGAGGAACCAACCAGAACATTAAAGTTGGCCTTTAATGTACGCTCAGATTTATCACTGTTCTGCGAATTTTAGTTGCAAAATCCAGTCTTTTCAATGGGAATCGAATGAAAGATATCCTCATGCATATTTCACTAGTTTAAGTTGGTCGCACTGTTCCCCAATGTTGACTAACTGTTTGTCAAAGCTGTTTGGTTTGAAAGTAACTTCATAATTAGCTACACTATTGGCAATAGACAATGGAGCTTTTTGTGAATTTTCGCAGAAATTTTGTGAATGTGACGTTCCTTTAAATGGATTGTTCACTCAAAAATGAAAATTCGGTAAACATTTACTCACTTTCATGTGAACTGCTTTCTTTTGTGGAGCAAGAAGATATTTTGAAGAATTTTTCAACTAATGAAAGTTGTTGGGACCCCACTGACTTGCTGTATGGACAAATGACATGTGGATGAGTAAATGATGACAAAGAACTATTCCTTTAAGTTTGCTCACAGCTCTTTGTCAAAGACTTTGAATAGTTATAACGGTCTGTGATCCTGTCTTCAGACCACATAAAGAAACCGAAGAAGTTTTAAAAGCAAAACAACAAAATGAAACCGTTCTGTGGGATGAGAGAAAAGGTGTTTCTGACATTACTGTTCCCCCAAATGCCCGTTTGGAGCCCCTTTTAGTGTTGGTAAAAATAATTTGAGCAAGCATTTTTTGAAAGTCCTGCTGGGTGAATCAGTTTTATTCTCACATTAAAAAATTACGAGCATGTGGGGGGACTGGGCTCGATTCCAAAAACTTTTTCAAAAAAGCTATAAATACATTCCATACATTTTCTGCGGTAAACATGTAAAATGCACATGTATAATTTGACCTGGTATATATAGAAAATCATACAGTACATGAGTCAGGAAAGACCACCAACTGAAGTCTTATAGTGCAGGATCTTTAACGGGTTTTTCTTCTTCTATTTTTCATCATATAACTTCTTTAAATATAGTATTTTAAATACAAAAAAATGATGTATTATTTTACTGCTCAGATTTTCATGTGGTGTCAGACATTTAGACCTCCCTTCCAGCTAACAAAAATATGTTTTGCTAATGTTCCTATTAAGTTATGAAACAGTTATTTCTGAATGTTCTTTGCACGATGTTCGGGATGTTCTTCAACATCCAAAGAAAAAAAAAACAAAAAAAAACAAACATATTGGTTATGTAAATGTACAGAACATTCAAGGGAATGTTCAATTTTATTATTTTATGCAAACATTATGGGAACATTACTATTGAATGTTCTCTGGAGATTTGGAAACAAGTAACGTTTAAAGAGCATTAGAAGAACAACCAACTCAACTATTTCAGAAAATCCATGAATACAAGAGTACATTTATAAATAAATATTTAAAAATATTGTGCATTGACTCACAGTAGATTATATAATCAGCATAACAATAGATAGTTTTGGTTTTTTTTTAACATACTTCTTTACATTAATAAAAAGGAAATCCCATTAAGAAACTGTAATTTCTTGAACGTTCTCTGTATGTTCAAAATGGTCGCAGTTTTTTAAAAATTATTTTTTTTGTTAGTCAAAACGCTACGATTACGGAACATTCCATTTGATCCATTTGCAAACTTATGGAAAGGTTACTTTTGACTGTCTCTAATGTTTCTGTGCAAAGTAGTTTGCATTTAGACGTTTGTCCAACTAAAACATTTAAAAAAAAAAAAAAAATTCCATAAACAATGTACGTTTTTGTGCTAACGTCTTGAGGACTTTTTCAAAGACTAGATAACTTTTGTGTGTTCTCTTAATGTTACTGTTCATATTTTTTTATATTTTCATATTATCATTTTAAAAAATACATTCATCCCATCATATATCAGTGTAAAACAATTTATTTCCTATTTGTTTCAATTAAAACAAATTCTAAACCCTATCTCCTCCTGACTACCCCTGCCATATATGGGTGTTAGAGACGAGAGCGCCCAAGGCCCTTAGAGCCCACAGAACGGAACAAGTTCAGGACGACTGGGTCCGTTGGCCCTGGAGCCTCTGATTGAGCGCATTAAACAGCATCCATGAGAGGCAACGACCCAGAGCGATATCTGGCTTTACATCTGAGGCTTCTGGGACAACGTGGAGGTCTTTAGCTTTTCAGGATACCGCCATCTGAAGTGTTTTAGTTTGACTTCTCTCTGTTGTGTGGGTGTGTGTGTGTTTTAAATATATGATATATATATATATATATATATATACTTATATAGGTGACAGTTCTTTCTGGTCCTCAATGTATTGGCTGAGAGGTCTTTCAAACTAGAATATTGCTCCATATCTCCACGGGAACCGTTTCATTCATCAACCATTTGTATTACTCCGCTTTGTGGATTCTCCAGCGAGTGTCACGGCGGACACCAAATCCATCACTCTAATTCTTAGAAAACTAACTGTTGTTGTGGCACGGATGTAGTTTTAAGAAGTTTTTTAGGTGACAATGCAGTTGTTGACTTCAAAATGTGGTTTGTTTAATAGAAGCAATAGTTTTTTTTGGCTGAGGGCAAAATCTCATCACGTTGCATTTTATATAATTTTAATGCTGTATATCAGAGCGCTGCCGTTGTACTTTTGACTGAATTGCCTAGCAACTTTTATGATGACTGTTGTTGTTTATTAAATATTATTATTAAATAAATAATATTTTATATAAATAACTGTAGTAGGCTATATAATAATTAGGATTGGGAAACGGTGTGTTCGTGATGGTGATTTTAGTTACATTGTCCCACCATTAGATGGTGACAAGATACTGCTTTTATGAATGAGTCAGCATAAAGACTTTTATATTGAAAGAGACTGAAACAGGGTTGTAAACAAGGAAGTTATTTTTCCTTTCAACACCAGCTTGTAAGGTTAGCAACAAAATGCACTGAGCAGCACTGTCATCATAAATCACCCTTAACAGATGAAAGGATAGTATGACAAAGATATTGCTTTCCTCAGTGGACATTCAAACTAATTTTTTATTGTGAATATGAGATTGAGCTGAAGAATGAATGCTATATCAGATTCAGGTAATCACACTCGCTCAGTCCATCTCTCTCTCATAATTCTCTACTACTCTTCATAATACAGTGAGCTTTTAATTCTGTAATACAACAAGCTTTCAATTAAGCAAATCAACGCTCCTTCCTAACTAGTCCTAAAGGGACATTTTCGAATTAGTAATATGGAGGCTTGGGCTCAGCTGTTAAACTGTCAAACTGAGAAACAAAAGAGGGTTTTTAAAGACACCCAGTTGTTGTCTCTTGTTTATTTCCACACTCGTGCCGTCGAACTGTTGCATAAATGCAATATTACACTTGTAGCCATACGATATGACTGGATATCGGCAATCTGTGATTACCTACGGCACTCGACCTGAATCACAGCCATGCCAATACACAGCCATATCGCTCCGCTACTCATGTGATATACAGTATATATATGATATGGATAGTTGAGTGTGTATACAGGGTTTCATCTCACAGAGTACATGAGCTTATCTTTGACACTTATAGATATATGCAATAAATACTGGCACATTAAGGAAATGCTGAACACTCTTCGCACTGTCTTGGGTTGGGACCACAATGTGCTTTGCTGGTGAAGCCAAATATTGAGCTTCAGCACAGAGAGAATTCTGTTCCCACTCTGGCAGCTGGCAGAGTATAACCATAGTTGGATCATCTGATCGCTCTGATTATAAGTCTGCCATTGACTGTCTATAGGCCCTTTTACACTGCATTGAATTGTTGGTGTAAAGTGGGAGATGGCACTGATATCCTCCTCGGCCCGCTGGACTGACTTTTGTACTGAGAGAATAGAATGTGTAAAGCTACTGTGGTCTTTACTACTAGGACAGTGCCTAGATGAGATGAGAAAAAAGATTTAGTTGGAACCTTTTTAGTTTAGTGTAATTTCTACTCCACTATTATTAATAATTTTAATAAGTGAACTTCTCTATTGCTGGCATGCACTCCCAATTATTTCACAGCACTACAGATCATTTTAATTGCATGTAAGGCAGAATTAACAAATACAATGAAATAATTTTTGCAATCCATCAGAATAATTGACAGCACCCAAATTTGATCCATAAACCGTTTAGTTAGCTGAAAATAATGTCTAAATATCATTAAAGCTCATCATGACCAGGGCATGTGATTTAAACAGTCTGCCTTGTTATTGTGCAAGATGTCTTGTTTATTTTGTGGTACAGACTTTCAGTTTCAGTAAGCGTCTGTTTTTTTTTTTAACTTCAAGTAACAGATTCACAAAAAATAGTGAGAGATATGAAACTAAATACAGTAAAATAATTAAATGAACAACACAAACAATAAATATTAATCAGTTTGTAAAAAAAACATTGACCATGACTATTTTCATATCATATAGATATGTTCAGAGTGAAATATTCTGCATGTTTAAGACTGAATACTGCTTACTAATTTAAAATAGCATATGAAACCGTATAAATGTGCTAAATATTTAGGTTGTTGTCACATGATATCAAATAAGTCAAGAAGGAGATCTGATGAAAAGTTAATATTAGTTCACTCTCAGAAAAAGGTCCAAAGTTGTCACTGCGCAGAAACCTAAGGTACAAAAGCTAAATGGTACTAATATGTACCATTTAGGGGTAAATAAGGGGAAAAGTTTTAGCTTTTGTACCCTGTGGTACCACTTCAGTGACAGCTTTGTACCTTTTTTTTGAGTGTGTCAACCTTGAAAAGGAAGGTTGTGCAACATTACACATACTTTAAACAACATAAATAGTAAGACTATGCTAGTCTGATTATGTTTGCTGTTATTACTGATTGGGAACGTTGAACTGTTAACTGTTTGTTGAAGTTTTATCAGAACACATACAGAATAAATTTGAAGAAAACTACACATAGCAAAGCCAGCGGATGTATGCTAAGCTAAGCTAAGCTAACTAAGCGTGTGGCTAAAGCAGGTAGTTTTCTATTATACATGAGTCAGGTACGAAATGAAGCTCCGTCGCAGGCTAAGCTGTCACTCAGACCTAAGGTTAAAATAGAAATATCTCCTACCCAAGGCAAGGACAACAGCGAGCGGATTCGATGTGTTATGTCATGCCTCCCAGACGGAGAATTACGGCAATGTTATCTAAAGAGCAAACGTGATTCATTTCAAGTCCTTCAGCTATAGTTGTACATACTATACAAGAGGCTGTGCTGACAAAAATTTTATATCAACCAATATGCTCCTTTGCAAACATTTATAAAAGTAACTATAGACCTATAGTTTACAACAAAATACCACAGTGTTTATTGTTATTGTAGCTCGTATCACTAAGACGTTAATATCACCTTTAAACCATTATTATAGTTAACTAAATCTAAAACCTTTAAAAATAAACAAAAATAAATAAATATTATATATTTTAAAAATGCTACATATTTTTATTACATAACTTTATACTTTACAAGACATCGTATGGTTGTCCTGTAGTTGTGGTGTTTAGTATATACAATATATATATAGTATATTTTAGCAAGTAGCATATTGTATATTTTGACTATGGGGGCGGGCCGAGAGCCGTGGGAACGGAGCGAGGCCGGTGAGTAATTGATACTGAGCGACCCCACCACTCACAGGGCTCGAGTCCCACGAGGAGCTCCGAAGGCTAAAAGGAGAGTGACGACAGTGAAAGACAGAGAGACCAGGCTGGATTTTATTTTGGTTTTTAAGTGCGCATTCGTCGCGGGGGCTGCCGCGTTACTTTCATTTGGTTTGTTTTATTTTTATTAAATTCTTGAACGTTTTCCCCGGTTCCCACTCCTTCTTCCCGGTACATGAACTTTGTTACATATATTTAAGTGTAGTAGTATATAGTAAATTTTATATATATACAGTTATATATATATATAATAAGATATATTATACATGGGGGGGCAAAAAGTATTTAGTCAGCCACCAAATGTGCAAGTTCTCCAACTTAAAAAGATGAGAGAGGCCTGTATTTTCATCATAGGTATACCCTCACCTATGAGAGACAAAATGAGAAAAAAAATCAGAAAATCACATTGTAGGATTTTTAAAGAATTAATTGGTAAATTCCTCAGTAAAATAATATTTGGTCACCTACAAACAAGCAAGAATTCTGGCTCTCACAGACCTGTAACTTCTTCTTTAAGAGGGTCCTCTTTCCTCCACTCGTTACCTGTATTAATGGCATCTTTTTGAACTCGTTATCAGTATAAAAGACACCTGTCCACAACCGCAAACAGTCACACTACAAACTCCACCATGGCCAAGACCAAAAAGCTGTCAAAGAACACCAGAAACAAAATTGTAGACCTGACCCAGGCTGGGAAGACTGAATCTGCAATAGGTCAGCAGCTTGGTGTGAAGAAATCAACTGTGGAGCAATTATTAGAAAATGGAAGACATACAAGACCACTGATAACCTCCCTCGATCTGGGGCTCCACGCAAGATCTCCCCCCGTGGGGTCAAAATGATCACAAGACCTGTGAGCAAAAATCCCAGAACCACACGGGGGACCTATTGAAGGACCTGCATAGAGCTGGGACCAAAGTAACAAAGGCTACCATCAGTAACACACCTTGCCGCCAGGGACTCAAATCCTGCAGTGCCCAACGTGTCCCCCTGCTTAAGCCAGTACATGTCCAGGCCTTTCTGAAGTTTGCTAGAGAGCATTTGGATGATCCAGAATAGGATTGGGAGAATGTCATATGGTCAGATAAAACCAAAATATAACTTTTTGGTAAAAACTCAACTTGCCGTGTTTGAGGAGAAAGAATGCTGAGTTGCATCCAAAGAACACCATATCTACTGTGAAGCATGGGGGTGGAAACTTCATGCTTTGGGGCTGTTTTTCTGCAATGGGACCAGGACGACTGATCCGTGTAACGAAAGAATGAATGGGGCCATGTATCGTGCGATTTTGAGTGAAAACCTCCTTCCATCAGCAAGGGCATTGAAGATGAAACGTGGCTGGGTCTTTCAGCATGACAATGATCCCAAACACACCGCCCGGGCAACGAAGGAGTGGCTTCGTAAGAAGCATTTCAAGGTCCTGGAGTGGCCTAGCCAGTCTCTAGATCTCAACCCCATAGGAAATCTTTGGAGGGAGTTGAAAATCCGTGTTGCCCAGCGACAGCCCCAAAACAGTACTGCTCTAGAGGAGATCTGCATGGAAAATACCAGCAACAGTGTGTGAAAAACCTTGTGAAGACTTACAGAAAAACGTTTGACCTCTGTCATTGCCAACAAATGGTATATAACAAAGTATTGAGTGAAATTTTGTTATTGACCAAATACTTATTTTCCACCATAATTTGCAAATAAATTCTTTGTAGGATTTTTAATGTGATTTTCTGGATTTTTTTTCCTCTCATTTTGTCTCTCATAGTTGAGGTATACCTATGATGAAAATTTTCTCTCATCTTTTTAAGTGGGAGAACTGGCACAATTGGTGGCTGACTAAATACTTTTTTTTCCCCACTGTAACATTGTTTTTTTTTAAGTACATGTACTATAAATAAAATAATATATATTTTATTTTATTATAATTTTATTGTTTTAATGTAATAATTTTTTATATTTTATTACGTAAAATGTAATTATTATTTTGTATTGTGTTTTTAGAAACACATAAAAATTGTATAACAAATAACTAAAAAACAGTTTAGACAAAAAGTTACCACAATTTTATTGCCATAACAATAACTATATATCCTTGCTGTTAGGCTCTCAAAAGCCAAAGTGTGTATAGTGCAGGGTTCCTCAAATCTTGCCCTGGAGGGCCAATGTGCTGCAGAGTTTAGCTCCAACCCTGATCAAACTCACCTACCTGTGATTTTCTAATGATCCTGAAGACATTGATTAGCTTGCTCAGGTGTGTTTGATTAGGGTTACAGCTAAACTCTGCAGGAAAGTGGATCTCGTGGGCCAGATTTGAGGATCTCTGGTATAGTGTATACAGTATATTCTTCATAATTTGCGATGACTAAATCGAGAGTGTGACTTATTTATAAATACCGTTTTGTTTTAGGAGCACTCTAATACTTCAAAACAATTCTGCAAGAAACTGCTCTGACTGTGTTGCGTGACCAAAAGGCAAGAAATCCGTAGGTTGTGCACAAAGCAAGCGAAATACATATACAAGAGGACAGTTGCAGAGAGGAAAGGTTGGAGCCACACTGCAGTGTGCTTGAGTGAGCATGTAGGCCATGCGCGACCGCTGATGCGTCTCTTACCCCCAGGAGCAAGAGGGGGAGATTGTACACATGAGTCAAACAAGCCTCCCTGCATTCATGTGACATCCTCTGCCCCAGAGAAAAATAATGATGGTTCCACAGTAAATAAAGTCATATTCAAGAAGACAGGTTCGGTTTTGTAGGATTAATGGTTCATTATTTCTGAAATAATTTCCGTCTGGGTAGTTTTGTTATGCATTAAATGAAACGAGTTATATAAGGTGCCAATTTGCGTGTATTTCTGACCAAACGGCGGACGGACTTTAAGGTAACCTGTTTAAAAACATTCATTATTACAGAAATTACACATTTGACCTTTAAAATTGACTGCAATGGAAGGTCAAAGAACTGTGGATTCAAATGCGATATGTGTGAAAGAAAACGTTGAGGAGGCAAATTCTTATCCATCAATCAGACGTTGCAATGTTAAGGACTGTGTTTTTGGATTAACATACATCAGAAAGGCCAATTACCCTCAATATCTTAAGCTTAATACGAGAGGCCTGAGGTGGTTTTGAAAATGGAGGGACGTGGGTCTAATTATACGGTATGATCCCTCTCACTTGAATGGCTTCCCGCAAAATCGAAACCTGTGAGGGAGTCGTGGATCAATCCGAGCTTTGGATTAAGAGTTCTCTGATAGCCCCCTGTCGAGATCAGGTTTAGAGAAGTATCTTACGGTTCTCGTTTTAATCGTCTCCTTTACACAGTCATCCTACTTTTATTCTTGAGCCTGTGATGGTCTTCAAATGAGCTTATCCATCGCCTCAGACAAGCTAGCACCTTCCCTTCCTTGATATGACTAACCCTGAGGCAACCAGGAAGGTGGAGGTGTGAAATTATCTTTAAATAAAAGTGCAAGAGCTTGCGCCTACTGTACTTTATGCTTTATGTTAATCTTTGGTGTAATTTATGACTCATATTATTGTTGGTGTGCTATGGTATGCTTTGGCATCTGATTACTTCTTTTAAAAGTATTAGAGGCACAAATCCCACTTTTTGGTAAAAACTATTAGATATTAAACGCTTAAATATCTAATAGTTTTATCTCGCCTAAAATTAGACTAGCATGAAAAGTAGCAAGTTTTAAACACATAAAATTCATTTATCCCCCTCTTAAAGTGATGATATTTGTCTGTCCCAACTCAGAGGTCTTGACCTTCTCGATTACTCTAAACTAATTTAACAATTTAACTAATTTTAATCATATATTGTCATAATTTCAACATTTTCAACCCTGTTACCCTATTTATTATAATACAAAAGTATAAAGCAATATTTTCATTTAATTTTTAGGAATTATAATTTTACCAGTTACTAAACACCAACACTGGATCCCAAACTCTTGCTTACTTTATATGCTTTTTTAAAATTCACATTGTGTTATTTTCTTTCATAGTGTTGGTTTGTAGTGGTTAGTAACTGATAAAACTATCATTTCTATAAATTAAAGAAAACAGTTTGTTTCATAATTTTTATGTTTATTTAATGCTTTTCTCTACAAAATGACAAAATCACTAAATCAGAGTTTAAACCGTATTTAAAATGTCTGCCTCAAATTGTGTTAAAAGTGTTAAAAAACTGTCAAATGAAATGAATAGAAAATAAAAATTAAACAACACATTTTGTTAATGAGAGTTTTAACACATCAAATGACTGTATTTTGGCAAAAACCTTTTGTTTAATTTATATGAATTATAAATGTTATTATTTACAACAAACCAACCAACTTGGATCCTACCCCAAACTGGCTTAGCTTAGGCTATAATCTGCAAAGCTTTTACTGTTTTTGGCTAAAAAAAGAGAAAAAAAGAGAAAAAAAAAAGTATATTATAATAGGGGTACCTATATATCTATATTATATATGAAGATAGTAGTCTACCTGTCTAGGCCCCGTGTAGGCTGCCCCTTGGTGTTGGGTAACTTAAAAGACTATTATGTTTCGTCTTACGCCTTGTCTGCCTTGTTCCTATCCGCAGCGTGAGGCATGACATAAAAAGAATATATGTATATGTATTATTCACTATTATATATATTAGTAAATAGATTTAATTATTTTTTTTATGTTTATAATATGTTCTATTGAGATACTACAAAATTAGCAGTATTATTAAACTTGTGGTAACAGGGGCTTCTCAATACTCTCTTGAACATAAAAGTTAATAGCAAATAAACATTAAACAACACCTCTAATATTTATTTTGGCTAATGTAGACTTTTAAAAAAAACACATCAAATGCCTTATATTTCCGCTCTTAAGAAGGGCGATTTGCGGCCACGGGGGAGGCGAAGGGGTGGGGGGGGGGGGAGAGGGGGGGGGGGGGGGGGGGGGGGGAGGGGGGGGGGGGGGGGGGAGGGGGGGGGAAGGGGGGGGGGGGGGGGGGGGAGAGGAAGGGGGGGGGGGGGGGGGGGGGGGGGGGGGGGCGGGGGGCGGGGGGGGGGGACCGTTCTTGACCTTATTTAATGATTCAAATCATATGTCATAATTTCAACATTTTGACCCGTGGGCGCCCTTGTTATCCATATTACTGTAATAATACATTTTAAAAATAAGCATTTTTCCTTTAATGGAAATTATCAGTCACTACAAACCAATATTAGCATGGGCCAACTGGGGGGGGGGGGGCAACGTTGTTACTTTAGAGCTAAATTTGCACTGTTACTTGTAATACCTGTACTTGTAAAGTAAATTACAACCGCGGTTACTTGTAAAACTCCTGAGTTTCAACTGTATTTAAATATTTGTCGCAATTGTCGGTAAAAGGCGTTGCAAAAAAACTGCCTATAAAATAATTGAAATAAAAATGAATCCAAGCAGCACTTCTTTTAATGCTATGCAGTATGTATGGGGCAATTTGAAGGTTGCAATTCTAAGTTGGTTAGAGATCAAGGCATGTCTAGTTGTCTTTGTGAGTCGTGATGTGTCTATTTCGCTAGGCAATAATCTGTAAAGGCAAGACACGCTAACACTTTTCAAACCTACACGTTCTCATTGTCACAGGCGGTCTGGCTAAAGAATGTCTGTATCCTGTTCTTGTTATGAAGCACAATATGACTTTTACACCCTTAGACTTGACCTGTCTCTGCGAGGCGTAGGGCCGCAAACACGTACCCCTGTTCTCATACCAGCGCTCGATCACGTTTTAATTAGACCACTTCCACATCGCTCTCTGCGTGCTCTACTGCTCCCCCCAGCCTTCGTGTTTTGTGCCCTTCTAGCACAATGGCATGCTGGCTCAGGGAGACCTGATCGCATCAGTGCCAGGGGGAAAAAAAATCGCTGGCCAAGCATTTATGCTAGGTGACTTATTCACTTCAGCGTGCTATGAATGTGTTGGGGTTTGATGAGTTTCATAACTAGTTAGACTAGGCCGTCAAATCCAAGAACTTGAAACTAATTCTGGTTGTCTTCTTAAACAGTAAAAACTAGGCGCTAGTGGGTAATTGAGTCAGCATATACGTTTAGAGAGAACGCAGGTTGTTTCATTTCCGTAGGTAACACAGTGGAAAAAGAGCCTCACCGAATACAGCTTAACAATATGCACACTAAACAACCATTCTCAAAAACAATAGGTAAGTAAAATGAGCCAGAACACCCTGCAATTAATTTCAGTAATTTCAGGCTACTCTCTGCTATACTTTCATTGTCATGCAAACGCATCGCACGTCTTCCTATATGGCATTTCTGAGTAAGCAGGTTGGGAAGATGGAGGACTAAGTTCTCACTGTTACCGGTAATTAATGGTTCATCATTTTGGCTTTTCTGTAGAGTGTACACAAGTCATGAACTGAAAACAGAAGGGAGAACACTGATAGTCATTTGTTATAAACACGGTTAACCTTTATGCTGTTTGTAGATTGAGGCCAAGATTTTTCTTTTTTAGAATAAAAAAAAAAACTAAACATAGAGAGCTGACTATATTAGCAGTAGAAGTCAGTGGGAGATTTTTGGAGGATTAATGTCCGAGGTGACTTGCTATCTTAAATTTTTACAAAAGTCAATTATATGATATCTCTACATAAAACGGTCTGTATTGTATGAGGCTTTTAAAGACAACTTTACTAAGTCATTTTCTTAGGTTTAGGCTTATATTGTCATGGGCATACAAGTAAAAACAAATATAAATTTCACACATGGAACAACTGAGATAAAGGCATTTTTGCCAACAGTATATATCATGTTAACGGAACACGATTGTTTCGGCATTGTGGCTAAAGCTATTAGAAACAATATTTCATGTTTATAGATGGGGGCCCCCATTTACTTCCGATTGTAGGTGCATCACTGTAAACACAGTAGTTTTCAGTTTTTTTTGCTTTCTTTTATTTATTTAAAGTCAATATAATTTTTGTGGTAATCAACATTATAGCAGAAATGCTGTCAATTGCACTCAACTTGTTCTGAATCCAGATTATTACTTTAAATAATGGGGCTGTGCTACTTGGGGGGGAAATACAAGGCTATTAAATGAGCTGTATTATCATAACTCAAACAGCGACTGGTTTGTAGTGCAAACAGTTTTAATGTTTACTGCTTGGGGGGTTTTTCATTCGTCTAGTTATTGACCTACAGTGGCTACCCAGCTAACAAAACATTTCCAGGAACGTTTTGCTAACGTTCCCAGTAAGTTATGAAAACATTAATTGTCAATGCTCTCTTAACACTCAAAATATCCAGGTTTTTAAATGTTTTAAAAAATGTTATGTGAACATTAAGGGAATGTTCCATTTGAACATTTTTAACATTATTAAAAAACAGATATCTTTGAACAAACATTCTATTAATGTTACTGGAATAATGTTGTTCGTAACTTTGAGAGAACCTTGCCAAAACATTCTGATAACGTTCTCTTTTAGCCACGTAATCAGTCTCGCACAATTACAAAACTGGAAATTTTCCAATTCCAATTTCCAAATTTTTGGAAATAGCTTACTTCCATGTTAAAAAATAAAGTGACTTTTTTTGGCCTAAAAGCATTTAGAACCTGAATTACATATTTTATACTTAAATTAAGATTCGCTTTAATATTACTTAAAATGTACATATAAAGGTTATGCATCATGCTTGACATTGAGTGTATGACTTTCTGCAGCACATGTGATTTTAATTTCTTCCTCTCTTTCTCTACTTTCGTTCTGTGGTGTTTCCTAAATACCATAGATTCTATTTTTGCCCTCCTGTTTACTTTCATATATTTAAAATGCCCCTCCCTTTTAAGACCAGCCCTGTTTACACCAGAGGGCTGTGACACAGTGCTTCCATTCTTCAGGGGAGGTTGTGTGTGTGTGTGTGTGTGAGTGTGTGTGTGTGTGTGTGTGTGTATGCCACGCCCCCTCCCTAACCTAAACCCCAAAACCAGCACTGACTGTATACAGGCTACGCTGTCATTTCCTGTCACGGGAGCCTGTCTTTCAGTTGGTTAGGGCTGGGATTTGTGATCTTTCTTCGATATTGATGTGGATCTGAAGCAAATGAATTCCATCATTAAATTACTTGTACTGTGTGATTAATTATGCCGTTTGAGGGAAGCTGGGCTCTTTTGTTTTTATTTTTGATCAGCCACTTAATTTATTCACCTAATGGCAGAGACGCAATGAAAATTCATGAAAAGGAGTCTTTGATGGTCAGATCATTAAAAGTGCATTTACTTGTATTCTGTCCAATTCGACATGTTAATCAATTTTTATGAACTGGCTAAACACTATCAGATCGAATAATGCTTCGCCAGGTGTTATTTGCTAAATATTGCATTTATTCCATTGATCGGCAGTTCTCCATCCCTGCTTAACAACACAGTTTGTTGCTCACACTTGATAACACAACGATTAGTCTCACATGTGTAAATTGTGGCATTAAATCTGGTGCATATCGTAGCTTAATATGACAAAAAATAAATAAAAAATAAAATAAAAATGAATGGATAGAAAGATAGATACCAATTAAACATTTATATTAATATTATATAATTATACTATATTATATATATATATATATATATATTATATATGATATATAGATATATATATATATATATATAGTATATAATACTGTAAAATAACACTATAATAGCATATAATATATTATATATAATATTTTAATATTTATATATACACTGTGTGTGTGTGTGTGGTGTGTGTGCTGTGGTGTGTGATGTGTGTGTGTGTGTGTGGTGTGAGACTAAAGGTACAGTTAATCATCAGGCATATGTGACATTCATCGACAGGAAGCATCACGACTAATCAGTTGTCCTCATATTCTTAAACTGTCATCGTTCACACAGAATCTTTTTGTGGCACAGAGGGGGGCAGGAGATGCAAAATAAAATGACAACATGGACTTGAGTCCAGCGATAGGAGCCCGCATATAATGGGAAGTAATTGCAAAGGCAATGTTGAGGGCTAAAGGACTATCTGTAATGAGCACTATTTTGACCGCTGCTCAGGGGGCTTGTGGTGAAATGCAATTAAAACATCATGCTGTTTTATGAGCTATTACCAATTGACTGAAATTAATTATTTTTGGCAGTCGTAATGCAAGTGATTCAATTTTGGGGGGCATGACTATGAGAATGGGCATACTTTATAGCAACCATGCTGATGGCTAGAAGATGTCATCTGGCTCCCTTTAGAAAAGCTAGATTTTAATGCTCTGGGAGCATATTCTAGCTACTCTCCTTCTGTTCTCTTCCCTTTCATTTCATCACACCATTAACATTATGCTAATAGGGCGACTCAGTAGCTCGTTACACACGGGGCTCTTCGTGAAATCCGGTGGGCAGACCCAATCCAGTAGGATTTAGTCGAGTTCTATTCTCCGTCTTATGTTCTTGCTTCCGTATTGCCTGCTCACCCTCGGACGTATAGATCTGCTTTGAGGTTCTTATCTGGTTCTCCCAGCTCCCAGCGTAATGCGTTCGCTTACCAACTCCACACACTCGTTCTTAGGGTGAAAAAAGACAGAAAAGAAGGACTGACAATACAGTCCTAACTTCACAGTAAGCTCAGCGAAGAGCACACGGCTCTAAGCCCTGTTGCTGCCTGCAAGCTGGTGATATTAGAGCTCAGTGTAGGACAGATGCAAAGATCTGAGCAGCGCTGGCTAGCCTGTGTCTGTCCTGTGTCTGTCCTGCTTGTTTCCCCTCATCTAATACACAGGGAACATCCTGGGCTTGATTTGAAACCAAAGAGAGACATATTTTGCAAATATTGGTTATTGTGGTGTCGACAAAAAAGTTTGTGAGAGAAGAGAAGACAAACCTTCTGAATGCTTATAGTGTAAATCTAAATTGGACATTTATGGCTATTAGCAGTGTTGGGGAAAGATACTTTTTAAAGTAATGGTACGAAAAAAAAAAAAAATAATGCATTACAATATTGCGTTACTCTCTAAAAAAGTAACTAATTACGTTACTTAGTTACTTTTTATTGAAAGTAATGGCATTAGCTATTACTTTATGATCGTTACTTTTTAAATCTGGGCTGGGCTTGATTGTTTATATTTTTGGCAAATAATAAATACTCCTTTAAGCAGCGCAAATTAAATTTAAATTTAATTTAATTTAATTTAATTTAAATTCCATTAAATTTGGATTAAATACGTAAAGGATATTTGTATTATTTAACATTTAATTATTGCAGCTTTGAGTCATATTCTGAATTGGGGCTGTTACACATGTTTTTAATTATTTTGAGGAAAACTAAATGCAGATGTGTTATTTTGTGAGTGAGTGAATGAATCTAATGCTCGTATGCACTTCATTATCTAGATACTAAAGTATACATCTTACTCGGCTTCGATTTCTCTCAACATGGAGACAGGAGAGCTTTCAATCAATAAATGGGGAAAAAAGTAACTGGCGTTACTTATTTGAAAAAGTAACTGAAAAATGCGTTACCCCCAACACTGGCTATTAGTGCACTTCTGTTAGCTTTGGGACTGTTTATGTACTCCTAAATGCTGACAAAAAGCCGTGAAAATATCTGAAAACTTTTGATGACTCCGCTAGCACTCAGGGGCGTACAAATCTTTTGTCCAATCAAATGCTCTCTAGATTTAATAAGGTCGCTCTACTCCCTAATCAGAGTGCAACAGATTGGGTTCATATGAAAGGTAAAAATCGCAATTATTTTTTCATAGGGATACTGTGTTTTTAAGGGAACACATTATAAACTACATAAAGACAGACCTAGCTTGTGAGCACTAGGTTGTTAATCAATGTTTAATTTTGTTAGCTGAAGTCGACAGTCCTACATTACTTTCTAACTTTTTTCTTAATAATGCATCGTTAATAGTGAAATTCCTGGCAAAAAAAAATATATATACCTATAATTCTGCAGATAAATCTTCACTAATAGGAAAATCGAAACAAGCAAATGTGGCACGGGTCAAATAACTCTTTAGCAGCGCGCCACTATTATGAAGCACTGCAGATTCATGTGAATAGAGTCAGTCTCGACCTATGCTCGCAAACGTACTGCTGTTCATTTTTATTGATTGCTGCATCGCAATGCTTCTTGGGATATTTCTTTTTTCACGGTAATATAAGTTAAGTAAAGCAGTCTTGGTCTTTATGTATTGGTTTTCAGAATACCTTATATTGCTAGATCAAATGTGTTAATGTTGTGATTTAGCTTCTCACATAGGCTGGTTGATTTGGTTCATGACGTTTTACTCTTTTAGCAGCTGATCCTTGAAAATTCCCTGTGGGGAAAATAATTCCGGGACCAAGCCTGTGAAAAAGTGTGTGGAGCATCAATGCATTTCGATATCGCAACGCGCAATGTCTCACACATTTTCGTTTAGCGAAAAAATAGGGCTAAAAGCAGGTCTGAATTCCAATAGCATGCACTACCATATATATATACAAGTATATATATATATATAATATATGGATTTATATATTTTGTATATATGGTAGAAAAGGTAAGTGTATGTTAGTATCGTCTAATTTTGAATTGCAGGCTGTAATAGCTGTTCTCAAAAAGAGAAAGAAAAAAACAAGACTGATTTCGAAAGCTGCGCCATCTGGTGGTTGCATTTTTTGGTCACATACATCATCGAGGACGTCTCGTTTCAAAAAAGTAACAATTATAAAACTGGCTGTCATCCCTTGTGAGGCATAAATTAAAAAATTACTGTAATTTCTTTCTTTCTTTGGCATGTAATGGTTACTTTTCTGAAGTGAAGCAGCCTCAATGGCACACACTGCCAACAAATGCGACCTCTGAAGGAAGCAGCCCTCGAAATGAAACACAGCCTATGGTTGCTACTTGCTAATGCTAGCAAAAAAGGACAACCTCTTAGATATGTCTCACCAGATTCAATAGGAAATACAGTACATCAGTGCAGTGAACAAACTTCTCGAGTTTAAGATTAAAAGGAATCAAAGGGCCTGGTAAGCATCTTCAAACATTTTTACTTGCAAAACTGAAAGAATCAAACACTCTAAGCACTATAAACAATCCAGGTGGTGCCATTATAGCTCCGGCAGGCTGAATCTATAAGGGGATCTTTACTTGATTTCTTATGCACTTTCATGTGGCTTGCCATTTAATTATACATTAGTTTAGGGCCTCGAAATGAGACCCCGTCACTTCACAGGTACAAACAGTTGAATTATTGAGCAGCGTACAGGCTGGAAATGCAGCAGCGTAGCTGTTTAGGTACAAAAACGGGAAAGACTGCAGAATGATGTATCCCTTTATCCTTACACTTCCAGAGTTACTCTCAGCTCTTTGAATCAACTGAGCTGCTTTTCTATCCTATTCAGCTCTGGAGGAGTGCGATTAAACTTGGTCAGACAGCCTCACGTGGATTTTTGTTGTTAGCATTTTGGTCTTGTTCTATGTTGCCTGTATATCCACGAATGTTCAAAGCACTGAAGCAGAGACTTCGAAAATGTAAGACAAACATTTTGACAGATCAATTATAAGAGTAGACCTTAAAGGGGTTAAATGTGCATACTGACACTAGCAGAATGAGGTTTAATTCAGTTGCATAGGACTGTGTGAGTGCAGAGCAAAAACCTAAATACCCTGTGTATATATATCCTGTTAGATACAAACATGTATGCAAAAAGCATTGACATGGGATGTAGGGATATGAAATGTGGAACGTAAATGTAAAATTTAAAGCTGAAGTGTGTAATTTTTTTTTTATGTGTAATACTCCTATCCAAGCTTAATATGTAGAGACAACTATAAGTGAGTCATTTGTAGGTTGATTCCCTGAAAAGTGTAAACACTTCATTGTTTTCAAAACATTACTCTGTTTGTTTCAGCATCAAGCATAGCAACAGTGACTCAACCAATGGTATGAGTTTGGGGCGTGACTTTCTGTTTGCAGACCAATGACAGGAGGTTTGGGAAACCTGTTTGAAAACAGTCATTACTTTTGCAAATTCTATGAAAGTAGAACAGAAATGACATGCCTTTACATTTAGAATTTTATAATTGGAATTTTACATTTAAATTGGAATTTCCATTTTAACCTCTTAAAAGTTTAAATAAAAAAATCCAGCTTTAAAAGAGTGCTGGGTATGTGCAAATGTGACTTTAAATGTGACGTCATTTTGCATTGTGCCTAGCTTTTAAACCTGGAATCTTAAATTTAAATTTAAAAAAAGGAGAAAAAAAGAATTTAAATTGTACCTCTTAAAATGGAATTGTATCAAATTAAAATGTAAAATTCTAAGTTTTAAGGTTTCCATGCATTATACCCATCAGAGACTTTGGAAAATACACTCTTAAAATATTTACTCAGTTCACTGAAGACATTTTTTTTAATGCAACCACCCAGGATGCATCACTCTCTTTAATTTACACCTCCAGGGCTTCAGATGTGCAATATACAGCTGATTGGGTGATGTGACTCAAAACGATAGCAGGAAAGAGGGGGGAAAGCGAGAAAGAGAGAGAAATAGAGGGGTGTAACAGAAGCTGACAGACTGAGTGTTTTTCGAAGCAGGATATGCATGAGTGGGCTGGTTAAGTTGATATCTACTGGGGTTGGTGGGTGAGGGGCGTGTGTGTGCCAGGCAGGAGGGCTTCATGCCGATGACAGGTGAAGCCTATTACTACAGCTGAGACCTCACAGCTGACCTGGATCTACTCTGGATCCTCTCTGCAGAACACATGCCATTTTCCCAGGATTACTATGGCCCCTTTGAGACAACAGTATGCAGCTCATTCTTAAAGTGTAATAGCAAACTGAAGTGTGCATGGTCAGCCCAGAGCTTAGTTTTAGGATGATGCAATCGTTAATAAAACTACATCTTACTTTGAAGTCAATAAGTCAGCCTGAAGCTTTGCATCAACTAAGACGGCTTTGAGGTGCTTAAAGACTGAGAACTAAAATGTGACACCTTCTTGCCTGTGAACAAGTGCTTGCCCGTGATGTAAGTGCTTTTGATAGTTTATCCCATTCAACCGTACCTGTCCTTTGACTGTATGACTATTATAGGTTTAACCTTCTTGAAAATCTTAAAGGCTTCTCTGAAAGGCAGAGACAGAAAAAAAACACCAAAAGTTCTGCAAAGCAACCCAACCTTACGTCTCTTAAAAGGTCTCTTGAATAACCTCTAAAATCTGATTGTATGAGCCTATTCAAAGCCATTGCAGTCACCATTATATTCAGACCAGTAACCACACATCAGTTAAATTTTTTAGTAATGTGGCAACTTTGTAATGGGCCTAACGTTCTTGGAAATCTTCAGGGCTTCTGTGTGAGGCATCAAGAAATTAAATGAGGCCACCAAAAGTTCAGCAAAAGAAACCCAAACTTATGATTGGCTTTGCAAGGTTTTAAAGGGTCTCAAAAATATTACTGTATGTTCAAAGTCATTGTAAATTGCCAATATACAGTGTACATGTAAATGTGACCTTTAATTTAATTATGTAATAACGTGGCAAGTTGCAACATCATTTTGCATTGCTCCTAACTTTCTTGCAAATCTTTTGGCGTTCACTGCAAGGTATCAAGAGACCAAAGAAGAGCACCAAATGTTCTGCAAAGGAAGCCAACCTTACAACAGGTTTTGCAAGGTCTTAAAAGGTCTCTTGAATACTGACTCAAAAATATGATTGTATGTTAAAAGTTGCTGTAAATTGTCCATTTACACCTTGTATTGGTGGTTTACACCACATTTTGAACATATGGGCAAATGTAACCCTTATTAAAAACTAAATTATGTAGTAATTTGCCCATATGGCATCATTTTGCACTGTGCCTAACCTTCTTAGAAATCTTCGGAGCTTGTTTGCAAATGGGAATGCAATGTCCTACATAAGTCTGTAATTCGAAGGTGGGCCTAAATTGTCTAGATCTCCCACTCCATCCTGCTATCAACATACCCACCTGATATTGCATTGTTGCGCTCTTGGTGTAAGGCATCAGGAGACGGGACCACCAAAACTTCAGCAAAGCAACCCAACCTGGTTTTGCAAGGTATCAAAAAGACTCTTAAGCACTTTCTCAATATTCTGATTGGATAACTCCTGTTGGAAGCTGCTGTTAAAGTTTTTGTATGAATTGTTAGATGATTGAAAATGTTCAAAGATCAGGTGAACTGCCTGAGACAGTGCAGTGTTACACATGATCTGTCTTGACTTTTTTCGTTGGCCCTAAAATTGGGAACACCTTGCACCTCGACACTCTGAGAATGATGATTTTCAGTTCCCACGTGTGAATCATCATTTACTGTCTTTATGAAACCTGACTGACCAAAATGACAAGCAAAAACCTTTAGCTCCACTTCGTCATCCATCAGTCCCACCGAAATAATTACAGTGGCTGCCTGAGACCCAAATCGAGGGGTCAAATCTAATAACCTCCATTAACTCCTCAGACATCTCATACGCCAAGTGCAGCGTAATGAGGTTAGGTCTCCTTCAGCAACAGATAATGCTCGGTCTCAAGGCATATTGCGCTCACACACCAGGCTGCTTTTAGGGCCCAGGCCGTTTTTCTAGAGAAATGACATTCTTTGAAGGTGTCCACAGGCAAACCCGAGTGGATATTATCAGCATCTCTCAGCTGAACCGTGATGCCTGCCAGGGTCCTCCGTGTGCTCGACTGGCAGGCTGTCGCTCTGAGCAGTAGGGTTTTTCTTTCCCCTTGTTTTGGCATGGAGGCCGGGGCAGATGCCACACTCTTCCCTCGGGGCTTTGTGTGCATATGTGTGGATGTATGTTTGTGTGTTTGGGATAAAACCTGTGGCTGCAGTCTCTTAAGACAGAGGAGGCAAGCATTAAATAGCCCATCTATGGCATCGTGGAGGCAATAGAGAGGCCTTCACAACAGATGGATGGAAAAGCTGATGGTGTTGCAAACCTCCGTGGAGTAGATGTAGGGAACATGGCACACTCAGAACTGGATTAAAGCAGCTAAATTTGTATGGAAAGAGTGACATTTTTCTTTCCTAATCTCCGATTTAGAGCGAAACCGCCAGTGTTGCACAATTTTGCATGCCTTGAAACCTCAAATCTTGAGGTTTGCTAGGGATGTTCTGATTTTGACTCATAATTTTAAATCTTAAACGTGATCGCATCCATATTCGTAGGTGTTGGGACGGAAAGTGTGGTTCTACCACATACTTTTTTGCCGTTCAGATAGATGCCAATATCAACATAGAGAGACGGTTTCTAAAATGTCGATATGATTTATGCATGTACAACTTTTGGGATGTACATACAATACGTGTGTTTGACGTAGATTTCATTGTTATTGAGTTTTGCTGATAATTAAATTCATCCATATGAAGAGCGCAAATGACTTGACTGATTAACCCCACCTGGATTTTATTTATTAATTTATTAAATTTATTAAAAGGTCTTTCTCAGCCAATGTTTCTGGATCAGTTGCGTCTGTCTTTTGAGGATTTGTAAAGATTTTTGTCTCTAAAGTTGTACATACTGTGTATAAAATGTTTTATATTATGATATTATGTTGATATAGTACATGTAAATGTACATGTGCAAAAAAGTACCTATGAATACAAATGAGATTTTTCTTTTTGCATAAATATTTTTATTTTACTATCACAGTTTCCATGGGATTTATTTGAAAAAATGACACTGCTATTATTACACTAAGCCAGCGGTTCCCAAACTGGGGTGCGTGCACCCCTGCACAGACCGACCAGCAGGGGTGCGCAAGAGAATGCTTTTGATGATCTGTGTGCATTTTTTTTGAAGGGGCAAGTGAAGGAGAATTTTACTTGCCGGACCGAACAACTAATCTAATCTAATTAAAACATCTAATTAGGGAAGCACCAAAATTTCGGCAAGAATGATTCTGATTTTATTACATTTGGTAATTGGATAATCAATAGTAACAAGGTCGTGGCAGTTGAGACTCACGTGAGACAATTTCATGGAGAAATCGAAACAAATCAACACAACTGCACACAGAAGAAACATAAAAACAATGTTTTACCGCAGTATATTTATTACATAAAGCCTAGCCTAATTAATTAAGATGACACGACTAAGAGAGTGCAGTTTTCCCCGAAAATCAGTACGATTGTAAATTCAACATTGATTTTAAACAAGATTTCAAATGAGTAGTTAATATTAAGTGACTTAGGGCATACATTTTAGTACAATAATGTCAATGTGACTGTTTTTGCTCGATTTGTTTAACGAAAATAGTTCCAAACAAACTTAGCAGCAGACCTGTCGCGCATCTCTTACTGAATGATTCACGTTTTTGAATTCATAATTTGAGTCAATGATTCAGTGGTCCATTCATAAAGACAGGTGCTTGCTTTATTCTTGAATGAATCAGCCGTCTGAACGAATCGTTTGAATGCCTCAATGACTCACTCATTAAAACATTCACTTGCTGCCACCTGCTGGCGGGTTACTTTCAAATTTAAAATTAACTTTTTTTTTTTTTTTTCAACTTTTCATATTTGTAAATAAAAAAACCTTATGTAAAACACCAAGCTCACAGCATTATTTATGCTGTTGTAATTTTGCAGTGTAAATGCATTCATGCTACATTTCGGCTTCATTAAATTGTCTCTGTAAATGCATCTAAATGCCACTTCAGCTGCTTGTGTTTCTCCAGCAGAGTAAAAATTGGTTTTGTTAATACTGATTTCATTTGATTGGTCACAGCCCTCACATTGGTCAAAGAGTCTTATTATATTAAGTGAAATTATTAATAAAATGTAAGAATTTGATATGAAAGATGACATGCATTTAATAAGGTTAGGGGGAAATGCCCTTTAAACAGGCAAAAAATAAAGACCTGGAAATCAATTAAAATACATTTTAATATGCAGTAACTTTAGTCATATAAAATGTAATTTTCCAGCAACAAAATTGTGGCCTGTGAAAATGCTGAGTGGCTAGTAATTTTGGAAAACCACTACGGAGTACGGTGGTGGGGGTGCTAGACATGTGTCAAACACTAGAAAGGGGTGCATGCTGTAAAAAGTTTGGGAACCACTGCATTAAGTTATAGTGCATTTGTTGATATCTAGATACATATGGCATGACGCCTGTGCTGCAGCTCAAGATAATGCAATTTATACATGCACTGCTACTGCAGATACTTTGCACACACTCGCCTTTGAACTGATTAAACATTAATATTCATAAATATGTGCAATCCTTTTTTAAAGGTGGTAATCACACATTGTGGAAAGTGGAAAATTATTATTGTGCTTTCAAAAAATATCTAAAAATGAAACAAGAAATATTTTTTGAAGCATGCGCGGGCAAGGCTGTTTTACGTCCTTGCATCAGAGCTAAGGCTAAAATTAGAACTAAATCATCATGCATTAACGGTTCTCTGAATCCTCTTTGCTCTCTACAATTTATGCTAAGCATTGCAAGAAGTCAGTCTAAATTTAGGAGTGAAAACAAAGATAAGATTTTGCTCATTTGCGATGAGCCGAATGCTTTGCTGCTGATCTTCTTTATTTTGAATTCTGTTTGTTGATTTGTTGCCCCCTCTAAATGCATACACACACACACGCACACCTGCAGCAGGATATTGACACATAACTGACAAGCCCTTATTGGGTGAATAAAAATGAAAGCAAGACGGGCCATTCTGAGTATGACTGTGCTGCTAATCGGAGATTAATGGTAAAATAGCTTAATAAATTGGCACAAGCCTATTTCCTGACATGATACATGACTGTCAACTGGAAATGATGCTATCTATCCTCAGGCGGCCATTGTAAATGGAATCTGAATGTGGCACTACTACAGCAATGTCACAGTCAACAGCCCTTGTATAATTGACTGAGCCACAAATAATATTTTTTGATTTAATCATTTAACAAAATCATCAACTCTCTTTACAGAAAATGCTTTTAGTATACGTAGGGTTTCAACTTACCTTTAAGGATAGTTCATCCAAAAATGAAAATTCTGTCATTATTACTCACCCTCATGTCTTTCCAAACCCGTAAGACCTTCACTCATCTTCACAACACAAATTAAGATATTTCTGATGAAATCCGAAAGCTTTCTGACCCTGCATAGACAACAATGCAACTGACACGTTCAAGGCCCAGAAACGTAGTAAGGACATCGTTCAAATAGTCCATGTGACATCAGTGTAAACTAATTATGAAGATACGAGGAATGAGAATACGTTTGTGCTCAAAGAAATCTAAAATAACGCCTTTATTCAACAATTTCTTCCCTTCCTTGCTTGTAAAAAAGGCCTGTTTTCTTTGTGCACAAAAATAAATTAAGGTTGAACCACTGATGTTCCACTGATATTTTAAACAATGTCCTGACTTCTCTCTGGGGATTTAAAGGTGTTAGTTAGTATCAATATTTTTATAATCATTTAATAAATAATTTTTATTATATATTTAGTAATATATATATATTTGGACTTTGTTGCAACCTCTACAGTTCCGTATGTGATCTGTTTAGTTGCAATGTTAAAGAGTCTTAAATCTCGAAAGGAAATGAAATGCAAAGCTAAGTTCTGGTAAACATCTCCATAGCAGGAATGCTTTTGACACCACATGCTACATCAGCTACCCAGAGCTAACCAACCAACGTGAGAAACACGTAATTCTGAGAGTGAAAGGAACAAAACAAAAAAAAGGATGCTGATGCTAAGTCTGCCAGTAGCAGGTGCGGCTCGATTCAAATGCCTGTCAAAGCTAATGTGCGCTAATCAGCTGTTGGATTTGCCTTTTTTGGCTGCCACATTTAATGAAAGACAAGAATATGTCATCAGACACTTCTTTTTCTCCTCTTGCAGAATTATCAAAGCATAAAGGTGGTGGGCCATTCACATGAGGGAGAGAAAGAGGGAGGGGGGCGTCACAAAATATCAGAAAACAACTGCACAACCCACATGGTGGATCATGACAGCAGTCAAGTGAATAACTCAAGAAGGGGAAGCTTTGCAGAATATTGATTTAATGCTACATTCATGCAGGGAGGATGTTCACCCGCATTACGCACGCTCTAATATTCCCCAACATACCTTGGGTCTTTGGTTTTCCCAGCCACTCGGAGAGAAAGAGGCCAGAATATCCCTCTTGCCTGAGGATTTGAGCACAATTCAGTGTCTTCAAATTGAAGCGTGAACCGAATCGATCAAAATCCTAAGAAAAGAGCTTCCTATGGTGGAACGCCAATGATTAGCACTCATTTTGTGGAAAATAGGGTGTAACTGAGCAAACAAGTTGGCTTTATGGAGCATCCCGATGAATTTTTGCTCAGTACTGTGTTTAATGCCATGTGGGACATTTATCCAATTAAAACCACTCGGGAAGTGAAGGATATATGTAAATGGAAGTGGCTTACACGTGCTAGATGCACAAATAAACAGGTATCTTATGAAGAATACGTTAGACTTCAGAATAAAGGAACACTGAATATTATTCAAGCATGATATTATAGCCTTCTGATGCATTTGTTTGACCCATAAATAAATAATTCAATAAATAATGAAAATTCAACTAATTAACCATTCAGGCATGATGTTACAACCAACTCACAGAAGGTGCTTTCTTCTTTAAGAATTTTTTAAGTAATTTCAACAGGTTCTTACAGGTGCAAGCTATATCAAAAATGATCTATTGCAAATACACATAATGTGTATTAAACAGTGTTTAATTAAGACCATCTTACCATATGAAATAAAATTATATTTTGAAAGACAGTATATGTAATGGTTTTCGAGTTGTTTTATTTTTAAGCTTTGGTTTAACAGAACATTTCTAGCGGCAACACCTACCAGTTTTCGTTTTTTATATATATTTAAAATGATCAATTAAAAGAGTGTTGTTTTCAAATAAAAAGAAACGTCTTTCATCAGAGGGTTAAATGTGTTTACTAATAAAACTATGCCCATGCAAATATCAGTTACTATATAGCATATTTTGTTTATATGATTTATTTCTATTTATTTATTATAATAGGCTAATAATAATATTACATAATATGATAACTTTAATTGCTTAGTATATTTGAATACTAACGACTTTATCTGAATATCAAGTTTGTGTGATGCTATATTTAAAATGCATGAAGGCAACATGATTATTATCATTAATGCAGACCATGATCAATAAGTAATCCATCATTTAAACTACCTATGCAGATTCTTACTGGTGCAATGTTTGCTCCAGGAGCTTTGAAGACGTTTTGACCTCAGACATCAGAAGACATTCCCCATTTTTCTTCTCACACTTTCTTGCGCACAGAAATCAGCGAGGAGGTGCGTCTGTCCCTCCGCTTGCGCCCAATGGAACAAAGAGCAGCGTTATCAATGTGCACGCGTTCAGCCAATAGGAGCGCTTCTCTTCTGGTGACGCGCCGCGACGGCTCTGGTCTCTTCCCACTGCGCAGGAAGCGAGACGCGCAAAAGAAGCCGAAGTTAGACGCAAAGGTATCGCGGCACACGCAACAGCAAGCAGCAGTTACCGCTGTAACCGCTCGGAGTTTCCCCGCGAATGCAAGAGGAACCCGACGTCTCGAGCAGAATGAATGGTTAGTATCGATATTACTTTTTTAATTCTACGAAAAACACTTTGCAGGACGCGTTAGATGTTTATCGTAGTCTCTTGACGAACATATCACTGGCGTTTTTAATCCGATTTTGTTTTGATCTTTACAGACGTATTCTGCAATAACAAACGTTTAAAGCTACCTCAGAGATGATTATGTTATATTAGCCTGTATTATAGGACTATTTTATAGTACTGTCGACTGTTTGAGAATTCTTACATGCTTCAAGTTTATTTTTAAATTTGATTTGATTCATTTTACTGCTTGTCTTTTTGTGAAACACACCTGTATTATGTTATAAACATTTTCAACCTAATGTAGTCCAGCGTAAACCCATTGACCCGTTCAGTCAATAATTGTATTAATTCAGAAAATGTAATCCTGTAAAAAAAAAAAAAATACAGTTTTATTTTAATGTTCAAAGAAGATTTATTATTATCCCATGTGAAAATCTGATGCAATTGGTCTGATTTTGTTCAATTTGACGCGTGCTGTGAAGTTGTGACAGCCGGTGTGTCAAACTGTTATGTGTTTGTTTTTCTGCATTAATCTTATGCAGACTTCCATATGCATGTTTAAATGTGGCTCATAAATATAAATAATGCTTGTATTAATATTAATTTAACATCTTGAGAGCTGGGAAACCTTAGTTCAGAAAAAAAGAAGGCTTATTTAGATCGCAATGCAATGCAGTGAGACCTTGCAAGACTGTTTGATGTCTGAGGGTCTTCAGATGTTTTTAATTAGGACCTGTAAAAAAATCTGTCTGTCCTGTTCTCTGGGGCGATGCTTTGAAAAAAAAAAAAGGCAGGAGAACACAGAAAGTCACTTCAGTGGAGGATCGGCTAATCAAATTTTTATAGCATTTTCTCATTTTTTCTCTCTCTCTCTCGCTACCCTCCCTCCCTCCCTCGCTTTCTTGATCCCGGTGAACGAGTTTCTCTTTGTCTGCTTCTTTGGTAACCACACCTCCCCCCAAAACGCAGCCGGCTCAGACACCTGAAGGCTAGACATAATGATCAACGCAGTCCCCATGAGTCTGGATGCCTGCCAGTTGTTTTCGCTCTTTTTTTCACTACTTTGTCTCTTCTTCTGTTTTTTTTCCCCCTTGCATCTTTTGCCCTGCACAATCAAGGGGCCAGCGCTCAATGTTGGGGGCCAGTATGCAGCATGTGAGGGGCCAACTCTTCTGCAATGTATGGACCACGGAGAAAGAAGTCTGGCACACATGCAAGGAGAAGCATGAACAACGTCTCCTTGTGTGTGTGTAAGCGGGAGTCTTTATTCAACCGTGCTGTTCAAAATTGCATATCAGTTTTTTTTTATGTTATGTTTTTTTTCCGTACAAGGCCTGTCAGTTTACAGTGCATTTTTTGCTTTAGTAAAGAGCAAGTTTGGTTTATTCAAGATTGCTTTTTAGGATCCAAATGGCATGTTTTGTTACTCTTAGTTTTCTTTAATCTGTGAATTAGACGGGGCGCTGGATTCTCAGCTTGTTTAAGTGCTTTGTCTGTGTAAGATTAGGTTTAGCGCATGTGAAATGACATACAGTTAGGAATAATAATGCAAGAATGAACGTGCGATGAGGAAAGCTGAAGGATGGAGTTGTGGGTTGATAAAACAACCTTTTTGCACAATATCCTGAACAGTGTATTATAATTTTAAAAGAATTGTATGTTGAGGACTATTAAAGTCGACAAAAGGATTCATATGTGTTCAATATGGCAATTAAAAAAATTAGTTATTAGATGTGTAAAAAAAAAAAAAGTGTATTTTTGAAATTATAGATACGCTTACAACACCTGAATCTCTATTACATTTGAATTACATTAGTGTCTGTTTGATCATATTTTTTTTAAAGCATCTTCCTGAATCAGTGTCCCAAAAATCGCTATTTTGTCTCTAGCTAGTGCACTTTGATTTGCTTTACGTGCAATATTTTGGATGTAGCCTGCTTGTGTTTTCTCACACAGCTCAGAGCCGACATGTTGGGAGTACAATGGCACTAAGTAGACGGCAGATCCTTTCTTTCTCACTCTCCTCCTCTGCCATAAGCCTTTGAAGGGACGTAATAAAAGGTTCAATAGAAGCAACAAGCTGTTTTTTTTCTCTCCTCTCACACGTTCTTTTGGCATTCTACCTGCGCATGAATAGGAGGCCACTGAGACTCTCTGACAGAGGAAGAGTGTTTATTGAGGGCTAAAGGGCTCAATACAATCAGACAGCCTCACATAGAGAACTGTGCGGCTTGGGCAAGAGGCCATGGGCGTGTGCTCTCCCTAGTGTCACACCCATTGACTCGAAATGTTTTTGGGCTGCAGAGGGGAAAATCATATAGAAATGCACATTGTGGATATAGATATCAAGTAGGTTTTTAGTAGATGTATTTTTGATCATCACAAGTCTTAAAAATAAAGGTTATTTACTGGCGTTTATTGCTTTCATGAAGAACCTTTAACATCCTTGGAATCTTTCCATTCCACAAAAGGTTCTTTATAGTGGAAGAAGGTATTTTAGATTGTTCAAATGTACTTCACACTAAAAAAAATGGTTCTTTTAAGAACTGTTCAGTAAAAGGTTCTTTAGGGAGCCCAAAATGGCATCTCTTTGGAACCTTTTTTTTTTTAGTATAAATCTAATCAATTATTCAACATTTTGAGGGACCAAAATAGAAGAGATTGTTAAACGATTTTGACTTTTGTACCATCAACACAGATGAATTCTCGGAGTGATTCGCTATGCTAATGAGCAGTTTTGCTTTTCAGTTGCAGTTTTCGTTTGTAATCCTTTACAAAGTAGCTGACTTAAAAAAAGAAAAGAAAAGAGTAACTGATTGTTTTTAATATGTTTATTGGTAGTTTATGGGGGGGAAAAACATTAAACCACTACTAATCTGAATATTGGTGTGGACATGTCCCTCTCAATGTCTAAGGTAGTTTAAAGAATAATTTGTCCCAAAATGAATCTTTTAAAATTTTTAGAAATTTTCCAAATATATTATTTTGTGTCCTGCAGAAGAAAGTAAATAATTTAAAATCTAAATTTTAAGACTGAACCTTCCTGACATATCAAACAGCATCAGTAAAATGGTTTTATAAAGAAATCCGAGCTACATCTACATATATCCCTCCTAAAAATGTCATATTTTTTAATGAATATCATCTTATGTAGCACACATTGCAGCTTTCAATTCAGTATGCATATAAATACTATCCATTATGTCAGCTATACTTAAACTAAATAGCCCAGCATTAAAGGAAAATATGTAATAATATTTATGCTTGCTGAATTATGGGGTGGAATTTGAATGGAGGGTTCTTGACTTATTCCTCTCACGCTCAGTGTGAAAACGCATTGCCGGGGAGAGGTTAATTGTTTTTAGATCTTTATGTGTCAAGAGAAAATGGAGAAACTGGTGCATAATTGAGCTCCTGGTCGTTTGAGTGATTATGGATTAATGCGCCTCTCCAAAGTAGAAAGACAGCGAGGGATGGAGCGAAAAGAAAGGACGAAAAGACCCATGTTGTGAGCTGCAACCACAGGGGTTGTCTGGTCTTTTGAGAGCAAGAGGGAGTGGAGGCTTGTTTAGTCAGTGGCCCTTGGGGGCTTGACCTTTGACCTGTACCGTGCCCCTCTGTGCTCCAGGTGCAGGTCGGTTCTCCACGGTTTTTGTCGCACACACACACTCCAGAGGGCTAGGGTAATGTTGCATGATGCCTTTTTTATTTTTTGTATGTATGGGGTGTGGCTGAGACCAAAAGGGTTGTGAGGGTGGGCGGATGAACCTACTTTTCTTGTAGTGTTTGTTAAAACAGCCTTGAAGTTCATGGAAGGCACAACTAAAGATAATGCAGTGTTGTAATATTCATGAATGCATTAATCAGGAGGTTGTCATGTATAATTATTACAGTGTTT
Organism: Sinocyclocheilus anophthalmus; assembly: GCA_018155175.1. Taxonomy (NCBI): domain Eukaryota; kingdom Metazoa; phylum Chordata; class Actinopteri; order Cypriniformes; family Cyprinidae; genus Sinocyclocheilus; species Sinocyclocheilus anophthalmus. Next base: position 76,452 of record JADLZN010002132.1, on the reverse strand, counting down.
GATAATGCCAGAGCAAATCACCTCAGGCAGTGGTGATTGCTGCCTGATACTATTAATGTTCTTTAATAAAATGCCCGTGTGGGCCGAACCATCAGCGCAGCCTGGTAGTTAAGTGCTGTAAGGTTAATGAGGCAATTTACATACGTTCTGCTGCCATCTGGACGCAGTAAGAGACAGCTGCTTGCTCTTATTTCATACTGTGTTTTGGGAGCTAACCCGCAGAAGTGTCATTCCAGTACATGCAGAGAGCTTGTTGAACACTTTTGACTTTTGTCCCATCAACACAGATGAATTCTGGGAGAGATTTGCAATGCTAATGAACAGTTTTGCTTCTCAGTTGCAGTTTTCGTTTGTAATCCCCTACACAGTAGCTGACTTTTAAAAAAAAAAAAAAAAAAAAAAAAAAAGGAAGAAAAAAGAGGTACTGATTTGTTTTTAATACATTTTTGAGTAGTGTGCGTGCAAATAGTTCTTTAATTTTTTGCTTTAGCATGTTTTTTTTACATAAGGTTGCTTGTTATAATTAGGTGTGAGCAAAACATGCAAAATACAAGAGCGTTTTATTCATTTTTTAAAGTCTGAGCTCATTGTACATGGCCGTGTACATGTTCAGATAAGTCTTTAATGGTTTTATAAGTCATCAATCACTGATTAAATGACTGAAAGTGATCCAAAGAAGTAGCATGAGTACAACTAGAGATATGACTTACCATAAACTAGAGATCTAGGTCACCAGTTTTAAACCAGAAGCTCTTTCACTTAGTGGTCCTTTACTTTTTTTTAGCTGGCAGACCACTTAAAATAAAATAAGAATTGTAGGCCCCCTAACACGTTAGCTACCTCAAAAAAATTCTGTATAGTTTTAAATAGTGCCGAAATTATCCTTAATTTATAGCTTTATACTGACATTCTCTCATTTTTACTGATCAATAATGTTGCTAGATGGTAATTTTGTTCTTATTTCTTTAACTGGACGACTTCTTTTAGCTAATGAACCAAAATGCTAAGCTAAAAAGTTTGCTAGCTTAAGCTAAGAAGTTAAATAAATATAACTGTCAGGAGTGAGACAACAACAAATTTGTGCTAAAAATGTTTTGTTATCATAATCAGTTCACATTATCAGTCAATTAATTCAAGGTTGGTACTTTTCTGCAATTATAATGATTTATTTAAATCTGTTCTTAAGTCCTTCGCCAATGGCATCAGTTTGAGAACTAGAGGTACGAAAGCCTTTGAAATTATGCTGTATCTTGTAGGCCAGCCAGCATTTTCAACAAACTATTTGCTTTACACCAATTGCAGTCGATATCTTTCCTTAACCGCAACAAGAAAAAAAGCATATTTCGTTCCAGGGGCCTCCTTATATACAGATAATTTCACACCACTTCCTCCGAGGACTGGACAAAGAACAGCCACTCTGCAATCGATAACCAAGCGAAAGAATGACCGAGGGCTCTTAAAGATTTGCAGTTTGGATCCGAAGTTGGTAGACACAACCAGAATCCCCTCCGACAGCTGAAAGCAAATAACTGTTACTGGGCTATCCGTAAAATTGTAGAGATGGACCGTGAAAGGGGAAGGCAAAACTGTGGAGTTGGTGGATTCCTGCTGGCTTCGTTTCAGGCTAGGTAGACTAACGGGGGTTTAAGCGGCAAGTGTCGAGGGCTCGCCGGTGAAACCTGACAGCATTTTCCGACGGGCCGGGAGGAAGAGTGGAATTAATTCACCGTCGCCTCTGTGTGCCGCTTGATTCTACAAGCCTCTCTCAATCCCAGCGATTAAAAAAACGATCCTGCTCGAAAACGACATTGTGTTAGATTTAGCGGACGTGTTTGTTCCAGTTAGTAGATGTAGCAAAAAGGAAGATGGGAATTAACTCTCATTGGCAGAAGCTCAATCCAAGATGAAAGCCGTTGAATGCGCAGTTTTTACAAATTCAGCATTTGTCCGGTTTTCTGGCTCTATCAAAACAGAGCAGCACTAGGGAGCCTTTATTTGCCGTCAGTTGTGCTGCAATCGGTAAAAGATATAGTATCATTTTATTGTTCGGCTGTCCCTCATTTCAACTCGAGACTCTGTTGTGTGATCCATTCAGTCCAATTCCAGGGACCGGTCCAACTTTCAAGTTGCGGTTGATTCATTTAATGTCTTTGAACCATATTCATATGTTTGCAAAGTGAGCTAAAGACCTGCAAGCGGTAAACTTCAAAGCACTTCCATATTGTACTTATTACAAAAAGTGCATCCAAGCATTAGTGGTTCTCATATCCAAAGCATTTATCCACAGCTAGCAGAAAGGAAGCTTAAATTGGCAAGCAATTTGGTGTCAACACTTTGTGCTGCGTCTTGCAGCCCTTCCACAATGAATAAACCACCAGAAGGGTACTTTCTGTTATCTGTATGGTGGCACATGCCAAATTATTGTTTCACAGTGGGATTGCCAGTTTCATTATCGGATTGGTGCCGATTGTTTTCTGACCTGACTGAGACAGTTTGAAAAATGTGCCATACACAAGAACTTTGACGCAGTTTGTTGGTTGTTGCTTGGGTACAGATGCCAGTTTGATGGATGTTTAATTGAGACATGGTGGACAATGAACTTGAAGCCCCCAAGGGACCACTCAATTAGTTTAGCACCACTGCTGAAGCCTCCCTGTTTTGTCAATGTGAGTACTGGGACTAGTAATCTCAAGAGGTTTTCATGGTCTGTTTACGAATGCATCCAAAATCCCTGTGGTCCTGCCCTGGTCACCTCCTAATTTGAGTTAAACAGTCCTTTTAAAAAACATTTGTGCTGGAGTAAATTTGGCGTGTGACTATTGTCAAGCTTCCCCCATTGACTTGTGGCATTGCCTTTGTTGGGATTTGCATTAGCATGACTTCTGCTTGCACCTGAAGTCAAACCCACTTGGGATTCTAGTAATCAAAATTGACTTGACTTGTCACGTATTTCAACATTTCTTCCTAGTACAGAATATTCACTTCTTTTCTCAGCTTCAATTTATAATATGCTGTATTGAATTTCATCATGCCCTAAGCCTTTGTGATCAAACATTTTGAAAAAAAATTGTTAAATATGTATATTATACTACATGTATTGTTGTGATAAAATATGATAGATCTGGATAGCACAAAAGAGAGATGTTTTTACAGTCAGTATTATACGGTATGTCATTGTTTTAAAAATGCTTTTCAGTCTGGTTAAAGACTAATAATGTTAAGTACAATCTTGAATTATTCCGCTCAAGGTTTATTCAGGGATTGCCTGAGGATTGTCAGCACAACCACTACAGGAGTGCTCTACTCATGGCTACAAGTGGATCTGAACAATTTCTCTTTTGAGCATTTACACTCCGTACATGCTCAGAATAATGTACACGCAAACATACTCTGTGCAAGTATGTGAAGGCAAACGCTTCGAGCTATGCAGACTTTGTACTCTCAGCATTGCCACTTGGGGAGCTGTAGCGAGCTTTAGCATGAACTGTGTTCTTCTACACACTCCTCGTGTTCATATCTAGCTACCTGAGACATAACTATCTAGTGCACATGCCTTGAGTATGTTTCTGGCCTACTCATGCTCTTGGGATTTTCATAATGGGCAGAATTCCTTGTATGGGCGCTTCTCCCGGAAGAGCGCATGCACACATCAGTCAGAGCGAGAGCAAGAGCAGCCCATCGACCTGCTTCATTGGTTAATTCGTTAGCCATAGTTAATTTAAGTAATTCAAGTTTTTGTTCCTGTTTTATTTATGTCGATGTCACAGCTTGCAGATGATTGCTACACAAAAGCTTTGCATGCTTGTGACTCTTGATGCTCGGCTGTTTTTCGGAGAGAAGCGTAAAGCTGTATCTGTCTTTTATAAATCTGATAAAACTAAAGACTCTTCAGAGATATGAAGGATGCAATACTACTCTGTAGGTACTCAAGTTTAACATGAGATTGACAGAAACTGTGTGTGTTATGTCCACTCTCAGGTCTTTTAAGATGTTCAGAATCTGCCTGCATCTTTCCCAAAGTAAAGGGCTACCATAAACACTGGTATTAAAATGAAGCACACAATAAAATGCATTCTCAGCTGGCATTAACATGAAATACGACATACTCTTGAAGTGTCAATTTGTTTACAGCTAGCTAGTTAGTACCTGAATAAAGTCATGGTTTAAAGTCATCATGAAATCAAAATTGACCTTTTTTTGGTGAAAATTTCAATGTTTATTATAAATAATTTATCTGTGTACATCACTATTAAAAAAACAAATTAAAACTATTAACATCCTGCCCCCTCACAACAACATCTTGACTTGTGCGATCGTAGCAATTAGCATACAACAACAATCCAATCAATTCTCAATGGATAAAAAAAATCAAGTCCCATCCTACATTTTGTTCTTGTTCAAGAGGCTGTTTCACTCGGCTATATGTTACAATGGGGAAGAAAAGACTAACAGAAACAATGTTTCATTCCGACTTTAATGGCACAAACAGATTACTCTGTCGCCCACTAGAGTACTGAGGTTTGTTAAGCATAGCACATACAATTTGTCTGCATACTTGCCTATAGTATGTTTCTGGTCTGCCCATGCCATTTATACAGGCCAATTTGATGTTTCCCGAAAATAGGCTACATAATTTATGTTAATGCTAATGTTAATTTTTGTTACATAAAAACAGAAGTCTAAAATGCTCAATGTGTTTGTTTTCGAATGGTTTTTAATTAGTATAAATATGTTCAAAATCTGTTTGCATCTTTCCCAAGATAAATGGCTACCATAAACATGGTCATTAAAATAAAACAGACCATAAAATGACTATTTAAATTAAAACCAGGGAAATTATGGTTTCTTACAATCTAACGGCGAAGGGAACTGTGCCACAGGGGAAATAAAGGCACATCTATACAGGCTGAACGTCTTACTTGAATGTCTACCTTGTAAATGGAATGTTAAGCACATATGTAGAGGAAATTTGGGGTTATAGTTGTGAGCGTAGCATACAACACTTTAGCCTTGGATTGTTTTTCAAAGTGGATCCTAGAAAGTGATGCATAGCTTAATTCTTGATTCTTAGTGTCAATCTACAGTATCTTTTACAGTATCTTTTTTCGGAGGGCTTGTACACTGACGGACGCTTCATCTCCTTCCCCCTTTTGAAGCCCCCTCTGGTATTGCTGAGTTGACAGAACTGCAGGAATGGTAGGAGCTTGAAAATGAGAGACCCTCCCCACCACTCTCTATCTCACTTTTCACGCTGTCTTTCCCTCTCTCGGTTTTGCCGAGCTTGTACAGGCATGCCTGTCAACCAAACGGATGGTGGATGGGGGGCGCCGAGGGAGAGGAGTGGTCTGGGGTGAACAAAGGAGCACTGTCACCGCTTTTCAGGGGTTCTGGGCTGTGCAGGGCGAACGGAGAGCGGTGGGGGAGGGGGGTGGGGGTGGCGGGAATGGCAATTAAAAATGGACGGGCGACCATTACAACCGACTGTAGAGGAGGACAAGCATTGAGTGTTCAAACATATAGTCAGCCTCAAAAGAGCTGTGGAAGCTCTATGTTTGTCGTTCATTGTGCAATATTTGCCTAACCCTTTATCTGTGCAGCTGTGACCTAAAAAAAGAGAAGGAGAGTGTGTTGAATAGCCGCACAGCTGCTGGCGATTTGATGAGCGTCTATTACCACTACAGAGTCATCCTCTTGTGCTGAAGTCACCTCTCCACACAGTGTAATACAGAGCAGGGCAGGGCCAGATCAGGGCAAATGTTTGATTTGTCAAGCCTTGCTCATCCTTTCAGGGCAAAAACACAGCTGGTAGTCACACAGTCACGACCCCGATGACTGGGAGGTGTTGTACTGTCATGACTTTTCTCCGTAATACCCTTTGTACATTTTGCGGGTGCTGCGGGAAAGATAACGGAAAGGATTTTAATGTAATGATTGGAATCCGCAACCTCGTCTCATCTTGTCAAATTGAGTTTTTAAATGAAATGCACTGCCTTCTGCTTTCGCCTGACTTTAGACAGTTCCATCTGGTGAAATGATTTCCTTATCGTTCTTTCTTCCCCCCTCTGTATTTCATAGGTTATCAAGGCACCAGAAACAGCGCTAGAGCGAAGGAAGCTGTTAAAAGATGCAGTGTTGGGAGTCTTTTAACCTAGCCTGGTTCTTCTGGCGACTTGGCAGAGCTCAACCACGGAAGTCAGACCACTATGGGCAGAAGATGACCGATAAAGGTAACGAATTTACCTCCGAGAAGTTGAAATGCACATGCTGTGTCCTCAAATGGCTCCTCAGCAGAGTCTGCAAATGTGCATGTGTGTGTGTGTGTGTGTGTTGGGCATTTTTGCCATGTGATCCAGGTGCAGAACATTTCGTTTCGTCTCCGGCTCATCCTGCACGCTCAGGCCTCAGCTCCTTGACTGATTATCTGTGCCTTTATCTAACCTCGTCATGTTAAACCGACATCTGAGACTCCCTGTATTTTACTCACTGCAATTACCTCACCGCAAGGCAATATGACTACTATTATGAGCTAGTCTGGAACAATATGTCATCTTTAGGGATAAGAGATGCAGCACAAGAATTTAATTTTGAAATATAGCTATTCCAAAACTTTGCTGACGATGAAGATGTCTGGAATTATGTAAAAGTTCGTTTTCAGGTAGTCTAAAAGAGTGACAGTTGATTTGTAGTTGCAGCAAGGAACAGTTTAACCAAATCACTTATTGCCCTTTATGTCATTCCAAAACTGGGCTTTTTTCTGCTGAATGCAAAAGAATAATTTATGAATAATCTTTATAGTGAACATGTCTTTTGAACTCCTAAAAGGACAAAAAACACCATAAAGGATCATAAAAGTGATCCATACGACTCGTGCTGAATAGTCTTCTGATGCCATATGATTCAGAAATTTAAGTTGTTATTCACTGAAACTCTTGTCGCTGGTTGGAGGTATTCACACCAAACAGGATATAGAGTACAAAGTTACTTTTACAGTGGTTTTATGGTGTTTTTGTCCTTTTTTGAAGCATTACATACAGTTGTTGTGTAAAAAGTGGTGCAAAATAACAGCATGATGGTTCTGGAACGATTTGAAGGTGAATAAATAATGACAGAATTTTGTTTTTCTGTGAACTGCTCATTTAAATGTTCCTTGTGTGCATGTTTTTCTTTACAACTCTGCCACTAAATCCAAAAAGTTACCGCTCAGCCGTTTCGTTTAAAGTGTTTGCTTTTCTCCAAGGCCAAAAATGTTGCATTGTGCTGCCAGTTAGTATTCCCAAGACAAACTCTCAGCCACTTCTCAGAATGCTCAATCTAAGAGCATTCTTTATCCATACTAAAAGCTTGAGTAAATTATCTCTAGTCTGTCAAGTGGTCAGACAGACTGACCCTGTAGGATTATAGGTAACACAGATAGAAAAGCTTGATGGCCGGAAGGCTATAATTTCTTCTTCCTTCTCTATCCCCCATTGGACCCACCCTCCCTCACTCACATCCCTTGTAAAAGTCTCAGCAGACTTTGCTGGGAGACTAGTTAAAAACACTGGCTGTCTCTTTTTCCAGTGGACACTTGCTACATTTCCTTATTTCCTCGATCCGCCCTTTTGTAGACCTCCACATGCCTCAACAAGTGTTTAAAAGCTACTTTTATTCCCTCTGGCGACGACCTCTCCAGCTGTTGTCTTTCTGGATGTGAATCACTCGGCCGTTTGAGTCCTTTTCTCTCGCACCTCAGCCTCATCCTCTCCTGCTGGGTTAACAACACACCTGTTTTTTCACCTGGCAGGTGAATCCAACTCAAAGCTCCCTCTAAATAAGTGAGACTGGACACGGGGGTTGGGGCCTGTCATTGAAAGCACTAATTGTGAATGCAAAAACCATTTGACAACCAAACCATTTGAAAACCAAAAGCCATTTTAGATCTTTCTCCGCTAGCATAATCTACCCCTTATTTGTAAGAGTTCTGCCTCAAGTCTCCACTCCCATGCTGGGAAGCCCCAAGGTCCACTCACCCTATTCTATGCACCCAGCAAGAGGGTAGCGTCTCTGGTTTTTGCGAAGCTAACGATGCATTACATGGCGTATTAGCAGACATGGCCCTCAGAGCATTCATAAAATCACACTGCAGAGGGACGGCTAACGTTGGCTAAAGCTTGGTGGGATTTAGACCTGTCAAGGGGGATTTTAGGGACGGCTGAACAAAATGGCAGAGTGCTGACAGATGAAAATGTATGAATTTATATACGCCTGATTACGTACAGTTACGTATTTGGTTCTTTGTATTTGCCCATAGTATCCCACTCTGTAAGTACGTTTATGTGCGCTTTTTGCGTAGTCCAACTAGAGTCTTCGTATTTCTGTTCAAGTTCATGTGAATATTTCAAGGGTAAAAATACACATTGCGCATTGTTTTTTAGAACAAGCACACAACGTTGAAGCCAGTTGTTGTTTGATTAACATTTACACATACTGGGCGAAGCCGAGCTAAATCTAAATCTGCTAGTCTGGCTAAACAAAGTGTGGCTGGTTCAAATTCAGTCAAACTTAATTGATTATATTAACATTTTTAAAGATGATTTATTGCTTTAGTTTGACTAAAATCAAACCATGCATGTTAGTGCACTGATTTCCACTCACAGACAGAACAGTTTAAAAAAGAAATGAAAATTCTGAGAAGAAAAGTAAGGAATGCAAACCACACTCGAACACATGCTTTCCTTGCTAACAGGGAACGTTCTCACAACTTTCATTAATGTTTTTTAAAGATTATATAAATGTTAGGACAAAACATCCTTAAAGTAATGTTTATGGAAATGTATTCATATTTGATATGTATTCCCATAATGTTGAGAGAAAATGTTTTGAGATCAACATACTCGGAACGTCTTTATGATGTTAATTGTACTTGAGGAACATTTTAAGAAACGTTTTTGTAACATTTAAATAACGTTCTAATCATGACCAGAAAACCGGACGTTTTAACACTCTTAGAATATTAAAAGTAAACGTCCAAACAATGTTATATTTTGGGTTAAAAAGTTGCAGAATGTTGCAAGAAACGTTTTTGTAACCTTTAAATAATGTTCTAATCACAACAAGAAAACTGGACAATTCAGCTTTTTAGAAATATTCCAAAACATGTTCCCACAACATTTTTATAATCTAAATTTGTTACCTGCTTTAGCACCACAGGTCGAAGTGTTCCTATAGCTCAAAATGTATATTTTAAATGCACTGCAAGTCGCTTTGGATAAAAACACAGACCATAAATGTAAACATCATGGCACATGTGCTAACTGTTAGGCTGTGTTGCATATTCATAATTTAGTACTGGAAAATGGAACTGAATATTGTCTGGAAATTGTGGATATTTTTGTAAGTGGGAGGATAGTTTACCTGCTACTTTACAGCATGCTAAATGAGCGTGTTTCCTGGGCCTGTGCTAATTAGGTAGCTGGGCTACAGGACCTGAGCGATAGTTACCGGCATGAAATCTGGACAGTTTTACTACCTCCGAGAGCAGTGCCAGGGCCACGGGCACTTGACCAGAGAGAGATTATCTGGCCTTTCTTTCCTCCCTGCCTGCCAATATAAGCCCTGCCAGCCATTTCACTTATCACCGGAGGTTAAAAACCACCGGCGAACCACATTGTGTCTTTATCTTGGTGGTTCGTACTGTAGCGTTTGAAATGACCGTAGCATTTCAAGGAAACCTGGATGGAATCTGAGAACGGTATTCCTACTTGGTTCACGAACACTTGAAATCCTTAGGTCTGTGAAGGCTTGTTTTGGACACAATGGTGTTCAGTGCATTACCGACTTGTTTCTTTCATAACATGCTGAACCTTCAGATGGACTGAAAGCTCTTTAGAGCCCAGGGTTTGTGAAGGGACAAAAGACTCTTCACATGACTGTGTTGATAGAAAGACCTGGACAATCTCCTTAGTCTGCGTCCTTTCTATAGCAACTTTGTGTACGTTCATACCCTTGCTTGCCTTGTACACAAGGAAACTGCCATGTATTTTTGAACTAGATATTGATATTCTCCATATAAGCAAAGCACTAGGTCAAGATGTCTAGTCCAGACAAGCTACATTGTAATCCAAAATTGATCAAACGAGCAATGCTACAACAGGCCCTCCTTGCCCGTAATGCATTTCGAGAGATAAATGGTCTCAAAGAGATTAAGACGGTACAACCATGAGCCAAAGCGGTATAAAATGTGCTCATCACACTCAATTTGCCTAGCAAATTTGTAGCCGTTAATGCTGCTGTGGGAAAATATATTGAGTTACTTACCACCTTGTGTCTTTGCTGCCCAGGAGCTGCTCACGCGAGTTCAGGGTCATTAACCTCGCTGTCAATGACAAATGGAGCTTGATAGCATCTGCGCTTAGCTACAATGGAAACAGATTAATACCTCAGGGTGAAACTTTGCATATTATGAGGGGGAAGGAGGGGGTGATCGCAACCTCTTCTGTTTTCTTTCGGCGTCCCGTGTTTTGCAGCCTGAATATAGTTGTTGCTCTGAAATGAGCTCGTTTTAATGGATCATTTGAAGATTTCGAGGGGAAACAGTTTGTTTGGATATGCTAAGAAGATGAACGCTTCTAAGACAAAAGATGAATGATTAAAGTAGGAAAAACAAGGCTATGTTCTCCCGCTACCCTGCACATTGCCTCCTGCTTCGTGACTGTCCCTGATATTGTCATTGTAAATTACAGACTATCAGGGGCCGTGGAGCGTCTTGTTTTAGGAGACAGTCTTTTATTACAGCGTCTCAGAATTTATGATGTCCTTTCATCTTAAAAACTTACCTTTGAATGGTCCTGCTTACAAGCCATAACATTTTCTACCTCATGCATGTGCATGTAGGCCTGTGAATTTCATAGATGCTTTTATCTAAAGCGACTTATATTCATTGTATATTGTTTTTTAGTATGTTTACCAGTGTGGGAATTGAACCCACGACCTTGGCACACAAAAGACAGGTTTACAAATAAAAATTGCTACCTCGCAGATGTGTTTTTTTTAGCCCTGAAAATGTTTACACATTAATCGTATAACCTTATTTTTTTTGTTTTGAGCCTGCCTCTCAGACTTCTGTAGGTTTGTTTTAGATCAAATTGAAGATGATAGTAATTTTATCTTGGAAAATGCCATTTTAAATGCTGGAATTGTCTATTTTCGATATAAGGTTTGGGTGTGTAATAGCTGGTTTTCACTGTGGCGAATTTGTACTCTGTATAAATCTTCAAGCACAAATGAGGGAGGTAACTGCTGTTATGTCGACGTACTTTCAAGTCAATGGCACACCCAGAGTATGGAGACAATTAAAACATCTAAGGCCTTGTTTAGAAGGCTAATCTGGGTGGTCCAAAGCTTGGGTGACAAGTTGCAACTGGTTAGCGCCACAATAAAGTCTAGGAAAAAATGAATGAGTATGTATGGAGGCTGGTCTGCAGAAGTCATGCCACTGTGGAGATATTTGAGGTTTTAAATGTTCAATTAAAACATAAAATCGGCTCAGTTTCATGCATTGACATTGATATTGTTAAATTAAATGTATTTCTAGTCCGTTATGCACTGTAAGACTTCAGAGCAGTTTGTGGGTGGTCCTCGTTTATGTTTCTGGCTTGTGTAATGTATATATTAGCTTGTGGAAGACAAAAATTGCGAGCCAAAATAAACATGTTCATCAAGTTGTCAAGTAGAAGAAAGCTTGGAAAATGAAACCGAAAGACTTAACATTGTGCAATTCAGTACATCACATGGGTGTTGGAGTTGTAGGCATCTGTGATTTGAACAAATGAAACAAATCTTTATTAAAACTGATTTGGGGGATTTCAGTGTGCCTGGAGAGCCAGCAGTTCATAGGACAGAATTAGATTCTCAAATGTGTCTCCCATACTGTGATGAGATTAAAGGAACAGCAATGGAAACTTCCGTTATCTTCCATTTTTATCCTAAATTAAAAAAAACAAGCTCAGATTTGTCAGGATACCGAAGTCTGCTGTCGACATTTATAATGAGAAATGTTATAATTATAAATGTTTATAAATGTGAGCATTTATAATTAATTTCCTAAGTTAAAACGATCAAACTATCTAATAGTATAGAGCCAAACTTTCTTATAGTACACTCTAAAAAATGCTGGGTTAAATACAACCCAGTGCTGGGTAAAATAGGGACAAACCCAGCAATTGGGCTGTTTTGACCCAGCAGTTGGGTTAAATGTTTAACCCAACCTTCTGGGTAGTAACTCAACCGCTGGGTCAAAACAACCCAATTGCTGGGTTTGTCCCTATTTTACCCAGCATTGGGTTGTATTTAACCCAGCATTTATTAGAGTGTATGTCATCAATTGTCCTATTTTCTTCTTCTTCTTCTTCTTCTTCTTCTTCTTCTTCTTCTTTTTTAGAGGAAACATCTGAGACAGAGTGGAAACATCAAATTTGTAGCCATTTTATGTCACCTGAGATCTGAGCAACTTTTGGTTGAATTTTTGGTCAAGATCAGTTGATTAAATATGATACAGATTATATGCCATACAGATTTTATGCCAAAATACAGAACAGTTTTATTGGACATGTGACCTTTGACATCACAACAACAAGAGGTGATAAGCCTATTATTATTATTATTATTATTGCCGTCCTAAATATGCAAAAAAAAATAAAAAATGTAAATGTTTTATTAGAAAACTTGCAATATATTGACTCCTCATTTCTACAACTTCAATTGATTTCATTTATTAATTATTTTTCAAACAGATTTTATGCCAAAATACAGATTAGTTTGATTAGATACACTACCTTTGAAATCACGACAACGAAAAATTATAAACCTATATTATCATTACTATTGCTGTCCTAACTATTATATCCACTTGATCGTACAAAAAACTAAAGTTAAATGATTACTATTAAAAAACATTCAATATCTTCTTTCTGACTTCTCCTTTCTGCAACTTCGCCCTTAATTTGTCTCTAAGTAAATAGCTATTTTTGCCTTCAGTGTTTCAAAATGAATTGATGTAGTTTCAGCTCTTGTCTCCCAGGTGCTCTTTGTGTCCGACAGCACCGTAGAGACTTGTGCATTTCACGTGTTGTCAGTTTCCTTGGTTCCTTTCTTTTCATCTTCTGTCACTGCTCCATGTGAGTTTGGGCGTCACTGTGTTCTCACATGTACCTGGCCTTTGAGATATCAAAGGTTGACTGCCATCTGTCCTAGCAGGCTAACACAGATGCGTGAGACAGCGAGTTTCTCACTCAGGTGAAGCCGCTTGGCTCCGATCAGCTTTATCTGTGACACACAGAGGCAGAATGTGTTAAAGGAGCACACAAGGAAATAGTTCAGCACAATTGCCTTTATCTTATAGATAAATAGGCATTTGACCACCAGAGACACTGAGAAAGGCATGTATATTTAGATTATTGGTTAGTCAACATGAGGTTTTCAATGTCTTTTGAAATTTTGTCTTTAACCCTCCTATATTTTTTATGTTTTGTTTCAACACACGTTTCAAGGTGCAGCTGCAGTTTCGTCAAAAGCTGCTTGTAACTGAATTGCAATTGTTTATGCAAATTTTGGTTGAATCGGTTGAATTTGCAAATGATACTGTACCACATTGATAAGAACAGATATAACTTACCACTGCTACCTAGTAGCATTCAAATCAGAGCATGTGATTCAGTGCAAGTGGTTATTTTCAAACTTCCTTTAATATTATTCTGCAATACATTGTTAGACCACTAGGCTAATGATTTATGGTCTCAAATTAAACTGCAAAAATAACTGTTAATCATTGTTTAATTTATTTAATTGTTTAAAAGTCTTTTTCATTTTCATCTTTTTATCTTTTAGATTTATTGATTCATTTTAATTTCATTTTCTTTTTCATTTATTCAGGCAATCATTTATGTCTAATTTTTATGTTTTATTTTTTTCATTCATTCATTCATTTTAGTTTCAGTTGTATCTGTTATTGAATTTATTTGTATCTTTATTTATTTGTTTATTCATTTGTATTTTCATTCATTCATTTTCATCTAATTTTTGTTTTATATTTATTTGTATCTCATTTATTCATGAAGTTATTTTAATTTCCTTTATATATTTTTTATTTATTCATTCATTAATTTTCATCTCATTTTGTTTCATATGTATTTTTCATCCATTCATGCACTACATTTTCATTTCAATTTATATATTTTATTGATTTTTTTGTCTTATTTTTTCATTCATTTATTTTCATTTCATTTGTTTAATTCATAAATGCATCTATTGATTTATTTTCATCTCACTTTATATTTTATATTTATTCATTCATTCATTCATTTTAATTTTAATTTTATGTGTATGTTTCATTCATTCATTTTCATCTAATTTTTATCTTTTATATGTATGTATTCATTAATTTTCATTTCATGTCTTTTTATTTATTTGTTTATTACATTTTCATCATCTTTTATATTTATTTAAAACTTTATTATTAACAAATAATGTTATCTGAACAATACATCTGCATGAGAACCAAAATTGTGTGAGGTATTATGACTTGTTTTCAGAGAATATATATTTTTAAAGGAAGTTTACTTTTCTTGCCTCATTGGCAAATTGTTTAAGCATAACTCTAACAAAATGTATCAGAATTTAGAAAAGCAGAACTCCTGCCAAGAGTTTACGGGCTTCCCTCAGATTGACCCCTCCAGGTGTAGAATTTGTACACACCGTGAGTGTTTGCAAAAGGAAGTCCAGAAATCTTTCAACTTCCTTCCAAAGTGCTTGGAGAAATCCTTCACATCCTCCACGCCCTTAAATGATTTGTTAGAAAAAAAGAGATGACCCAGAATGCACCGGCTCCTCGTGCACTTTTTCCTTTAAACCACAGATATGGGGCTTAAATCTCCACAGTCTATTAAAATATCATTCTTCTACCATACATTATGAAAAAGATTTGATAAAAAGAGCACAACTTGGCCATTTTGTTTCATTTTTTTGCTCTTTCTCCCCATCTCTCTCAGGTCCAGACATGAAGGAGACAGCGTCTTGTCTGTGGCATCTCACCATGAGAAGAGCTTTCAGTGTGTCGCGAGGTAATTACTCTCCTTGAGGGAGGGCGAAATCTGTTTATTGTAATTATGTCAGAGAAATGAAGAAGCATGCTTGTGAGATCCTCAAACATTGCCTCAACATATTTGGGGGGAAATTTTCCTGAGTTATGTGTCTACATAATACCCCAACATCACATTCCCAGCCAGCTATCACATTCACTTGTGTTTAGACCGTCAGGATAATGATGTGCTAACGCTTGTGAAACTGTATCGTAATGTGTGTGTGTGTGTGTGGGTCTACCCTGAAGCCCATGGCCCCATACACTCGACGGCGATCGTTCCATCCACACAATAGAAAAATATCCTGCTTCTCTCCATAACAACAGCCCTGCTGAAGTGGCGGGATTAGAACATGCCAGCCCCAGCCAGGGGTTGCCATGGGAAAGAGCCTCCTTTATTCTGGATCTGTTTTCCATTTACACCGCCGGTCGGGGATCGAGGTTTTATGTGCTTACACTATCAATGTTTGGCCCATTAATTCACATCTGCAATTATAATGTCCAATTAGAGGCCAGGTTGGCTCGCCTTTGTGTTATGAATTTAGAGGGGGTTGGAAAATAGTGTAATTTTAGACTGAAAGGGGCATGGGTTGGTATTGTGATTATTTTATGCCCACGGGCTAATGGGTTAATAGCAAGTAGGTGATAGTAGGGTTGTAAAGATTGCTAAAAGAAATGAAAGAGAGAGTCACAACAGGAACACAGGTTTTGAGGGTCTGGAACGCCACGTGAATGTACAGTCATGTTCGGTAGAGAATTCGCAGCTCTAACAAAAATTATCCTTGGTTTTACAACAGTAACCGTGGTCTAGCTATGGTTTTTGTAGAAAACTGTAGTAACTACAAAAATAACCGTAGTTTTACTTCAGTAATCATGGTCCAACTATTGTGTAAAAAACAGTAACTACAAAAGTAACCATGGTTTTGCTACAGTAATCATGGTCTAACTATGGTGTAAAAACAGTAACTACAAAAGTAACCATGGTTTTGCTACAGTAATCATGGTATAACTATGGTGTAAAAACAGTAACTACAAAAGTAACCATGGTTTTGCTACAGTAATCATGGTCTAACTATGGTGTAAAAACAGTAACTACAAAAGTAACCATGGTTTTGCTACAGTAATCATGGTCTAACTATGGTGTAAAAACAGTAACTACAAAAGTAACCATGGTTTTGCTACAGTAATCATGGTCTAACTATGGTGTAAAAACAGTAACTACAAAAGTAACCATGGTTTTGCTACAGTAATCATGGTCTAACTATGGTGTAAAAACAGTAACTACAAAAGTAACCATGGTTTTGCTACAGTAATCATGGTCTAACTATGGCTTTTGTAGAAACACTAGTGACTACAAAAATTACCATGGTTTTACTACATTAACCATGGTTTAACTATAGTTTAGTAGAAAAACCATGGTAACTACAAAAATAGCATGGTTTTATTACAGTAACGGTCTAACTATAATTTTTGTAGAAAAGCATATGAATATATATTCATTATATATATTATACATATATATAGTAGTAATATATTAACTACAAAAATAACAATGGTTTTACAACAGCATTTACTGTAAAACCATAAAAACTATAAAAATTAACCATGGTTTTATTACAGCATCTAGAGCTTAACTATGGTTTGTAGTAAAACCATAGTAAATCCAAAATTGATTATGGTTTTACTATAAGAGTGACTCATTTATACAGTGGAAGCAGTTAGGCATTAATAGCACTATTAGTAAACTTTGTGCCATCAAAAATACAGTCAAATATTATGTACTACATCTTAGAATATGCCATGGGATCCAAAAGTCTGACATGACATTGAAAATCTATTATTTTTCTTTTTTTTCCCTGTTCAGTTAAACCTAGGTTTTATTGAAGCCTAGAGGTTTATTGACATTTTCTCTCTCCACAGTACCTACTGGATGAATAAAAATAGCCAAAAAAGCACAAGTGTGTATATAATCTCTCATCTGAGATGTTACGATCGCAGCGGTAGAGGCTGTCAGGCTGAGCGGGGCAGGCCTCTGAGGAAACCCTTGGCAAATGGATGTTCTCTTCAGCGCACAGCAATAAATAATCCAGAAAAATGATTGTGTCTACAGCGGAGGAGGTGGGAGACTAACGAGCCCACTGTTACTCATACTGTCATTAGCTTCCTGCTCTCTAAGCCCCTCCCACATCTCACTTGAGGGAAATTTAAATACGAATAACACAGAACACGCACCTAGTGCGCCTGCTGCTCTGCTATCTTTGCCGCTAATGTTGTGTTTGTAATCTTAGCTCTGTAGAGAAACACTCTGGGTTGCTATAGCACAGGTAGAGGACATATTAAAGGCAGTGGTGAGCTTAATGGTCAAGCAAATAGTCTGAATCTTATACAAAACTTGAATTGGACTATTAGCATAGAAATAACATAGCTGCTAGTCTTCAAGAAAACATGTTCGGCCCTGTATGATTCTTGATTTTCCTTATGTTCTTTGTATCCCTTAAAAAAATTAACCATAGGTTTGTTATTGTAAATGTGTAGTAAGTATAGTTTTTTGGCATATTGATTACCATTTGTATAACCAGTTTTACTACAAATACCATGGTTAACTCTTTCCCCGCCATTGACGAGTTATGTCGTCTTCTACAAGAAAACGCTTCCCCCGCCAATGACGAGTTTTTACGGCTTTCCGTGTTTTCACTGTTATAAACTCGGGGGCGCTATTATGCATCTTCTGAACGAGTACAAAACCTCCCGAACAAAAACACACGTGAACAGGATGGAGAAACGAGCGATCTCTTACATAAACAGATGCATATGAAAAAGAATGCGATCATCAGCAATAGACAGCATATAAATGAAAACTGCATAATGTTACAGAGTAAAATGTTGATCCAGGAAGTGGTATATGTCTGTGCAAGCTTTGGAGGTGGTGATGGAAGCGATTTACTGGATTTATACTTTGATAATCGTACTGAATATTATCCAGATGTAGTTTTTGATAAAAAAGCTGATATTCTCACCTTTTTGCTCAAAATTATGCATTTTTATGAAACCTACCTACATTCAAGTGTTGATAAAAAAAGAATGCTTTAAGCTAGAATAAAACAGATTTTTTTTTTGTTTAAAAGTAGAGGCTCTGATCTTTATTTTGTGTATGCATATTCAAATATTCATACAGCAAAATATACTGAAGGCCATCAAATTTGAGTGAAAATCATCAAAATCGCTGGCGGTGGCTGGCAACTTTTTTTTATAAATGCTGGCGGGGAAAGAGTTAATTTGTAGTTACCATGGTTTAACTGTAGTAACCATGGTTTTTCGTTTTATTGTAGTAAAACCATGGTTAATTTTCATAAGAGTACTTTTTAAGATTTACAATAACGTTTTTTAGATTCAAGATAACTAGCAACAAACAATTTGCCCGTTACAATTAAAAGTAGCTTTTAGAGGATAGCTTTTATCCCTTTATCGCACCAAAAAAACTGTTTTAATGTAACAACAGCACATTCCTACAGTACAGCTGCCATACTGGATTGTTAGCATGAAATAGCATGACTGCGAATCTTCAAGAGAACATGTTGTATCCAATATGATTATTTTCTTTGCTATCTTCATACATTTTTCAAATGACTACTTTAACATTTATACTTTATAGCACCCTCCAGTAATTTAACAAGCACAAAGATTCTTTGAAGACTGGCAATTTATTGAAAGATTCGCCATCAGGATAACCATCCAACTCTAGGGTGACCAGACGTCCCCGTTTTCCAGGGACAGTCCCAGTTTTTGGTGTCTTGTCCCCGACTGGAGCTGTCCCCGGAAATGTCCCCGATTTACAGCACATTCAGAACAACCCGCAAATACACTGTAAAAGCCCGACCAATCTAGCCAGCTGGCAAATGTATGATTGTGATTATTTTCACCAGCAGAGGGTGCTGCGAGCTATATTGATTACTTGGTCGCGGGCCGCAACTTTAGACAAGATTTATTTTTAATGTGGATTTGTAAAGCCATCATTTTGTTATAATACTGTTTTGATGTTTGCTATTTGCAAAGGTTACTATTTATATTTTTCATAGTGTGATTTTTGGTGAATTATATTAAAAAACTAGGGTTTGATCCTCATACATCACTGTAATGATTAATTATGATATTAATATATGGAACCCACAAAATTTAAAAAACATACAAAAATATATTGTCCCCTTTTTTTAATTTGTAGATAATCACAAGTGAGATATTTTGACCACTAAACTAGAAAATGTCCCCGGTTTTCATTTCAGAAATCTGGTCACTTTATCCAACTCAACATGCCACGAGAATTCATTAGCTGCTTATTACTGCAGGAGAACTTAATCTTGCATCTTGGGACATCTTCTGTAACTTTAGATGACTAGATGAAGTTTAATATACATTAGAAATGTAGAACACTCTGTTTCTTAACATGTGATGCAGACTTCTTATTAGTCAGTATGGCTGCTTGTCATAATAAAAGTCTCTACTAAAACAGCTCTTTCATAAGTAGTTTCAAATTAAAGGTCTTTAACAGAACATTTGTAAAAAAGTAAATAAGCATGAAATATAAACTGACTTCTATGTCAGTTACAGACATAATTTAAATAGAGGTACACTGTCCCAATTAACAACTTTTTAGAAGATAGCTTTTATCGCTTTTTAATTTAACAAAGAGACTTACATATTTTCCCTGGTTCGTCTCCTCCCCTTTATACTACTGATGAGAAGTCCGGTTCTTTTCCGCAAACTGGTTCTTTCGGACAGTTCGTTTCAATGAACCGTTTCAAAAAACCAGTTCATCGGTTCTTTTACACCCTAACGTAATGACGTCATTCGCGATGACGTAATGATATCAAGTATATCGTCCCGGGCCGGGATAAAAATACACATTCAAATATATAAAGTCAGTAATCATAACTTCAGTCAGTTAAAACATCATAATCATGATCTGAAAATTTTACAATTAAGTTTTGCAACTAAGCACCCAAATACAGTAACAGGCAGTGATCTGCATACAAGGATTTAAGTCTTAAAGATATAAAGTGAATAAATTAGTTGTCATCAGCGCAGAAACCATAATCCACTTACTATACATAATCATTGTGATTTATTTGTTATTAAATAAACTTACATTTCGCCAGATTGCCCTTCGTTCAAGTCTTCGGTTTACCCGCGCTCAATACATTAGCACAAAATCAGTTGTCCAAAATACATTCGTCAGGACGTGCTGTGTCAGTCATACTAGGCAATCTGTTCGGTAGCTTCACGCTGAATCACGCATGCGCAGTATCATCAGCTCATCGGTTCTCAAATCGGACGTGTCCGAAAGAAACGGTCCTCGGTTCAGTGTACTGGTGATCCGAAAACCGATGCAACCGGTTCTTGACTCGAGAACGAGAACCGCTCCAGCAGTGGGCGTGTACATTCGTTATCCGGTTCGCTGCACACATGCTGCTCTGCTCGTGTTCATCATCAGTTCTCTCTTCACTGCAGTTCAGTCAGTGTACTGTTTGAGTAAATTAATAACTCCGGGCTATTGGTTTATTTTCGACTCAGAGGGAGTGCCAGCCACGTTAGAAAGTGAATAATTTAAGTGGATTAGTGCTTACTGGAGACGCGAACCGTTTCAAACGATTCAGTCCGATTTGGTGAACTGGTTTAACTAGTTCACTAAGAAGAACCGGTTAAATCGAACGATTAGTTTGCGAACCTGACATCACTACTTTATACTGTTTTTTTGTTGTGCATGTGCTATGACATTGCGAGATGGTGTTTATGCAAGCAACCGCAGTTAAAATCAATCTCATAATGTTTCACAATCCCAAAAATGTGTGAAACGGACAAAAAAAAATCATGGCTTCAGGTGTCCATGATGGAACGATTTTTAAGGTTATTGAAAAGCTGTCCTAGCATGCTAATATATATCCACAATGCTATTTTGTATGAAAACTTTGTGCATCCTTTTGACAGGCCTGCGGGCTTCCTGTCTGTCAGTAAGCTTCAGTTGGCCATTCATCCAAACACACGCACACCGTTTTTTGGGCTTTGAAAGGCTGCATGGCTGGTGTACATCAGTGCAGATATTTTTGTTTGCCTGATATGTGAGGAAGCCATGTTTTTCAGTATCACCAAAGCATGCAATTAGAAGCGGTGGCATGTGTGTGTGTGTGTGTGTGTATGTGTGTGTGTTATGTCCTCCTCCTTCGTCCTGATAGAGGCCTCTTGTGTGAAGATCTTACAGACCCAATTACTGTAATCATGATGATCAAAGTGAGGGTGTTGAAGAGAAGAGAGTGGCAGTCAAGTCAAAGTGTGGCAAAGTATGTGAGTGTGTATTAGGCTTGTAACGTTATGAGCTTATATATCGGTTATCACGGTATATATTAAACAATAATTCTTATCATTAACAATGACTCTTAAACGACCAGAATCAGTTATTGGTGAAGACAACAATTCCTTTATTACAACAAACTTTAAACCATTTTAATGAAAGTATTGAAGTCTCCCTCCTGAAAAAAAAAGAATTAAAAAAACAATACAAAAATAAAGCTGTATACCTTATGTATATCTATATCACACTTTTAACATTTTAATTCATGTTTTTAAATTAAAATTTACAACTAATTTTATTTTTGACAGTTAAAACGTGGACAAACATGATATTCCTTGAAAATAATGTTTAAATAAATTCATTATTATGAAGAATATTATTATTGTTGTTATTTTAACTTTGAAGTACATTGTACATTGCTAATATATTTCTGTCATAATTTCAATCATTTAAATCAAACTTTTATTTTGACAGGTTGTAGCGGACCTTTGAGTTTCAGAGAGTATTTGACAATGGTTTTTCTCAAATAAAACTAGCAAATGTTTATTTACGTTTTCTCTCAGAGCAGCTCTGCTGATGTTCATGTTTATGTAGACACTGAACACACCATTAGAGTCATGCATACTTCAGTATGCAGTAGATAAAACGGCGCCATTCAGAGACATGCAGAAACAAGCAGATTATTTATATAGCTGTCTCTTTGCGCATAAATATTCACAGACCCATATCATATCTATCTACTTTTGATTTATCCATCCATCAGATTGCGCGTTTTACTTGACATCCTCATTATACTGTAAATTCCATGTTCACGACTGCACAGGGATTCCCTCTGCTTCACGGAAATCATACAGCCTTAACTTATAACTTGTTATTAATGCAACACACCTTCATCTGCACAGAGGGATGGTGTCCACGAATATGAGCGAAGATGTTGGCTTCACATTTCCACTTTGCGTCCACATTTTTTGCAAATTGGATCCGTCCTCAAGGACAACCCCGCGTTTGTTTTTTTTAATATCCGAAGTATTCCCATACTGCAGATTTTAACTTTTTTTTCGGCGGGGATGGAGATGAAATATTATCTCTGTCTCTGTCATTTTCTCCGCTGCACGTGCGTGTAAGCAGCCAAGGGAATGCAGAGTGAAGCAGCCGAGCGGAAATAAGTTGCATATGCGCGGGTGAGATTTTTTTTCATTCATGTTTTAAAAAAACGTAGATATGCAAATGTTTACGGTATGATAACCGTGTATGTTCAAACAGTGATAAACCGGCATACCGGTATATCGTTACAACCCTAGTGTGTATCATTTGCGTGGGGGTAGGGGTGCGGTTAGCTGTTTGATTCACACCCATCATCTGTTTAATATACAGATTCGTTTTCACCACTCTCAATCTCTTTCTTTATGTGTGCATGTATGTTTGGGTGTCTTTGCAGTTTCCAAAGTTGGTTCAGCAGATACACTGGATGAGGTGGGAGGCCAAATCACTCCTGGCGACTGACCCTGTCCTGCACCACTGTAAAGGTGAGCGTTGATGTTCAGATGGCAAAGGGCACGTCTGCAGTTATAGGCTGATAATTTGTCTGTTTTTTTCTTCAGTTGAACACAAAAAAATATATTTTGAAGAATGTTGGTAACCAAACAGTTTTAGACTGTATATTAAAACTACAATGGCTACCAGCATCTGCTTGGTTACCAACATTTTTTGAAATGCATACAGATTTGGAACAACATGGTATAAATAAATGACAGAATTTAAATTTTTATCCCTTTAAAGGTGCACTCATTATTTTTTTTTCCTTGTTAAAAGTTTTACACAAACAGAAATAGTACTAAACAATTATTACTAAACAAAAGTAAATGTGATTTTAAAAGGCATATCAGTAGCCCAATAAAAGCTGTTTTATTTTACATGGAGGCCACCGCTTTAAGACATTTTCCTGCTGAAAACTACTTATTTTAACCATCCTATTATTGCAAACTTTCGCTTGCTGAATATATTAATCATGGTGAACTATGAAAACGAGCATTTCTTCCATGTTATTAGTAACTACCGTATTGACCCGAATATAAGAAAATGATTTTTTTCTTGGAAATACATCTGAAAAAAACGCGGTCGTCTTATATTCAGGGTCTAGACTTTGACATGTCAATAATACACCCACAACAATAGGTGGCGCCAAATGCGCATAAAACGAGTGTGCCATGAAATACGTAAATGCATTTTGTAAAGATTGCTACCAAACTCCCTTTGTGATTTTAAAATGTATGACAGTACCCAGATTTGAAGACTACATTAAGATTTAACTTCTACTGTTAATAAGATTTTGTTAGGCTACTATTAGATGGATAGCCTAAACGTCCTAATTCAGATGGGCTACCTTTTTTTTTTTTTTATGGTATATCAAAAAGTGTATATTTTTTTTAAATGTGATTGTTTGTACAGTTTACCAGTTTTTACCATACTTTTAAAACAAAAATTAAAATAGGAAAAATGTGTTTTACTGAGAAAAAAAAATTGTTTTTTTAAAAAGTCTTTTTCCAAAAGGTACATCTGAAAAAGGGGGGGTTGTCTTATAATCATGCTCGTCTTATATTCGGGCCAATACGGTAAATGCTTTTGTTTCCGCATCATGCTACTCCATACACTAGATTTCCAGTATGGTCAGGTTGAAATTGTCAACCATCACAATATAAACCAAAAAAAATACTGAGTGAACCTTTAAAGTATTTGCTTTTTTCTCATCTTTTGAATAGACTTTTAAGATAATAGTTCTTATAATGGATCCTTTTCAGTATTTATTGAGTAATAAATTATACATTTCATATGAATATGCTACAAATCCTCCATATAACATCCGTTCTCTTTTGTTGTTTCCTTTTCTTGCTTTCTCTGTTACTGCTTTCACTTGGATTAAGGGCAGATGTGCTATCTAAGATGTGGATACTGAATTTAATCGTTTTTTACAGCAAGATTGTGTTTGCTTTATAGTCATGTTAGCAAGACTGTGTTTGTTAAAAGCCATCACCAATGATGACTTGTATGTTAACTCTATTTTTAATTACTTGTATATTAATTTAGCAACAACTTTTGTATTGTATTTTCAAGTGAAAAAGAATATTGAACTGGAAGAAATGTAGGGCGGGGCTTGATTTAATAGTGAAGAAGTGATCAAATATTATTGGTTCATATTTTTGCCCCGCCCACATGGCCTTGGTTACATCAGCAAAAAAATATTTTAGTGCTATTACATCTCAACTAAAGATTATAAAACCTGTAAATGTAATTGTTCATTTTCAATGTAAAAAATAAGTATAGTGTGCACTAATAAATACTGCACAATAAGACAAACGGCGATAAATAGTCAATTTTTTTGTTATGTTGTGTTTGTTGTGTTTCCAAACCATCAAAAGGGGGCATATAAGTTTGAGAGCAGAATTCATTGTGTTGTATTTTGGAGTAGGTGACCTGTGCTATGTCCTTCCAGAATAGAGAGGTGGGATGCACCGCTACTTGCCTTGTCTCCACGGTGACCTCTGCAGACTGTCAAGTCGACTCACCATCAGGCCACCGTTTGTCTCAGTGAACATTCAACGCTGTCGGTGAGTTTGAGCTAAATAGAAAAAAACCATCGACCGTTGATTGTACCCTGCGGCCGAGCCCTACCGAGCCTTGCTTCTCCCCGCAAAGACGAATTTTAGCATGGACTCCTGGAGACGCGACGGTTTTGTCTTCTAACACTACTGCCTGAAAAGTTTGACCTTGAAAACTACAACAAAGGTCACAATCAACATTCATTGCTGTCGGTGGGTTGGACTGTTAAAGAAAGCTCACTGAACAATGAATGCAACTGTGTCCCAGATTACCTTCTCGCAGTGGCATCGGATATAAATATTAACTGACAGAGCTGGATATACTCATTTGCTCATCTGAGTTTGTGGCTCTTCGTGGCAAAGACACCACGGGACTGCGAACATCATGTCAAAGGCCCCTTTATGGCCAATGAATGTTTCCTTTGTATAATAAATTAAGACAAGACCTATCCAAACCCTGTCCAAGCCTGTGAGTCTAAAACTTATTAACCTTAATAATGTGGTATAGATGTTGGCACATGTGTTGTGCTGTGGTACTTAAGCGGACTATGCAGGTTGGATTCTGGCATAGTCCGTGAATCTTTTTTTTTCTCTTTTTTTTTTTTTAATGCCATTTTTTGTTTACTTGCAATTGTTTTATATAAATAACAGCCATATATAAAAAATACTGTTATTTTTACAGAAAAAAAGAATAATTCTGCTGTAAATATTACAGTCTTTTTCAAAAGCTGAGATAAATACTAACATATAGAAAGTGTGCAGTATCATGCACACAAATACAAAACACTACCATGGAAACACACAACGTTAAAAACTGTTAAGAAACACAATTATTTAAATTAAATACCATGAAGTGTCACACTAAGAATTCTGGGAATATCAGTTTATAGTTTTTCACTGTAAATTATAAGATGATGTTCTTTTTTGCTTCCAAGAATGGTCATTTAATAGCATTTTACTGTAAAATTACATGAAATGTCTGGCTAGATGTTGATATATTACAGGTTTCCATAGGCCTATATAGTAAGGAAACTTACCATTAACCTATTAACCGGTTTTTACTTTAGCATTTTCAGTCTTTTACAGTTAAAACTAGTCATTTTTATTGTGTGTGTGTCTATATGTCTTTGTCTGTGTGTGTACAGATAAGTACACATTTATGTGATTATATAGAGTGTAAAATTCAGTTTCGTTTAAGATTGACTACCATTTTTACACATTAACCCACCATCTTGTAATAAATGGCTGAAGGAAACTGAATATGTGGTTAAGCGCTCAATAAATAAACAAAATGGCTTAAAATACACATCTTATTTAAGAGTTCTTGCACTTGACCAATAAGTTCAAGGCTTGTGAGATCATCTACACGTCTCGTTTGAGCTGAACTAAACCGATCATGGTGAAATCAGAGGAGGATAGCGCGCTTCATTTGCAGGCCATATCTTAATTAGAGGCT
The DNA here is from genome assembly GCA_018155175.1 of Sinocyclocheilus anophthalmus. Classification (NCBI taxonomy): domain Eukaryota; kingdom Metazoa; phylum Chordata; class Actinopteri; order Cypriniformes; family Cyprinidae; genus Sinocyclocheilus; species Sinocyclocheilus anophthalmus. Next base: position 49,945 of record JADLZN010002132.1, on the reverse strand, counting down.
AACGGTTTTACTGTCCGTTTCTAGGCCAATCCAAGATTGTCACATTGCTGGTAGTTTATGAAAAATTAATCCAAATTAAATTTGTTAAGAAGCTGAAGTGGCTTATCGTATCACTGTGGGTGAGGGCCCCATGGCACCTCTGTGACATTGCTGACAGAGACGGACTCCTCCGCTCGCCGTTGAGTTTTTTAAACGACAGTCAATCCACCAGATTAATTAACATCAGATTACAGCTCCATCAGAGACCTGCTGTGTGTGATTTCTTAACGCTGGGTTACTTTACTTACCGTGGCAGTGAGGACGCTGGTACGATTATACTCCTAAGAGTTAGGCTATTTGATGAAAACTGTCACATGAAAGATATTTGGAGGATTAAGAAATTCAAAGCATCCTGGCAAAGTAATTCTGATAGCCTTCATGTTGTCAAGTCTAAAGACATTGTGTTTTGATTCCAGTCATGGACACTGTCTGTCATTTTAAAAGACAAATTGTAAGCTATTTAATATTATAGGCTTTAATACTTTAGTACTTGTTGGGTAATGCACTTACTATATATATAAACAACATTATACTTCCATTTTAAATAGCCAGTGCCGATTAGAACATTTGCTACTTGTTGGTTGGCTCAAGGGTGTTTTCGAGAAAAACAAACAGAAATAAATCCTTTTTGAAGTATCTTGTATCTTGTTAAACTCCTTTGTTACACAATGAGCTATACTTTTCAATATATATAGTAACAGCATGTAAATTTAGTTTTGATTGTTTTTGTAGATGCTATAGGTCCTTGTGTGTGTGTACTGGTATAAATGGTTTATGAGGACACAAATGTGTATAATGACATGGGTACTACAACATAAACATGGTTAATGAGGACACTTCCTGTGTCCCTGTAAAGCAGGGTTCCTCAAGGCAGCCTGCTGGCCACATCCGGCTACATGAGAGAAAAAAGTTTGGCCCGCGCTAATTTTCAATATGGCATGAAAATTCAAATGCAGCATCAGAAAGCTAAATTAACTTACGTCGTGTCTACACCGGACGCGAGCGGCGCAACAAAATAATAAAGAACTCATTATAATCAGTGATGCTGTCTTGGATGCGGCGCGGCACGACAAATCCCACAGTAAACTGCTGACTCGTTCTATTTATAACGTACTGACACAATGTTCAAATGATTTGCAATGCTTTGTCACGTCCAGTGTAGATACAATGTGACAGCAAAAGTTCTTCTGTATCTAAATGCAAAAAATTTCATAATTGTTTGAATAAAACAGACAACTTGGAGAAAATCTGAATATTCTTGCGACCATCTTGTGACTATTTTAACAAAAGCAACAATAATATAATAAATGTAATAATAACAATTATATATAATCTCGTCTAATATATTAGGTCAGATGGCCTGGTCTTGGTGGTATTGTTGGCAGATTCTGTCCCTACTGCGAAACTGATTGGGAACTTGCTGTACAGCAAAATGGCCAAAAAACATACAAACAGTGTTTTTGAAATTCAATTGCCAGTAGTTTCTGTAAGGGTAGGGTTGGTGTAGGTCGATAGAAAATACAGTTGTACAGTTTAAAACCCATAACGCCTATGGAGAGTCCCTTAAACCACAATGCAATGTGTGTGTGTGTTTGTGGCCGCGTTTTTTTGTTGACACTTAGACATACATTTGTATATACAAAGGTATGACAGAGGTATTACAGGAGACGTGACTTTGTCAGGACATTTACCCCATGTCCCCTTTCGAAACGCTGTATAAATCACGAGAATGATTTATTGAAAAATCTGAATGCAAACAAGTTTTCTGTAAGGGTTAGGTTTAGGGGTAGGGTTGGTGTAGGGCAATAGATTATATGGTCTGTACAGTATAAAAACCCTTACGCCTATGGAATGTCCCCACGTTATTTCACAAAACCAAACCTGTGTGTTTTGTGTTGTGTGTGTTTGTGTGTTTTATAGTAGCCTATATAATTGAATTGGACTGGTTTTATAGGCACTTTGAATATAAAATGAAAATTGGCCAATTTGTAATATAACTGGCCAAACAATAAAATCAAACATTAAGTGAAAAGAATAAAAGAGGTACATTTCTTTTATTTATTTTTTTCATTGTAATGCTGCCTTACCTCCATTTTACCCAGTAGGCCTGAGAGCACCACCCCAACAAACACACATTTCCCTAATGCTAGTAAGGCCTATTTGATTCCCATTTCTTTATTTGTTTGGAATCAAATAGTCTACAACTTTTTAGGTTTTAGCCTGCGTTTTGTTAAAAAATTGTTTGCTGTGATGATAACCCATGAAAGCAAAATCAAAGCACATGAGACACATTTCCGAGCTTCTGTCCTGCTTCTTGTTCTCCCAGAGCCCTTGTTCCCATCATAAGCATTTTGGCTTTTGTACAATAAACAGAAATGTGAATTCTGTATTACCGTCGCCTCCTTTGAAGCCCCTCATTTGCTCATTGTGTGGGTATCTATAATTAAAGCCTTGAGGCTTCTCAGCTCTTGTTTTCAAAGCGCCAATTCAAAGTTACAGACCTCAGCAGTATTTTGGGACAAACCGTAGTTTTTTTCTTCTTCTCCGAATTCTGAATGTCACTGTGGTTTCCAAACTGGCGACAGGAAATGTGAAGACTGCAGGTGTTTGAGAAGAAGAGGCTCCTGGAGAGCCGAGCATCAGACAAGAGGATTAACTCAAGTGAATATTCGACATGTCGAGCTGTGCACATACTCGAGGGCTTCCTCAAATATGACACTATTTTGAGAAATACCGCAGTGCATTTATATTTCCTCCCTGCTCAATGGCTTCCTTTTGTGGAGTTGGAGGAACTCAAAATAATCGTGGCACATATCAGCGCGTAAATTACATTCAAGTCGACGTTCCACTAAAATATCAGCCCCCATCAGATGAATTACTGAATTATTGCTCTACGGTTTTACGAGAATGGCCGTGTTTGCACAAATCTTTATGCTTGCGATTAGTCAGCGAGCCCCTGAAAGCTCTGCGGACATCAGAAAGTCCCTGTTCAGTTTCGGCCAACATTAACATTTGTCAGGTGTTATTAGCATGTGTCAACATTTGAGTTGGAGGAATGCGAAGGTTCAGCAGGGTCCTGTGAACAATGTCCCAACAGCAAAATGAGTAAATAAAGAATTAAGTTAGCACAGTGTGTTCTGGAGGCGAAAGGCTGTCTGGAGTTTTAGGGAGAAATATAAACGCTACATTGGCTACTGTGCGAAGTCTTCCATTTTTATGAATTATTTAGGATTTCATTTTAGTTTTAAATATTAATTATTCCACGTGCAGCTTTTTATTTGAGCAATGATGTATATAAATATGATTAGTAGAAACAAATGAATGTAACCAATTTTCAAATCTTCACTAGCCTTCAATCCTTACTTTTTTTTATGAGAATTTTCGACTATTTGACATCTCATTTCATTTTAAATATCTTTGAATATTAGCATGATTTTTTTTAAGTACTTAACATAGGCAAACTGTCTTACAGTTAAAACAGATTCAAATAGACAGTCGATATATTTAAATAAATATAAGTAATCGCCTATATTTATTCATCAATGACACTTTCTATTTTTTTGTCTGATGCACTGTTAAAAATATTTTAAAAAATCATATTTAAAAGAAATATGAAATACATTTATGATCGCGTTTGAATGTGTACAATCCATTAAAACTAAGCAGACGCTGCCACCTAGTGGTCATACTGTGACATCGCTCAGAGACGTCAAAGATTTATAATCTACTAACTACAGTATCGAAGAGCATGTTGCAAAATTCACGAGTCGGCTGCCTAAAATGCTCCTCTTATTATTTGACATGATTATAACATATTTTTTAATATAATAAGTAATTCTGACATTTCCTGCACTTTTAGGACAAATAGATAAACCTAAATCTTAAAAGGAAATAACGTTTGAAAATAAAATTCAGTGAGGAATTATAAAGGGTCATTTACATTATGATGACATGGGTCGGTATAGAAGTAGTTTGTCTTGATGATTTTATCAGCATAGCAGTTGAGATCGTGTGGGATGTGATTGTTTAGGGGGTGATGACCTGATGATGACCCCCATCCCGAGGTCAGTCGTGTCAGGTTCCTCATTTGTAGACTGTGGCAGCCCTGAGGAATGTGTATGTGTGTGTGTGTGTGTTGGTGTGTGTTGGGGACTTATTAGCAACCTAATGATGCAGAGGGGACAATCTCCCTGTTCCAAACAGCAGAGCTGATTTACAGGGCCTTGCAACACCACTCAGGGCTGAAGGATGGAGGCTTTTCACTCATATTCTGCCCCCTGTCCTCCCCTTGGTCTCTCTTTCATGTTTTGGATGGCGGGAGGTTCATATTATACGGATTAGAGTTAGTATTGGTTGCTAATACTCATAACTTTTGTGATAGAATTATTTCATCAAAAAGCAAGAAAGAACCTTTAGAACAACCTGAGAAATTGCCATTTTTAAAAGGTAGTCATAAAGAGACGTATTCTTTCTTTCTTTCTTTTTCTTTCCAGTTAGAGGGACAAAAGCCCGCAAAGAAAATGAAGAAAATATTTACCTAAACAATAACTATATAAATAATTCTGATCAGAATAGCTCTGATAAAGAAGTGGGGGGGGGGGGGGGGGGGGGGGGTGGGGGGGGGGACAAATCAGCAAATACTGAAGAAAGTAACCAAATCATACATACATACATACATTTCCTTAGAAAATATCTGGAAAAATTGAAATTAAAATATTAAAATCTTGGTTACAAAAAGTATTTTTGAATGTATACAGATGCATGTGTACACAAGTGGCCATATATAATCCAAAAGGATTGCTTTTCCAATACAACGTCCATGTCTTTTATAACACACTGTATTCAGTGTTATCTGTCAAAACTAGTTAAAATATAAGTACATAATAATTACTTTATATTTAAAGTGCTATTGAATATTAAAACTTACTGATTTATTCATATTTTACTAGAAATGTAATGTACAAAAATTGTAAATTGTCACTAACAACTTCACCATTTCTGTTTAAGAAACCTGTATTATATTTTTTATTATTATTATTATTATTATGCAGTTAGTAAACAGCTAAATTGCTTGCATGGAAGTTTTGTTTTACCAAAGTATTTATAGCCTTTATAAAGCTGACACAGCTCACTTTAGTTCAGTTACAACTTAAATCATGCAGTGATGAAGCTAATAAGAGAGAGCAAGAAAGATGTGTTTATGTGATAACATCCATAAAAATCTCTGAACACTGAGACTCACTATATTGGAAGGTCACTGGATGCTTTTGTTCATCTCACTGCCTGTTTTAACCCTCACTGTGGTGTGTTTAGTGAGAAAGATGGACCTCCAGTGGTGGCAGCTCTCCGAACATCTAAAGCTGCCCTTTGACCCGCAGCCTAATTTAGGAGGTATAAATGACTGAGGGATTAACAAAATAGCAATACTCATCCACCTGTTGGAGTCTCCAGCTCGAGATCAGTTATGGCAAATGGTCAGGGCGCTAATTAAAGCTGATTGACTCAGTCAAACGAATCCATTAGATGAAAATGGATCATTTATCAATCCTCTGATGCATTTTATATTTGTCTTTATTAATGCTTTAATTGCAAAGCTAATGTAATAATGTAAAATGTGATAGTAAATAAATAATATAACCATAACAACTCCTACTGTGGCAACCAGGATTGTTTGGTTTGATTTAATTTTGTGCTACAATGGTATGACATTTTTGACTGATTGATTTCCGAATAAGCACACAGTGGGTCAATGCTGCCTGAGCAGAATTTTGTGTTGCTAAACTACTCGTCTTATAGATTTTCTCTCTATCTGACAGGTATATTCTTAATTAAATAATCATCTTCTGCTTGTTTACCAGTAGACTTTTGACGGACCGAGACACATGCAGAGGAAGCATCTAAAATGCATGCATGAAATTAAAAATGAAACGCAGCAGCTCCAAATTAAGTCCCCTGCCTCAAAAACTGCACAATTCAGATGAGAAATATCTGACAGTTCAGGAAACCACCAACAGTGCATGTGAAGAGGTGGTTAATATTTGACTTTCGTCCTGGGAAACAAATTCAGCAAACATTTGTTATGTTTTGCAAGCAGTAGTCACTATCGTTTTCAAAGACATGTACTGATACTTGTCAGTGTTGAAACTCTTTTTGAAACCCTATAAAAATAAAGCAGTTATAAATGTTTGAGTGTTAACTTTCTGCAATTTATGAAAGAAATGGGCTCCAAGGCTCCCTAAATTTTGTACTCGTGGATCCAGGCCTTTTTTCTAAATATAAAACACATTTAACACAAGGTTATGAGTTGTAATCCTTTCACATTAAGGTTTACAGGAAGCCAGTTTCAGTCAGCCGGCACAATCAATAACACAAACGTGTCACAAAATAAAAAGTAGGAAACCACTCATATTCTAGTAAGTCTCCAGAGAGAGAGAGGAAAAAAAGATCTTTAAAAACATGTTTTTTTTATTCTTTCACTTAAAAAAAATGCTTTAAATGAACTCTATAAAATATTTCATATTCAAAAAGTTCTCTATATTTGTGATAGATAGCCTATAATAATGTGATAATCACAGATAAACTATGGATACCTACAGTTGCGATTATATTCCAAATAAATGTTCACACTCTACCTGACTTGTAAACTTAACCTTTGCTGTCACTTGTTACCCACTGTTATTTGAAATGCTGATGAAACATAAACTCTACCTATTAGGCCTGCTTATAAATAAATGAATGAATGAATAGAACCTCTTCTTTGTCCTCCTTTAAATGAGCTCAACTCTTTCCTACAAAATAATGTATACAAAGCAGTACATCAGTTATGTCAACACACAGTAGTCATGAAACTGTAGGAAAGCAATAACTTGATAGCTGAGCTGATGCTAGCCATCAGATTTAAAAAGTTGATTAAAATGACAGCGTACTGTCACTGTTAACTGAGGGTCTTTTTTCATGAATAAATACATGAAGTGCTAAGAAATTTGTTTCTTGTGGTAAACTGTACTTTAAAAACATCTAAGTAAATAATTTGCTGCTTTGAACGTGGCCTACGAGTAAACGGACAATGCCAAGATGGCGGATTCGGAAGGCTACATACGAAAACACAGACAAAGTCAGCACAAAGTATGAAGAATAGCCTACAATGGCGTTTCTTTCAGAAAAGTGAATGTTGTTGTACTAGACATTACTTATAAACAGCGGGAGGCAAAGCTTTTGTTTGAGCATTTTTCTTTCTTCTGTTTTCCTTTTTAATCGATGATGGTCTGCTTTTTTAATGAGACATACGATATGCACGAAGCATGTTGGACTTGACAGGATCAGTCACTGGTGGCAAGTGTGCTGATACATCAAGGATACCACCTTTTACCCTGACAATACTGCAAACTCAGGAGGCCAATTAACACCTTCACAATGAGGGCCGGGAGAAGCACGCCGGAATCCTCCCTCGTGAGCAGAAGAGCGCAGCGCGTGGCGGAGAATGGAAAAGCGCGGGAGACTTGCAGGTGAAGTTCTCCTCAGGGTAATTGTGGCGAGACCTCAGGCAAGATTCGGCGGTGCGTTTTCTCTCTTTTTCTGCCTTTGTTTTTGATTTTTCTTTCTTTCTCGGTTGCTTTCCCCATTGTGGTTCGAATTTAGTCACGTGAATTAAATATTAAACGCACATCAGAAACATTCATTTAAAGGTAAGATTTCTGTCAAGGGAACCGTCTCAACTCATTCGACTTTCTTCGGACTGAGGGTTAATACATATTAATTCATCAAAACAATAAGTAAATGAAATGAGGCGTAGGTACTGAGATTTCCTTCTGTTAGGCATTTTGATTTTTGTTTTTAAGCTAAATGAATAGAAACAAGAGCACCTGAGGCATAATAGTATACATTATCAATATATTAGCTATATTAAAATACATATGTCAAAACAGCATTATGCCTACAGCTACTTATTAATAAATTCATGGTCATTAAACATTTATTTGAGTTTGAATTAATTCCTTATTTATACAAGACAATATATGATTAAAATATGATATTTACCAGATGAATGGACAGATAAACAGTGCTTCCCATGACAATGGTCATTATTCATATATGTTTGTCCAGTGAATTTAACCAAGCTTCATAAGAAAAGAAAGCTCATTCTAACCATTAAGATTTAAAACAATGCTAAAACGTAGGGAAAATATATAACTGACCATTACATGCAGTAGCTGTCCTAATTTCAGTTTTACATAATAAAATACAATCGCAGATCAATAGTTATATTGATATCATAGTTTCACTGTCTGCAGGTTCATATTAATATCCTCGTCACATCACTACTGAGCGATGAAATCTGAAATCTGAGGAAACAAAGAGACAAGCCAGGACAGGTGAGACTTTGTTCAGTTTGGTTGTCTTCTCGATCCTGAATTTGGCGTGGTGTGAGTTGACATGGAGGAGCCATTGTGTCCCATAAAAAGACATCTCAAGACCCTCTGCTCTTTGGATAGAATGTAAATAAGATCCTGGGGAATGTACTGGGAGCACGGCATCGGGGGGTGAACACCGGCAGCCGGGGTCGCCATCCATCACCCCAACTTGGACCTGGTGCAATGGACAAGCTCGGCACAGGGCAAGAAACCTGAGCCACTACAAGACAAACACATGCTCCCTCCAAAATAACAATGGGTTCCAGTGACACACGCTGCCTGCTGTCAGAGCTTCACCGCAGGCTCACGACATCTGACATTGTTATATTGAGCGTGTAGTGTTACCAGACCCACAGTTAGAACAGACCGGCCTGCTTGTACGAATGAACGAATGCCAAAGATAATCGCAAGTGACAACTTTAGGAGACAATCCTGTGGGCTTTTTCGAGCTTGTGATATGGAAACTTAGAAGAGTAACAAATACGGATATTGAGAGCAATGTCAGATTGAGTGACGAGACACTGAATATAAAGACGTTAATAATGTTATAAAAGATTTCTGTTTCAAATAGATGCTGTTCTTTTGAATTTTCTACACTGTAAAAATTGATTTTTCAAACGTAAATAATAACAATAAAAGATCATTGGTGTACATTTTACAAGAAAACATTATGTTGGTGTTTCTAAATAAAAATTTCATGTAATTCAATGTGTAACTTGCCATTTCTTTGTAATTATTTAAATTAACTAGCAATTTTCCGAGTTAACAGTGTGGCAACGTATTTTTTTTTTTTTTCAGTGTATTCATCACAGAATCTTTAAAAAAGGGTTTTTACAAAAATTAAAAATTTTTTTTTAAAAGCCAAAGCACAACTGGTGGCAACTTTATATAAAATCCGACTGTTTCTTGAGCAGCAAATCAGCATTAGAATGATTTCTGAAGTATCATGTGACACCCGAAGACTGGAGTAATGATGCTGCAATTCAGCTTGACCCACAGAAATGAATGTACATGTTAAATATGGTTAAATAGAGGACAGCTTATTTTAGAATTGTAATACAATAGTCCGTTTTTACTGTATTTTTGACCAAATAAGTGGTTTTGGTGAACATAAGAGACTTATTTAAAAAAAAAAAAAAAGTTCTATCAGACCAATCAAACTTTATAGCCGTATGTATGCTTTTATGAAATCCAATATTAGAAAACTGCATATACTGTATATAAAATCTATTTGTTAAAAAAATGTTTTATGAATATAAAGTTTAAAAGAAACAGCGTTTCTGTGAAAGGAATCTTTTGCAACATTATAGAAAACTATTCTTTCACGTTTGAGAATTACTCTCATTCCTTAATACAAGTAATAATATCTTTCAAAAACGTTTAATAATAATAATAAATAAATATCTCATCAAAAGTCTGGGTTTAGTATACCATTTTAATTATTATATTCTAATTATTTTTTATGAATTGTAATAAATTAATACTTTATTCATACTAACAGTTAATGCTTATGTATATATTTATAGAAACCATCTTGGTACAATATCAGCAGTTAAAAGCAAAGCCAATTTAGGACAATGCTACTCATTCACTGGCACATGACACAGCATTTATGAGTTCCTGTGTTGAGTCCAAAATTCGTTGAATTCTCTTGGCCAAGGAACTTTTTGCCAGTCAATTACAAGACCGCAGCTACAGACTGATGTAAATGTGTGGGTCCAGTGGCAGTCGAGCTCATCTGACACATCACAGTAACACATGAGCACTTCAGCTAGACAGTGTGGGTGTTTCCAAAGCCATTCCCGGAGATTTTCCTGTTCATCCACCCCCATCATTCTTCAGTGTGTGTGTGTGTGTGTGTGTTTTTGGGGGATGCGGGGGAAGGCACTTTAGGGTCCCTTAGTGCTAAGCTGCTGAAGTCCTCACAGCTGCACCGTGAGACCATAGATTTACAGGTGCCACTGACCCTTTCATCAGAGGAAGTCGACTCGGCCGGCTGTTCCTCTCTATTTCTCTCCGTCTTTCTCTTGTTCGCTCTCTTTTACCAGTAGAGGCCAAAAATCTTTGATGAGTCTTAGTAAAGGGTGCAACTTACTACTAACCGCCGACCGAATTCTCTGAACCTACACAGCTAGTGAAAGTGTTTCCTGTTTCAATCATCAACAGTTTTGAAGTGAGCACAACTATTCCGGAAGCTCCAATTAACCCACAAAGCTTCATTTTAAAGTGTGTTGTGAGTTATTAGTCTAATAAATGAGAACATATTCCTTGTTAAAAAAAAGAGAGAGCTTTGCCTTGAAATGGTAAAAAAAATTGTTCAGGTCGCAGAAGGAATTAAATATGAAAGACAACGAGTTTCAGCTAATCAATTCTTTGAAAAAAATTTCATTTCAAAGGATGCGCTGCGCTCTTGGTGAGGAATGCCCGTGTTTCTGAAATACCATTAAAAAAAGCCTGGCCCTGAGCGTGACAAACTTTGCAAGAAAAAATATATATTGTTGAGAAATGTCATGCATTTTGTTATTATTATTTTAATTTGTGTTGCCTGATTATCCTTAGACTACACAAACGGAAAAAAAATCATTTTTGAACAGATGATTATTCTAAAGTTATATATACTTATTATGTACTTATAGTAGATTTTTTATTACTAATATATATTTGAATAATCAATGAGAGCAATATACTTATAGAAGAATATGTATTTTAAAAAAATATTTTGCCAGCCAGAGATGCCACATTTTCCTATAAATATTCAATCGTCCACAAAATAGATTTCAAATATAAATTCATTATCACATTAAACCTTTTTGTTCTATTAAAGTCAAATTAAAATGGATATTACCACTTTTATTGTACTAAGGAGGGTTTTTTATAGTAGTGATCTCTATATAGATATATATATATATATTATATATATATATTATAGTATATATATGTTATTACAGTTTATCCATAATATCTACGTCACTCGCTTTACAAAATGCACAATGTCTCTAAAAAAATTCATGCTTAAAATTGGTTTATTACATTTTTGTTGAGATGATTATAGTAGAGTTTCTTTTTGAGAGCATTAATGAGACCTAAATGAGCCGGTGGGAAATATGTGCTGTAGGTGTTAAAATACTAAATACTAACACTAAAATTCAGATTAATAACTGAAAAACAGCAATAATTGCTATTTTGAACAAAAATAAAACATGTGCACCTACTAGCATCTATTCCAGCCATCTTTATCCCAGAGACTGTTCTCAAGAGTAATGTGTGTGAAGACCAAGATGAACTCAGCTCAGTGAGACGGACAGTTACACACTTATATATCTCAGTCCCATCTCAATGGCAAAATAATTAATCTTAGATTGTGCTTCACTCCAAAAGACATGTAGTAGAACGATTAGCTCGTATTGATTGACCCCTAGAGGACGATGGAGAGTTGATTGGCATCTGCCGCCATCAGAAAACAAGTTCTGAACAGCCATATGGGGAAATAGGTTGTTCCTCTTCATCCTTTCAATGGGACCAAGGTCCACTAACCCGATGTCTATTTAGGAAAATTAATCTGTTGAATATAAAAATGCTATTAATGCAATGGGCTTTGGTTTCAAATGGTTTCACTTTTATTGATCAGAGTTCAAATTCTTCTTCTAGAATAATGTCAAGTGCTATTGGTCTGCTTTATACAGGCATACAGAGGTGAAAAAATGTGGTCTATGTCTAAATAGACTGATAACCATAAGTAATATGATACAATAGTGAGGGAACAATCACAATTCATCACATCTTTGGCAATCAATAGGTGTTGATAATGAAAATGTTTTCTTGAATATTGCTATATGTTTAGACTGGCTTGTATGAATCACTTAAATTTAAATTGTTACAAAAGCCAAATTATTTATGTCTCCAAATGTTATGTTAGTTAATACATGTTCTCACCGCTTTTTGCTTTCGTGCTTTGTAAAGGGCAAACTATCGACCTACAAACTCTATATATATCTATATATATAAAAAAAGAAAAATATATATATGTATATATATAGTTATTGTAATTAAATTATATAATTTTTTAAAAAATTTGATAACATTATATATTATTTTTTATGTAATTATATAAACTAAATAATATATTATTAATTATTTAATTTAGAGCTAGCATGCTATCAGTAGATATATTAAAATTAGTTAATACTATAAAATACACCAATATATGATAAAATTGTATATTCTTTATTATATATATATTGAATACTTGCTTTATATATATGAAATAATATATGTGTGTGTGTGTGTATATATAATATTACTTACATCATTTTTTTCAAATATTCAAATACTGATGGAATTATTGTTAAAGTATTTTTATATTTTCAATCTAGAGAAATCCATATTTTATCGTAGGTTTTATATCTCTTGTTTCACATATTAATATGATTTAAATTAAAGTTATTTCATATTTAAAAGATCCCTTCTAATTGATCTTAATCTATAAACATATATTATTTATTTATTCATTCTCATTTAAGATTCTACTTTTAAAATACAGTAGCTAGGTTTGCGAACGTGACCACCCGGCTGTCAATCTCCATGAGTGATCTCTGATACACTCCCCCATAATATCTGAACTGTTTAAAAGTAACCATGACAGGAAACATCCAGAAATGTGCGTTATTCCTGTGACGGTAAAGAGGAACAGAGCACTGAGCTTTGACTTCCCTATTAAGAAAGAGACATATATTTAATGAGTGGGAAAGCCTGCTCAAGCATTAGAAATTCAATGCTGGCCATTACTGCAGTGATGAAGCAAAGCTAATGGAGCAGGACTCCAGGTACGCTCATCTAAATGAAGAGGTGGAAGTAGCAGATTTTTGCCATTCTGAAGTGTCCATAATGGTTACATCTAATAGCCATGGGCTCAAATGAGATTATGACCGTTACAACGCAATTCAAAGGAAATACTTTGCCAGTGGGCTTGTAAGGACAATCTGAGGACAGAATTTCAAGAGTTGGTACAAAACATAAATAGGAACACAGTTAACATTCTATGTATTTATATACTATATATGTGGCTATGGAAACCTTGGAATTTTCTAAAAAGACATTTTCTTTAAGTAAAAGGTTTTTAATGAGCTCTCAGCTCTAAAATATTCAATCAGTTTGTAAAAATCCTTATACAGAAATCATGAATGACTGGGAAAATTTACGTAAGAGAAATTCATGGTGTGAGAAGTCTATATAAATAAAATAGGAATGGATAATATTTTAGTTTAAAGTGATTTTAAAAGCTAAAGTATTTTTCCATAGGCCGTCCTTCAGTTATGTAACAGATGTCCTTTAGATCCCTTTGGAATTCTGGAACAACAACAGAAGAACCGTCTCATAAACAAGGGTTTTTATCTGCCAGACAAGATGGCACAGTCCTTTTCTCTGAACTCACAACAGTCGTCTGAAGCCTCTTCCTGGCAAACAGTGCACTATGCAGCAGCTTTCCTTTCCATCGTAACATTTGCTCACAATGCAGGGATGGCAGCACAGGACCCTCAGGATAGGACGTAACCATTTTCAACACTTCCTCCAGCTTTGGGCCACAGAAGTCATTTTTGAGTGTTTTTAGAGAGCGGGACGGCGGGGAGGGGTGAGACTGAAAACAAACGGACCTGCTCGGACACTTTGATCTTCGTTTCCTGACAATTATTTACATATGTTTCTCACGAATCTTTTTTTCATTCTCTTGTGCTTGATTGCGGCTCGCTTCCCTCACTTTTCACCCTCAAACACAATACGATTTCTCTTTAAAAGATTCTGGCAGGAAGCTATAAAAACACCTCAGTTGCTGCTGTTGTTTGTTTGGAATATGGAATATTGTGGGGCGGTTTAGTGATGGTTTTCTGATAGAGCGTCGTACTTGAGTCACAGAATGATATGAACATTAATCATACTAAATTTGCTTTATTATGAGTTATCCTCTATCTTTACGGGATATATTTTTGAGTCAATATTGTAATAAAATATTAATGACAAGTAATAATAAAAAAGTAAAAATAAAAAGAAGTTAAAATAATTATTAAAATCATTAAATAATAAAATCTATAAATAACATGAAATTAATTACAAGTAGAGATTAAAAAATATAACAATTTAAATCATTTAAATATTAAATACGTTAATAATTCCAAAATATACAATTACAAGTAATGAAAATTACCTAAAAATAAAAATATTTAGTCAAATAAATATTTGAATGAATATTTAGCAAATATTAAAATAGATTAAATAGATTACCATACTATAACAAGTTACTAATGAATACAAAGAATGGTAACTATATTTTTACTATAATTAAAAAAATCAAGTTAAATAGCATTAATTTGTAAACTTTATTTTTCCTCCCTTTATCTGTTAAATGTTTAAATAAAAAATATTAACATATGAAATTAGTATTAGGGTAACTTCGATAATAAATAATCTAACAAAAAAGTTATCTCCCAAATTTTACGATGTGTGGCTCTTGTATATATTAATTTTAATATTAGATAAATATACTATATCCAATCAATTCCTCATGAAGATCCTGCTTCACTCTGAATATTGTCACATTACTAAAGTGAAATAGGTTGAAAATAGCAATTCACTTTGCTATTTAAACTAAAAAATGTTACTTAACATGCTAAAATTAAATGGCTAATAAAATCATAAAATCTGCAAAAGCGTTTTGACTTTAATAAGTTGTCCGACACCCTAACTATCATGTCAACATACAATTCAGTCAAACACATCCTTGCATTAGTATCCAAGATGCATTGTTTATTCAAAAATGCATGCTAACCTTCATCACCAAGTGTTTTTTGCTGAACTTTGCTGAAAACCCATCGTGGGGTATGAAAAGAATGATAAAGGGGCAGGGCAATCGGTAGCAGGACCTCCAGAGAGGGGCCATTAATCTGAGGCCTCCAGTCGCACCCGTAGCCTGACCGGCGTGACCACAGGCCCATTCCCTTGACCCGCGCACTGCAGCGATCTGCTGAAAAGGCAGGTGGTAAAATGGCCATTTTGAAGAAAAACAGGAATGATTGTGGCTTGTGTTGCTGGAGCAAAGCAAAAGGATGACATTTAAGACCCCCACTGCTGAGGGTCAATCCTTCACTTTCCTTTAGTCTCCAAAAGCTGAATCGGGATGCATTATGTGCATCAGAGCATGCTTCTACTGTGTGTGTGTGTGGTTGTGTGTGTGTGTGTGTGTGTGTGTGTGTGTATATATGTATAAACTAATATATTATAGTATCTAATATATAAGAATATAATATATAATATATATAATATATATATATATGGAAACATACCTACTGGTACATATGTACCATTAATGCACTAACATCTCTGTTAGATTATCTGCCTAAAGAACAAAACATAAGTTGCAATATTTGAAATATAAGTTTTATTTTTATGTTCTATTATATAATATATTTTTATTATTATCTTTTATTTTATAATTTATATTTTTGTTAAATACATTATAATATTTATATATAGATATATATATATATATATATATATATAATAATATATATATATATATATTTTATATTTTATTATAATATATATTTAGAATAAAATCGAATAGAAGTATATAATACTTATATATAACTTTAGAATAATATCTGTTCAACCTTTTCCTCATCTACAATAACTCATGTTTTGTTAATTTTTTAATTTGTGTAGCCTAAAGTGTAAATCCATATGTGAATATTTTAGTATTAGTTTAAAGACTAATTGTGGTCAATTCACAAGGCAAGGCAAGTTTTTTTGTATAGCACATTTCATACACAATGGTAATTAAGTGCTTTACATAAAAGAAAAGAAAATAATAATAGCAATAAAACAAGGATTTTAAAAACTTTGAAAAAAAAAAAAAAAAAAAAAAAAAAAATTGATTTAAGAGTTTTAAAATGAATTTAAGAAAACGATTATACATTTAATATAGTGCAATCAGTTCGGACATTGCACAGTGTTCATTCAGTAAATGCACAGCTAAACAAAAGAGTTTTAAATGTGACTAATGTTTTAGCACTTCTGATCTCTTCTGGAAGCTGATTCCCACTGCGGGTGGCATAATAACTAAAAGCACTTTCCCCTTGTTTTGTGTGAACCCTTGGTTTTTTTCTAACTGACTCGATCCTAATGATCCGAGTGGTCTGCTTGGTTTATATTCAGTGAGCATATCTGCTATATATTTAGGTCCTAGGCCATTGAGTGATTTATAAACGAGTAAAAGTACTTTAAAATCAATCCTAAATATAACTGGAAGCCAGTGTAAGGACCTGAGGACTGGTGTAATATGCTCAGATTTTCTGGTTCTAGTCAGAATTCTGGCAGCAGCTTTCAGGATGAGCTGCAGCTGTCTAATGGTCTTCTTGGGAAGGTTGGTGAGGAGACCATTACAATAGTCCTCCCTGCTGGTGATAAAGGCATGAACAGGTTTCTCCAAGTCTTGTCTGGAAACAAAACATCTAATTCTTGCTATGTTTTTTAGATGATAGTATGCTGAATTAGTTACAGCTTTGACATGACTACTGAAACTAAGGGCTGTCTCCAGATTCACACCAAGATTCCTGACTTGATTTTTAGTTGTTAGACCCCTAGAGTCAAGGTATGCATTCACCTTGAGAACTTCATCTTTGTTTCCAAATGCAATGACTTCGCTTTTTTCTTTGTTTAACTGAAGAAAGTTCCCGCACATCCAACTGTTAATTTCATCAATGCATTGGCAGAGGGAGTCAATGGGGGCTGTAGTCATTTGTACACAATCAAATTTGTTTCGACCATGTAATTATTGACATGATAATCTAATAATTTGTGAAAACATTTATAAACCATGTGTGGTTGGATTTAACCAGAAATTTTTTTTTATTTTAATTAAATTACCAATAAGACGAAATATTAATGATGATTATTTATGTCACGTGCCCTGTACATGTAGCAATATGCCTTTTGATATATATATATATATTATATATATATATGATATGGATATAATATCTATATATAAGTATGCCAACAGGCAGGCACAAGCTATATACACAAAAAGAGATCTACTTCCTGAAAATAGATTCACTGTGGCAACAAAAAAATCCCATCTTATCAGTTTTAATATTAATTACATGTATTTAGATGCATTTTAGGTAAATAGGTCGTCAATACAGTTCGTTGTTTATTGATTATATTATATACAATGTAATATGATATATAATAATTATTATTACTTTTTCTTAATTTAATACGGTTTTCAATAGATACATATAAAGAAACATACTTTAATTATTTTCAATAGTATGGAACACACACACAACACAAACATTTCATAACTATATATATAGATATATATAGAGTGTTTAAATATAATATAATTAAATAATTCATGATGGTTTTAAATGCAAAAACATTCACTCTTTAGATCCAGCCTCCCAATTTCAATCACCTGTCATCAATCAACATATTAAATCCTCATTCATTCAATTCTTTCCGCTCTTATTAGTGTGTTATGCCTATTCCAGCAGATGATCTGCAGTGTTTTTGGGGGGGATGGGGGCTCTTGGTCCACAGATGAAAGGCCTGCATCGGCGGAGACGGAGGCTGGCCATCGCGTGTTTGGAGGGAGCAGTTGGGAGTTTGATGACAGAACGGTCTTTGGGAATTTAAGAGTAGCTTGGAGTGGGCTTTTCCCTTTGGATGACAGCTCCAGGAAGGAAGGGCTTTCTTTTCAAAGGCTCTGGCTTTATTTATATTACACATTTTCATCGAAGGGCTCTTTCAAAGGGAGACGGCTTTTTTTCAGTTCCCTGCGTTTGTGTTTTATCACCAATCGTATGTTTGCTTCCAGAGAAGAGGCCTTTATTTCTTCACAACTGTCCGGCAGGAAACAAATATGCAGCAGAATTCGGTTCTTCATATTTCGCACGCATCGTTTCTCTCACGTACACACTTGCGAACAGTAAACACTGATTAGCTCTAGTCACAGCCCATCCGTCATTAGCCATTATTAGCCTAAGACACCTAAATGATAAATTAGCTGTCATTCAAGCAGCCACATCATTTAGGACTGTTTCATTGCTGACAAACAACAGTGTCAAATGACCGTTGCCCCCTCTGAGGGAATCACAGTCCCTCTGGACTAAACCAGCCAACGGATTTGGTGCTTAATAGTGAACAAGAAAAATCAAAGCGAGAGGCGTTCACCATCATTGCAGAATGAAAGCCCCGATGAGTTACTGTGCTTCAAATCCCTCCTGCCATCCATTGTTGTCCTGCTAAAGACTGATGAGCAGCAGTGTGTAATTGAATCATGTAGCACATGTCAAAACAGGAAATGAGGTCAGAGGAAATGAGTAATATGAGGAAGTCTGGTGACTTCTCTTCATTAGAGATGCAAGCAGGGTACAAACTGTACTTTTTGTCACAATTGCTAGCAACAAAAAAATGTAGTTTATGGTTAGCCAGTATTTTAGAATACATTTATATACTATATATTACAACTTTCCATATAAAAATATTTTACCCAACAAAATGGTATTTTGTCAGCAATTGCTTTTTAGATTATGTCTTCCTCAGACATTCACACATTAACTTTCATCACGCTCCTACTAACTACACAACTGGCATTATTTTAGGATTATTTCAATTCATTATTTTATATTGATAGTCTTTGAAGTCATTGTGTATCTATATTTGAGAGGAGCTCTCGCCAAAACGTTAAAATGTTAACTTTCAGATTGACTTCTGATGGGACATTTCCACTGAGCCCAAATTTGTTGTTGTGACAGACATTTTCTTCAGTGTGTCAGTGATTTGATTCGCTCACATTGCTTACATCAGTAAAGCTCAAGCAACTTGAGCCATGTATTATATTGCCGTTCCTAATAGTGACCAGCCAACTGGCTTTATTTACTCTCAGAAGCCAATTTTCACTCCCATTTGCCACTTGTAGAGCATTAATTTTGGACCTAGATGCAACTAATACTGTATAAAGTGTGAAGAACTGTTTAGACAGGATGATTGGGAATCTTCGTCCAGTTGGTATCTTTCACAGCTGCGCCTGCAGGTCAAAGGTCAGCCTTTCTCCGGCCCTGTGCCATCTAATGAGGAAACTAGAAAGACATACAAAGTTTGCTGTACTTTCAGACTTCAGACCCTTCAAACAGTCTTTTCCACACACCATCAATTAATAAATTAGGAAAAGGTGTCATTTGTATGGGACTCTTGAGAAATCAAGTGCAAGAAAACTTTTTTTTCTCTCTCGCCGTCATGTTGTTCTTCTTGTCAGTGCTTCATTAATGTTCTCGGGGTAAATCACGTCAAGAGTGTGCATGTGAAAGCTGTCAGGGTGTAGATGTATCTATTCATCACCTCGGGGAGCATGTGTGACTAAAGCGAGACCCGTGGGTAATCTTGACGGAGGGGATGTCTGGCAAGCCTTGTAAACAAGATGTTAATGTCTGATAAGAAAAGCTGATGCCTAATGACAAATTGCTAATAACGGCAGGAGACTACAGAGAGCGAGAAAGTGTATTGATTATCCTTATTACCCAAAGCATTCATCTCGGGAGATGAACGGGCTGGGGAGAAGCAGGAGGAGGAGGGAAATTAGCCTGCGCTTTCCCCCGTTGACGGACTGATTGCTCTGGGGGCCCTGAATAGGACAAATGCGTTCACACAAAAACCCATAAACCTCAACCTTCTGCCTGCAGGATGAGGAGGCAAACAGACTGAAGATGACCAAGTGAAAATATCCTTGTGTTTTTGGTCGCCTGTAGAGACACCCTTGTGAAAAAGAAGTGCACTTATGTTGTTTACTTCAAATTATTAAAATGATTAAAATCTTAAAATTATGTTTTTGCAAATAGTATAATATTAATTAAATAAAGGCGTACTTTCGTGACTGCTTTTTTAAAAGTTTAACTCCGTAAAAATGACAAAAATCAAGATTTACTTTAAAGTACATTTTAAACTATTATGTTTGAGTAACCTTTTGTCGTGCTTTAGATGAGTGCACTTAGTATGATGTGTTGACCTAAATCCTAAGCATGTAAGTACTTGATGTATAATTTTAACTGTAGTGCATTATTCAGTGTTACAGTACCGTTAAATGTCTCTGTATATATTTGCAATACTAGAATAGATATGTTTTAAATATAGATTATGGGGAGTGTGTTAAACCTTAAAATATTAGGTTTTCATGTTAATTTCATTTTTAGACCGTGATTATAGATATTTACATTTTTATTTAAATAAAACAATTATTACAAATGAATTTAATATTTAATATTTAAATCTTTTTGTCCAACTTAATGGGTTGTTAGTGTATAATTTTGCATTATTTTATATTTCCTATTTTGTAAATGACATTATATTTTCAAAATATAAACATTTAATTTTTTAAAATGTAATATTTAATATCCAATAATTTTTTATCATCAGCCAGCCAACCAGCGTACGAAATTAACTTTTTATTACCATTGGCAATGGCTGGTGACTTAATAAATATTGTACTATGAATTGTGAATTAACAAAACTTTTTGCATTATATTATTAATGTGTTGTGTGTGTGTGTGTGCGGAAGACAAGAAGATAGAGAGCGGAGAGAGAGAGGAGAGAGATTACATTATAACATTTTAATATAAAATATATAGGTAGGTAGGTAGGTACAACATACACATACTACAAGAATTGGATTTGTCTAGCCATTTTTATATATGTATAGATATAATAGTTAAAGGTCATTGTGTCATCATGAGCTAGTCTCCAAAAACATGAAGAAAAAAAGTTCCAATAGAAGTAATTACGATAATGATATACTTAAGTCCTACTTAAAAAGGGCAAAAAAAGCACTCTTACGCTTAACTATAATTGCACAACATACTATAATTATAGCCTATAAATTTTAAATATAACCATTTTTAATTTAATTGTAAATAACATGCAATTGTGTCCAAAAACATTACATTCAGCACACGCTTAAGTATATTCTTCCATGAAGTATATTATTTCTGTAATTAGTATTATTTTTTAAATTATGCTAGCTCTAAGTGTACTTCTTCTTCACAAGGGTAAGTGTCACTGCCATCAGGAATGAAAGAGAGAGAAGGTTTGGCTTTTCTGTCTTGCCACAACTAAAAAAGCTTGACTTTCCCTGGGTTCGTGCCACTATTACTCATAAACCCTGGTTGGAAAATGCTTAGTTAATGGTGACCACCCTCAGAAGTCTTGGAGTCATAGTTTCAATAAATTTTGCATTAATTTTCAGTTTCGAAGTTGGTGTTCTGGTGTGACTCGGTCGCTCAACCATATCAGGTTTCTAAAGTATCTGCATGAGATGGGAAAAAAAGGCTTTTTTTTCTTTTTTTTTTGATGGTTAATCCACAATTACTTCTTTTCGTCTGAAGTGCTGACTTCTCCAGAGAGGACCGGAGAGGGCTGTCTAGGTCACCGTAGGACTGCCCATCTAAGCAGCGCAAAAAATGAGGTCAATCTTTTTCTGCTGTTTCACCAAAAACCGTCCCGGGTCGAGTCGGAGACATGGGGATCCAAACCTGCTTTTGTTTCAGGGACAACTGTGTGCAAGAAGACAAAGATGCAAGAAAGAAAACGTATTTTCTAAATTAAAATCATTAGTTAGGACTCTTTTATGGACATTTGTACCCAAGGTCTGCATGACAGTGTCTGTTCAGATCATTTAGATGTAATGTTTTATTGTAACTTTATTCATTTAAAACTAAAACTAGCATCCCTTACGAAAATGAACCATGGTTTACTACAAATAAAACCAAAAAAACATGCTTACTATAGTTAAACCATGGTAACCGCAAATTAACCATGGTTTTGCTACACTAAGCATAGTTTGACCATGGTATTTGTTGTAAAACTGTGGTTATACAAATGTAATCAATACGCTAAAAAAACATGGTTACTAAACTTTTACTACAATAAAACCATGGTTAATTTTCGTAAGGGATACTATTTCCCATGTTTATTACTATAATATACTGATATTAATTAATATAATAAAAGTTATTAAGTAATTTTTTTCAGCAAACAGTCCCTGAACATTTGCTAGGCCTACGTGTTAATTCCCATAAAGTCTTTCTTTTTATTTAATGATCTTTCTGGCATCTTTTATGTATTTTATTCGTGTAAACCAACATATTCAGTTGAGATGATCTTCTGCTGAACAGCTTCGGGTTGTTACAGCCTCATCTGGGGGTTGGACTGTAATAATGGCGCCTAATTGGGTCAAGCGATTAGTCAACAGAAGAGACAGACGGCTGCACGTGAGTGTCCTGCGTAATACTTGGTTATAGATCTGCTGTTGGAATTATTACTTGCTGCTAAGCAGGAATATTTCGTTTTCTGCCTATTTCTAAGTTATATTTTTGTTTGCGTTTGTATTTTTGATTGCACTTTTTGGTAATTATAATAACTGCCCTCGGCTAAGAAAGAGCGCGTGTAATTTAATTGCTCCCTTCCTGCGTTGAAGTGCGAACTGTAGTTTCGATTGGAGGAATTGCCCTGCTATAGACTTTTGGCTGTGCTAATTAGAAGGCGGCCACAGCTGTTTTTCACTTTAGTGTCTTAGACTGTGTATTTATCTGATGTCTGTGCGCTAACGCGGAAGCATCAGCGGAAGCGTTCAAGCCTCCTTGTGTGAAGACCAACAAGGGTAAAGACCTGCGACTTTACCTGCCCGACTTCACCGAGCAACGAAATCGCCAAGGCACTTAAGTATTTTGTTTTTTTTTTTTTTTGCTCTTCCCTGTACACGCTCTCCTTTTCTGTCCTCTCTTTTCCACCTCTGTCATGTGTTTCCAAAACATTCCGGTTGTCTCGCACCAATGCTCTAACATCACTCGCAGACGGCAACGCAATCTTGCTAATCTGCATCCTATCTCTACATCTTCTACTACACCTCTTTCTTTCTCTATGTGTCTCTGGAATTGTCAGTCAGCTGTCAACAAAGCAGACTTCATTTCTTATTTTTCTTTAAACTCCACACTTAGCATCTTGGCCTTTGACTGAGACCTGGATTCATCCAGAAGACTCCCCAGCTGCTCTGTCTAACAACTTCTCATTCTCTCACACCCTTCGTCAGGTTGGGAGGGGTGGGGGCACTTGTCTGCTCATTTCTAACAATTGGAAATGCTCAACCCACTCTCCCCTTTGCAATTATAACTCATTTGAATCTCATGTTATCACTATAACAGCTCCTTTAAAACTCCAGGTTGTGGTAATTTACTGCCCTCCTGGGCAATTTCTATCCGCCTTCCTAGAAGAGATGATGGGCTGCTGTCCTCATTCCCGGAGGATGGCAGTCCACTTTTAGTCTTTGGCGACTTCAACATTCATCTGGTCAAGCCTTATGCTACAGACTTCCATTTACTCCTTGCTTCATTTGATCTCAAACACCTTACCATTACAAGCACGCACAAATCAGGCAACCATCTTGACTTAATTTACACACGCAATTGTATCGCAGACAACATTCTGGTAAAATCCCTACATATCTCTGATCATTTCTTGATTACATTTAAACTACATTTTGCTACCTTTGTGCCACCCACCCCCAGACCGTTTACTTTTAGACGAAACCTACGCTCCCTTTTCCCCTCCCCTCTTTCCTCCGTTTTATCCTCCTCTCTTCCCTCACCTACCCTTTTCTCATCTCTGAATGTGAATGCAGCAAATGACACTTTATGCTCTACTTTAACCTCTCGTCTAGATGATATTTGTCCTCTCTCCCCCAGGCCAGCACGGGCTGCCCCCTCGAACTCCTGGTTATCCGTTGTTCTTCGTGAACATCGGACCAAACTCCGGGTAGCTGAGAGAAAATGGTGCAAATCAAAAGATCTGTCAGACCTGAGTATGTGTCAGTCTTTGCTTTCATCTTTCTCTGCTAAACCTACTGCCAGATACTGCCAAATCTTCATATTTCCACAACAAGATAATCAGCTCTCCAGACACACGTAATCTCTTCAAAAACTTTCCATTCTCTCCTCTGTCCACCTCCACCACCTCCTACCACTTCTATAACAGCTGATGATTTTGCCACATTCTTCACAGACAAAACCAGAACAATCAGTAGCCAATTCTCAGCCCCATACACACAGGACTTCAAACCAACCACACCCTCTGTTAAAACTCCCATCTTCTCCTTCTGTCCCATCACTGAGGCAGAAGTATCAAATCTTCTGCTCTCCAGCCATCCTACAACATGCCCTCTAGACCCAATCCCCTCACACCTCCTCCAAGCAATCTCTTCTTCACTTTTACCAACACTCACACACATCATCAATACATCTCTCCTCACAGGCACCTTCCCCACTGCATTCAAGCAGGCTCGGATAACCCCACTGCTCAAAAAACCTACATTAAACACTTCACTTACAGATAGCTACAGACCTGTCTCTCTCCTTCCATTCATAGCGAAAACCCTCGAAAGTGTTGTTTTCAACCAGATATCATTGTTTCTTTCACATAACAACAAACTGGACGCTAACCAGTCAAGTTTCAGGAGTGGCCATTCAACTGAGACAGCGTTACTGTCAGTTACGGAAGCCTTGCGAATGGCAAAAGCTGATTCCAAATCATCAGTCCTTATTCTGCTGGATCTTTCTGCTGCTTTTGACACTGTCAATCATCAGATCCTCCTGTCTGCCCTCTCTTCAATGGGCATCACAGGGATTCCACTTAGCTGGTTTCAATCCTATCTCACTGGTAGGTCTTTCAGGGTGTCTTGGGGAGGGGAGGTATCCAAAGCACATCAACTTGTCACTGGGGTTCCTCAGGGATCAGTTCTTGGACCCCTCCTCTTCTCCATTTACACTACATCACTGGGTCCTATCATACAGGCACATGGCTTCTCCTACCATTGCTATGCTGATGACACACAGCTCTATCTCTCATTTCAACCAGATGATCCAACGGTAGCTGCACGGATCTCAGGCTGCCTGGCAGACATCTCGGCATGGATGAAAGAATATCACTTACAGCTCAACCTGGCAAAGACTGAGCTTCTTGTCTTCCCTGCCACTCCAACTCTACAGTATGATTTTTCCATCCAGCTAGGTTCTTCTACAATTACCCCATCAACTTCGGTCAGAAATCTTGGTGTAACTTTTGATAACCAGCTGACCTTCAAAGACCACATTGCAAAGACCGCTCGATCTTGCAGGTTTGCATTGCACAACATCAGAAAGATCAGGCCCTTTCTAACGGAGCATGCTGCACAACTTCTTGTCCAGGCCCTTGTCATCTCTAGGCTGGACTACTGCAATGCTCTTCTGGCTGGACTCCCATCAAGCACAATCAAACCTCTACAAATGATTCAGAATGCAGCGGCACGACTGGTCTTCAACGAGCCCAAAAGAGCCCATGTTACACCTCTCTTCATCTCCTTGCACTGGCTACCGGTTGTGGCTCGAATCAAGTTCAAGACATTGATGCTTGCATATAGAACAGCCACAGGCTCAGCACCCGCCTACTTCCACTCACTACTACGAATTTACATCCCCTTCAGAAGTCTGAGATCCGCTAGTGAGCGACGCCTCGTGGTATCACAGAGAGGCTCAAAATCACTTTCCAGAACATTCTCGTTCACCATTCCTGGCTGGTGGAACGATCTTCCCACCCCTATCCGGAATGCTGAATCCCTGACAATTTTCAAGCGACAGCTGAAAACTCATCTCTTTCGAAGCTACTTGACTTCATCATAAAAAAAAAAAAAAAAAAAAAAAAAAAAAAAAAAATTATTTATTCCTTCTCTTTCTAGCTTGTACTTATTTGAACAATGTCTAAGAACTTGGTATTACAACCACTTCTTGTGTCTGTTTGGCTCTTTAAGAAGATTCGCTTTATGTATCCCCCAATTGTAATTCGCTTTGGATAAAAGCGTCTGCTAAATGACTAAATGTAAATGTAAATGTACATGAATCGATAACCAATTTGTCTTACAGTAAATGTGCTAAAGTATTTATGAATTATTTGATTCCCCGCTCCAAATAAAACAAACTCGTCTGAAGCGCGTCGTAGAGGTCAGCGTAATGAATAGCTTTATTGAAATCAACTGATATAATGCTTGCCGAGGAAGAAAAGTAGAAATGGGCGAGCGGATCAATTTTCGCTTGCATAACTCAACGGCGCGCAGCGCACTTTAACGAGCCTGTTGCCGTGAAGCGGTCCGGCGGGGCGCGCATGCGCGCTGTGGAGAGTCTTCAGGTGGAGAGGCGCACTCAGTGCACACAGCTGTATTGTGATGCGGTGAGACAGATGTATTGTGATGGACTGAAGGTCAGGCCTCATTGTGTGACGCTCTTGTAATAACGGGACTGACAGACAGCGCTGCAGCTCGTGTCGGTTTAATCTCTACGGCTCCCAGCAACAATCCAATCAACCCCTAGTACACACGTCTCTCATTCATCACGACAAACCACGATAATTGTGGCCTTTAGAGGGGTACTG
Organism: Sinocyclocheilus anophthalmus; assembly: GCA_018155175.1. NCBI lineage: Eukaryota > Metazoa > Chordata > Actinopteri > Cypriniformes > Cyprinidae > Sinocyclocheilus > Sinocyclocheilus anophthalmus. The sequence continues at coordinate 22,997 of JADLZN010002132.1, read as the reverse complement.
AGGCGAAATTTTGAGTATTGTATATCACATATAACATCGTTTATCAATATATATATTATATTATAAATTATAATTCAATAAAGAGCAAATTTCTAATTTCTACATTTTGATAATCCGATTCGAGAACTATGTAGTATTATACGGAATTCATTATGTAATAATATAAATTAGGTTATATTAATAATAGTTTCATTAATTATAATAATTAAATTATGTATATATAATTTTATAATAATAGTATTAAACTTAATAATCTATAATATAATACAATCAAATAAACTTTAAATTATATATCATAATTATTTGTATAATAATAAATATAAAACAAATATATATTTTGTAATTTGTAATATAAAATAATTTATATACAGTGGGGAAAAATAGTATTTAGTCAGCCACCAATTGTGCCAGTTCTCCCACTTAAAAAGATGAGATAGTCCTGTAATTTTCATCATAGGTATACCCCAACTATGAGAGACAAAATGAGAAAAAAAATCCAGAAATTCACATTGTATGATTTTTAAAGAATTTATTTGCAAATTATTGTGGAAAATAAGTATTTGGTCAATAACAAATTTTCATCTCAATACTTTGTTATATACTCTTTGTTGGCAATGACAGAGGTCACACGTTTTCTGTAAGTCTTCACAAGGTTTTCCACACACTGTTGCTGGTATTTTGGCCCCTTCCTCCATGCAGATCTCCTCTAGAGAAGCAATGTTTTGGGGCTGTCGCTGGGCAACACGGATTTCAACTCCCTCCAAAGATTTTCTATGGGGTTGGGATCTGGAGACTGGCTAGGCCACTCCAGGACCTTGAAATGCTTCTTACGAAGCCACTGCTTCATTGCCCGTCGGCGGTGTGTTGGGGATCATTGTCATGCTGAAAGACCCAGCCACGTTCATCTTCAATGCCCTTGCTGATGGAAGGAGTTTTTCACTCAAAATCTCACGATACCTGGCCCCATCATTCTTTTCGTTTACACGGATCAGTCGTCCTGGTCCCTTTGCAGAAAAACAGCCCCAAAGCTTGATGTTTCCACCCCCATGCTTCACAGTAGGTATGGTGTTCTTTAGATGCAACTCAGCATTCTTTCTCCTCCCAACACGACAAGTTGAGTTTTTACCAAAAGTTCTATTTTGGTTTAATCTGACCATATAACATTCTCCCAATCCTCTTCTGGATCACCAAATGCTCTCTAGCAAACTTCAGACGGACTGGACATGTACTGGCTTAAGCAGGGGGACATGTCTGGCACTGCAGGTTTTGAGTCCCTGGCGGCGCAGTGTGTTACGGATGGTAGCCTTTGTTACTTTGGTCCCAGCTCTCTGCAGGTCATTCACTAGGGTCCCCCCGTGTGGTTCTGGGATTTTTGCTCACCGTTCTTGTGATCATTTTGACCCCACGGGGTGGATCTTGCTTGGAGCCCCCAGATCGAGGGAGATTATCAGTGGGTCTTGTATGTCTTCCATTTTCTAATAATTGCTCCACCGTTAACAAAACCAAAAAAAAAAAAAAATTGTATTTCTTCACACCAAGCTGCTTACCTATTGGCAGATTCAGTCTTCCCAGCCTTGGTGCAGGTCTACAATTTTGTTTCTGGTGTCCTTGACAGCTCTTTGGTCTTGGCCATGGTGGAGTTTGAGTGTGACTGTTTGAGGTTGTGGACAGGTGTCTTATATACTGATAACGAGTTCAAACAGATGCTATTAATACAGGTAACGAGTGGAGGACAGAGGAGCTCTTAAAGAAGAAGTTACAGGTCTGTGAGAGCCAGAATCTTGCTTGTTTGTAGGTGACCAAATACTTAATTTTACAGAGGAATTTACCAATTAATTCTTTAGAAATCCTACAATGTGATTTTCTGGATTTTTTTTCCCTCATTTTGTCTCTCACTAGTTGAGGTATACTATGATGAAAATTACAGGCCTCTCTCATCTTTTTTTCTCATCTTTTGCACAATTGGTGGCTGACTAAATACATTTTTGCCCCACTGTAATTCGCTTAATTATTATATACTATATCTAACTTATTATAACTATAATAATGATAATAATGCTATATAATTATAATCATTACTACAAAAAAAGTTGAGGAGCAATTGATACATTTTTATTACAGATACAGATTAGAGGCATTTTCATAATCTGGAATAACATGCATGATATAATATAATTTATTTCATTAATATAATAATGACTGTGTAATAGAACATTTTATATATAGCCTAAGTTACTGCATTGGATTAAAAATGACCAAGTCAGTTTTATTTGTATTATTTGGAATAGTCTTTCACAATTAGAACAGAAACTAGCTTTAAAGGGGTCATATGATGCTACATGCACTTTTACAAGTTGTTTGAACTGAGATGTGTGTTGGAAGTGTGTGTACACAACCACCCTATAATGATAAAAATCCACCCAGTGTTTTTTTTTTTTTAAATCTGGTTAAATGTTTTCCCCTTTCTCAAATCGAGCCGATCTCAGATGCCTGTCTGTGTGACGTCACACAGACAGGCCCCTCCCACGATAGTTTGATTGACAGTAGCGTTTCAGCACAGACTGGACTGATGTCTTATCTTAGACCCGCCCTGAGTGAGCTGTCATCAGTCCGCCATTGTTTCACCACCGGAGCAGAAGTAGACAAGAATGACTCCTAAGCGATTGAGGAGTTCTGTTGTTGGATCTAATAATGAACATAACAGTCTTCATTTTACTCCCGACATCTGAGCCACTGAACTCGTTGTGGATTACATTGTTTCTGAAGGGAATGCTCCCCCGATCTACATAAATGCGTCTATGTTCGCGTGAATCATTCATGATCCAGCCTCATCTACAGAAGAAGTGAGTATAATGTTTTGTAATGAATCTTTGCAAATCGGCTTTACTATTAATGTGCTAATTAGCAAGTTTCACAAAGAATGCGGCTAAAGTAAACAGTCCCTCAAAGAGCAGCTCGGAAGAGAGGGGCGGAGTCATCAGAGCTCATTAACATTTAAAGGAAAAGGCTACAAAAACGGCTTGATCTGAAGAAAGAAAACCAAACTATGTTACAGACTTTTCATTAAGACCCTAAAGAATCATATCAACTTGTGGAAAATGGGCATCCTATGACCCCTTTAAGTAAATATATAGGGTCCATTTTCATTCCATGTTGACTTTAAGAACTTATAACTGAGTCAACTGTTTGTTATACATTTAAAAATAGCTTTACAAGCCACCGTGAGGATAGGCTTTCCTTAGAAGAGACATTTCAGCGTCTGTTTGCAATCAGTAGCACAAGTCACTTCAATCATGTGATGTCATCTCGCGTTGAAAGTGCTCAACACGTGGGAGGTATTGAGGCGGGAAACATGTTGAACAAGCGCCTTCCTCGCTGTGGTCTAGGAAATGTGGGAACAGGATGGGCAGCCGACCACCCCATCAAAACACTGTGGTCAGCCACCACTTATGCTGCAGGCAGAAAATAAAGGAGGCCACGGGGAACGCTCGAGGTGGCTCTGTGTTTAAATAAAGCCTTTCGATAAGACGACTAACGTGCCGGTGTTGTTGTTGAAACCATCCCAAGTCTGACCCTAAAACTTGGCCAGTCAGAAGCAATCACTTTCTGTCTTTTATTGACGCGGGTTTAGGGGTTTTCTCTCCCGTCGTCAAGCGTTACAGCCCACCACCGCCGTCCAGCTGTGATATTAACTTAAAACGATTAAGGTGGGACCACACGGGCAGTCCTCAGACCAGACTTTGCGATGCAGAGATGAAAAAGGTTAATATTTTTAGGAGGATGTCGGGCGAAAGATTTACTTCATCGTTGTAAAGCACATTTAAGTGCCACCTATGTAGAAAATGATTTTGATATATATCATTTGTATCCAATTATGGAAAGGGAGAGTTTTTGGCGACGCCATATTAATCATGACTCCCGTGCGCACTGAAAAGAGCTCATAATGTTTCTCTTGTCCTCAAAAATTATATGAGAGATCAGTGGCTTGACTTTGATTTTTGTTTTTACCTACATTATAGCGATTCTCAATGTGTAAAAGTACATGATCCTTTAATATTATTATTATTATTTAAAGGAATTATAAATTAAAATGTAATAGAAATGTTAATTTTATAAATAATATTTATTATCCATTCGGGTCAAAGGTCAAATGTTCTCTATGGCCTCTTGAAGTGTGAAGATTACATTTAGATCTCTTTTATTTATTTAGATTTTTTATTTATAGTTCAATATTATTTAAATGTAATGATAAATAAAATAATTTTTTGAATTTGCCCTATATCGAATGTTCCATAGTGTTGGCATGCGATCAATTGTACATTATTGTACGAGTTAGTCCACTCAAGGCGAGTTAGTGAAGAACCCAAGTGCCGTTTAGTTACAGAGGTGATCAAACGACAAAGCTAGATACCCAGACTTGACTTGACATGAATAGGCTTGACGAGGCATAAACAGACTAGACTCGCTGACAGTGGGTTACAACATCAATACACGACCAGGCACATTGGGAACATGATGGCTACTTATAGCAGGCAAGGAGGGTCACAAGACAAGAACAAACCAATGGGAAACAAGACACAAGACTAGGACAACCAATCAGAACATGACAAATACACAAGGCAGAGAGACATGAGGCAAGGGAAGCATGACACTAACAGGGTGAAACAATACAAAATAAAAGACATGGAAAACATGAACATGAAGCAAAACACCACATTACATATCCCCCCCTTTAAGGGCGGCTCCAGACGCCCAAACAAACACAAACAAAACCCAACAAGTCAAGGAGGGTGGTGGAGTGGAGGCAGAACTGGGGAGGGACGGAGGGCCAGGCCCATTAAGCGGAACAGGAAGAGCAGGGAGCCATGGCGGGGCAGGCAGACTGGGGAGCCATGGCGGAGCAGGCAGAGCAGTTCGCCCGGTGGTGATGGCAGAGAAGACCATGGTTGAGCAGAGACAGTACAGACCACTTGACTGATATAGAAAAAGCAGAGAGTTCTTGATGCCTCCGTTGGCAGTTGAAGGACTCCCGTGATTCATTAACAGCCTCCATGTCCGTAACAGGACAGGCAGTGAATTCATGAACGGCCTCCATGGCCATTAACAGAAAGCAAATATTTGTGATCGCCTCCATGGCCGTGACAGGGCAGGCCAGTGAGTTTTTCGTGAACATACCTCCATGGCCGGTGACAAACAGTCTTGAGTTTCGTGAACAGCCTCTGTTGGCCATATAGGGCACAGCGAGTTTGTGACCACCTCCCGTGGCCGTGACAAGACAGTCTGTTATTCGTGAAGGCCTCTGTGGCCGTGACAGGGCCAGGCAGTGATTTGGAAGCATAAGCCACCCCTCTTGAGGTTCTGCAGCGGAAGCTACCACTTCTGGAGGCATTGTATTGGATTCATGGACAGGAGATGCCTTTGGAGCAGACTCATGGATAGGAGAGGCCTCTGAGACAGACTCATAGGCAGGAGAGGCCTCTGAGGCAGATTTGTGGACAGAAGAGGCCTCTGGAGCACAGTGTGCAGCCCACACACTCAAAATAGTGACCACCATTACAGGAAGGGCAGCAGAGTATGGCAGGACCTCTAAGGCGGCGGGGCTTTAAGCGCTGATGTCACTGGGATGCCTGCAGCTCGCACCGACATCAGAGATGGGTCCATCACGTTAGCTATCAGTCTTTTCAGTCTTGGCCCAAGCTCCGCGTCCGACTCTGGCGTGGCGGCCATCTTGGCCGGGGACTCAGGCGTGGCGTGAGCAGACTTTGAAATGGCGGCCATGTCATGACGAGACTCTGGATGATCAACTGCGACGTGACGAGACTCTAGAAGGGCGGCCATTTTGTGAAGAGACTCTTGTGTGGCGGCCATCTTGCAACGAAGCTCTTCAATGGCGGCCATATTGTAAAGAATCTCCTGATGTGTCAGCATGACGTGAGCAAGCTCTGGGTTGGCAGACGTGACGTGAGCAGGCCCTGGGGTAGCAGACATGATGTTAGCAGACTCTGGCTTGGCAGACATGATGTGATCAGGCTTTGACTTGGTAGATATGACAGTGAGTAAACTTTGACTTAACTGGCATGATTTGAGCAGGTCCTGGAGTAGCGGGCATGACGTGAGCAGGCTTTGGCATAGCAGACATGACGTGTGCAGGCTGTGGCTTGGCAGGCGTGACGTGAGCAGGCTGTGGCTTGGCAGGCATGATGTGAGCAGACCATGGCTTGGCAGGCATGACGTGAACAGGCTTTGGGGAAGTGGCATGTTCCTCCATGACACCCACAGTGAAGGGTGAATCAGCCAGCAACAAGGCAAATTCAATGTATTTTTCAAGAGTCCAGTGAGGAGTATTGCGTGGCATTAAACTTGATACATTTTTGTCCAAACCATAGCGGAAAATGTCCTTAAGGAATGTTTCATTAAAATCCACTTGGTGACAAAGTCCACAAAAGTCCTGAACATATTCCTCAATGGAGCGATTACCTTGACGAAGATGAACGAGACAATCTGCTGGGTTCATTTTGTGGGTCGTGTATTCTGTAACGAGTTAGTCCACTGAAGGCGAGTGTAGTGAAGAACCCAAGTGCAGTTTATTTACAGGTGATCCAAACATCCAAACAGACAAAGACTAGATACACAGACTTGACTTGACTAGACTTGACTTGACTTGACTTGACTAGGCATAAACAGACTAGACTCACCGACAGCGGGTTACAACATCAGTACACGACAAGGCACAATGGGAACATGATGGCTACTTAAAGCAGACAAGAGGGTCACAAGACAAGAACAAACCAATGGGAAACAAGACACATGACCTAGAAAACCAATCAGAACATGACACATACACAAGGCAGAGATGCATGAGGGCAAGGGAAGCATGACACATACACAAGGCAGAGAGGCATTATAGACATGGAAAACATGAACATGAAACCCAAACACCAAACCCCACATTACAATTATGCCTTTACACACATATTTAAATATCAAATATAAAATAAGCATTTTATATTTATATATTTATAAAAAAGTATTTTAATTGTAAAAATATATTTTAGATATTTAAGTTATCATCAAATAACAGTAATTTCAAAACTGAGTTGAGCAACGCTACAAGGATACTTAGTAATCCATAAGTAAATTACTAATAACATTACAAAAAAGAAAACAGATTAATTATTTGACAATTGATGTTAATGCATTAAATAATATTTATGTCTTATCAATTAGACAATGTAGATATGTACCCTTATACTTACCATATATATTAATATCAAATTAAAATGTACAGTATTAATAATTAATTACTTTAATTATTATCATAAAATAAACAGTTTTATATTGCAGTAAGGTCAAATGTACTCTATGCACAAGAACATGAATATAACTCCCCCTGCTTGAAAATGAGGGAAAACTATTATTAGCGGTAAATATTAATAAATATTACAAAAGTGATAAACTGCTGTTAATTTAAATGAATAACCATTTACATAATATTTAAACATTAAATTTCATTCCTGAAGGGGTGGAGTCCAGACTGATTTGGATCATTGTATTTGCATATGTTGTGATCGTGTTCTGCACGCCAGAGTAACACCAACAGATGTATACAAACACTAGCTTCTTTCCTGCTTCTGGTTGCTACGCGACACTTTCTGGCCTATTTACTTCCTTTCTGGACTATGGCTCATTTCCGTACAACGGTGCAAAAATAGCCGAGCCCTCTGCACCCGTCCATGTTGTTTCTTCCTCTCTACACTCCACGACATCGATCAAGCCTGTTTCTTGGCTTCCTATCTCTTCCTGCGGCCCACAGAAGAACCAGGAGGCTTGACCTGGTTTTGACCTTGTTTGATTTTCACCCGCCGTTTCCTATTGAACCGAGAGGAAATCTTGCATATTCACCTGTCGAGGCGATGATTTCTTCAAAGTTTCATAGAAAGGTTTCTCTACTATATGCTAGACGTGTTCCTCCACTTTCGCTTGAGGGAAACACAACACCTTAAATATACTGTATAAGAGTATCTACCTCAGCACTCCACATTAAATAAGTCCATGTGGGCCTCCTTTGCGTTTTCCAACCTTTATTTTGAAACCGACTCCTGCCAAGTCTGTCTTGTTGTCTCTAAATGTGTTATGCCTCGGTTCTGATTAATGTCGCTCTCCACCGCAGGATGATGTTTGAAACATGGTAATCAAGATGTAATCCCCAAATCCCTGTGTGGTCAACACGACCGAATCTGGACTTTCTCATCTGCCTTTTTTCTCCATTTATTTCATGAACCCCCTTGGAAACGAAGGGAGGCTTGGAGCAGAGCCATGCCAGGTTCTGCAAACTGTGGCATATGCACTTTTTCCCAAGCCACAGCTCGACCGGTGCAGATTAATTTCCACTTCTATATTTTTGCAGAAGGAGAAGTTAATAAACTACCACGACCGGTTTCAGCACATACTGTATGGACAGAACCATGCAAAATATACACGTCTTTGCTGTTGTAAGTGGCAGTGTTTTGCAAAGCAAATTGTCCGTGAAGGTTCTTGATCATCCATCTGATTCATTAATAGTATGTAAATTTAGAATTTGCCTTCAAACGTCTTCGAATAATGAATGAAGGAGAAATATACTATCAAACGTTTACACAACGTTGCACAAAGGTAATTTTTTTTTTTTACAAGGTGCACATCTCTAAGGAAGCTTTGCTTTAGTTCTCATCTCAAATATCTCCAGTGAACACAGTTGTTTGCCCTGTTGGTTTGCGCCGCAGATATTTCCTGAGGAAAACAGACTGGTTTAAATTCGCTCTGCCTAATATATCCAAACTCCATCCCCTACCACATCACGATAGGGACTCCCTTTTCCCATAAACTCAACTTGAGCGCCAATTGAAGAATCTCACGCTGAAATCAATTCACTAAAATGTATGAAAAATATCAAAAAATTATGGAACTTTAAAGAGGATTATTCATTTCAACATTAATATACTTCAATTTCCAAAATATACTCAATTACCATATTTACGAGTTCTTTGGAATTGGGCTGGTATAAAAAATGTGCAGTCTGATTTCAGATGGGGGTGAATTCAAACGTTTGATTTAAAGTAATCTCAGTGTCATGACAGCTGAGGTGTACAGTATCCCTTATTACTTTTAATGACTTTTATTTTTAGTATTGAATTGTTAAACAATATGTATAATCTTATTATAGCGGAAAAAATATGTAGAAAAGTAATAATAATAATAATAATAAAGTCATGAATTCACTAGTTAAATGTGTTTAATTTATAGACAAATAATATAATAGTATAAAATATATTATAAAAAATCTAAATAGTGGAACGACTACTATATACTAATAATAATAATATGTAATAACATACTATATTAAGATAATATAAAAAATAAAGAGAATAAATATTTATTTTACAAATAAATAAAATAAACAGAAATATTACTTTTCAAAGTTGATGCACTTATTATTATTTATTAGTATTATTATTAGACCAGGACTAATTAATTATAAAAAAACTATAATGTAAAAATCTAAACAGTGGAAATATAATAATCAAAATAATAAATAATACAATCAACATTAAAGTAATAAATATTTTTATAATTGTCCTTTTTAAAATAAACTTTTATGAGGTAGTTTATTTATATTTATGGAATATTATTGTGCTTGCTGTACACATTATTATTAGTAGTGGGATATTATTAAAATAAGTAAGTATAAAGTAGTATAATAATAATAAATTATTGTAAGAAAGAAAACAAATCTGAATATGAACTTTAAGTTATTCAAATTAGCCCTAATGTAAATATTTTAAAAAACAATCTGTCAAATACATTTTAGCCACCTCAAAATATGCAAATCTGTGTTTGTGAGATTCACATTTGTTGAAAATACTACTGCAGGAAACTGTATGAGGTTATTTCAGTCTGAATCCTTCCCTTAGGAGTCATTAAAAACCTTTAAAGGCTGTTACTTTATGTATTATTCTTATCTGCTATTACTAGCACATCTGGTCGTATAGATGAAAAGCACAGCACATGTTCAACGTGAAATGGTACACTACACCTATAACTGTCAGAAACATGCCCTCAATTTCTCAATTTTCTCATCAAATGGAGAGCCATTACAGTGAAATCACAAAGTAAAATGCAAGATATACATTATGCCACAACTGTTTTTTTTTACAAATCATGTGATGAAACTGGAGTAATGGCTGCTGGAAATTCAGCTTTACCATCAAAGTAATATATTAAAGGACATTATTAAAAATATAAACAACAACAACGATGATAATAATAATAATAATCATAATAATAATAATAAATAAATAAAAATAATAAAAATTTAATTGTAATTATATTTCACAATATTACTGCTTTTAACTGTATTTTTCTTATCGAATAAAAGCAGCCTTGGTGAAGGACTTTTTGCAAAAAACATTTTAAAAATATCTTTATTTTCTTCATGCTTTCTGCAGGAGTTAATATCATAAATCAATAGGGAAATAGTTGTAAATAATGACTATGACTCAATTTTAAAATGCATCATGCAGCATAGTAGTGCAGATATTGTCTGGTTCAACTGGCTATGTGGTTAGTGAATAAGACATACGTTTTTTGCTAACATTTCTGGCTAAAAACAGAGGGTTCCTCCCTCTGTTGTTTCTCTCTCTTCTCTCAGGCCAGGGGTTGGGGACGAAGTCAGGCAGCTGGTGATCGCTCCTGACAGGCTGTGCGTCTACTCAGCCTGGGAGAAAAGGTGAAGAGTGAACCTAAAGATCAGAGACGGCGCAAGCGCTTGTTTCTCTCTCATAAAAATGCCAGCCGCCTTTGCCGTCTCCATCAGTATCCACCTCCGCCTGCCGTTCACAGTCACACAGACATGGCTAGCCTTAATGGGGGCCTGAGTGCTCCAAACAAACCCTGGCTCCAGTCCAGTCCCTGTCACCCACAGCTGCCTTCCAGTTGAGTGCTACTAAAACACAAAGCTGAGAGGAAAGACAAAGACAGTGCAGAATGATAGGACATACGTCTATATGGAGGCACACCATCTATTTTCACTAATGTCTTTCCTATAATCAGTGTTGGGAGGGCTAATTTGGACATGTAACAAGTTACAGGCTAACACTTTATAATAATTTGTACAAGTCATTTGTATGCGAGTTTATGAGTGTCACTCGAACACAAATACGCTTCCCGTTTAAATGCAAATTAGAGAGGCATATTACTTGTACAGTAATATGCAGCGCTTTAATCTATCGGGTCTCTGATTAATTCTTCTATTTAGATACAGTTCTGAGTCAACAGAAATACAGTGCTGAGTGGCTCACGATCTGCATGGAGTTTAATACCAAATTAGCTTGGTGGTTCAAAACCTGAACTGTTTCAACCCAGAAAGGGGAAATGGAGGGTTAATTGGCTGCTCTACTGCAGATTTGCGTGGGACGTAATAAGGTTAAATCTGTAAATATCTCGATGACTTCATGCTTTGATGCCTTGATGACCCTCTGGACAAGTGAACCCTTTTCACTAATGTCTTTCATATAATCAGTGTTGGGAAGGCTACTTTGGAACTAACATGTTAACCGGGTAACACTTTATAATAACTTTCAATAATAAATCATTAACAAACATTATATAATGCTTAATGGATCTTTAGTTAATATATATTCAAAGAGTTAGAAATGTGAGAAAATGTGCTAAGTTAAAAATGCTTACAAATGTCATTAAACTTTCAATTTGATATGATCAAGCACTTATTCAAAATCTTCAAATGATTTTAACAGATGTTATAAAATGATTAAAAGCTTGATGCTTAATGCACAACACTTTTGCTGCTATTGAGGTGTGATATGGGTAAGATTAGGGACAGGTTTGGTCGTATGGGTAGGTTTAAGGGTTGGTTAAAAGGTCAACAGTGTACAGTACAGGGGTCAGTTTGATTATTATAAAGGAGCACGGTTCAATCTGTTTATATTATATTGTTTTGATAAATTAACAAGTATTTTCCTTTAAAAAATGTTTCCCCTGTTTATTTATGATTCAAGGAATATCCTGTTTAATGATATACTGAAGAGTAGTATACTAATGTGAGTGTTGAGGCAATATTTTTTTTTCATATCATATGAACTGAAAATTTACTGACATTTGTAAGCATTTCAATTTACAATAAATAATCACATGTTAACCATTAGCTAATATTTAGTAAGATCATAGTAAACATTAACAAGACACATTATTCTCAATTATAGCGATGTGAATATATATGAATAATGATCTTTTATGCATATATAATGTTGTTAATAATTTTAATGAAGTTTATTATAAAGTTGTGACCCTATTTCAATTACTTTATTAAAGTAATGTAACTGATTATTTGATTACTTTTCTAAATTTCTAGCGACTGTTTTCAATGTTCCTTAGCACCACTTTTTAGTTAGTGATCATCCGAGGTTATATACAGATTTAAAATCACAACAAGATATAGTTTAATAGCTATGATACGGTTTTTGAAATCAAATCTTTGGATAGCAATGACAGCAAACACTGGCATCTAACAATGCCTTGAAAAAAACATATACATAAACACAAATAGGAAATAAAAGAGTTATCGAATATGTATGTGTCTTATTCTGTGTCCTAAACTCCTGAAACATTGCCGTCTCATATTTAAGAGCAGTCAATGCAATCTGGGAAATAATTCAATTAAATCTAAATGTGTGTATGTGTGAAAATATTAGATGTAACCCCCTTTGTAATCGTGTAAACATTTTCATAAGTAACTGTAATTTTATTAAACTTTTTTCTTAGTAACTGTAACAGATAACAGTTACATTTATTTTGTAATTAAATTTACATATTGCTGTTACATGTAACATGTTACTCCCCAACACTGCATATAATACACCAATTTTACTTTTTTTTCACACCCTCATGTTCTGTTAATGGTTATTATGGTTACATAAAACTAAAAGCATAAAACACACTTTGTTACATATAAAAATAAATAAGAACCTTTATCTGAAATAAATAAATAAAAAAAGTTAAACTTTTTAAGACCGTTGCCAGGGCAACCTCCATTTTTATTAGTTTAAACTGATGTACTTTAAAAAAAAACACAACATAGTTACTAAAACTTTAAATAAAATTTCAATATAAAAACAAAAACTAATTCAAAATATTCATAAAAATATACATATCTGTGTAAACAGAAACAACGTGACTATAACAGATAAGTAATATAAACACATAATCGGATAAGTCATATAAACACACACATAAACACACACATAATACAGATATATATATATATATCCTTTTGATGCAAAATAGAGGGTTAAAAAACTTTAAATTATATCTACCTCCTTTCAATAAATTGATAATTAAATGAAAAAAATTAAAATCTAATTAAAAATGCATTTATTTGCAAACTTAAGTTTAAAAATAATTTCACATTCTTCAGTAGAATCTCGGAGACACCAAACATAAAAACAATCGAGCGAATAAACAGAACATGAGAGTTGATAGAGCAGTAATGGCACTGACTGGCATTTTTTTTGAGACCACATTTTAGCGAGACCATATTAAGTGACATGTCAGAGTCATTTTCTGTATCTGATGCAACTCTATTAGAGAAAATACAACTGAGACAGCTGGTGGACGAGTTATTGAACAATATCTGGGTGGGAGAGAGAGGGGCATGAGTGTGGTTGGTGGCAGCTACTCGGTCTCTTGAGCAGTGTGACCGATTAGTGCAAAGCCTCTAACTCTTTAATGCACTTTCTGCCAGCCTCTTCTGCTTCACTCACAGTGTGTTCTTACAGCACTTACTCTCTGAGAACCACAATTTAAAGAAAAATACAGGGTGGAACTAGAATTACCATCAGGAAAATTACTATATCATGAAAAGTGGTCTTTTTATGACAGTTGGTTGGAAAGAAAGACTTGAAACATAAGATGACTTGGTGACAGCAGGAAAGCCATTACAGAGGTGAGGCAAACTACATTATGATTTACAAAGACATTTGTTCTTATTTAGAATAAGAAAAAAAGGATACATTTTGACTTTCAATTATTCAAAAGAGGCTATAAGAGAGACACTGAAAGAGAGAGCTAGTGAACGAGGGTTACGGTTAGGGTTAGGGTTATTTACATGATTCTTAAGATGGATGTATTCTCACATCAGGACAAGCATGCACTAATACAGTGCAAGAAACAGTTTTTGTCTTGTTAACATTCATTTTTATTTATTATGTTTTTAAGGCTTGCAGATCACAGTGGCTTTATCGCTATTTGCTCAGAGCTCAGCAGTTCACACTTCTTTCCTGATGTTGAGCTGTGAAAAACATTTATGCAGAGATAATGTAACATTTAGAAGGAAACTGAAAATATCAGTTTTGAAGCCACATACTTTCAAACTGGGGATATTTTTCTTCACTGTTGTACAGCATTATCATACGACAGCATTGTGTCAATACAAAAAATAATTATGGTTGTATTTTCTCAAATTTTTGTTAAACTATGGGAGATAAAGATGATCAGTTAACAACAACAACAACAGCTATTTAATTAAACATTCAATATGTGTGTGTGCTGGTGTTTTAATAATGCTATTTTTTCAATATATGCAATTAAATTAATGCTAATTTGATTTGCTATAATGACACTATATTCAATTATTTAACTGTTAAAACATTTTTATATAACTTGGCACTTATTTTTGCTATATTATTCTCTTGTAACTACACTCTTATTTACAATTTTACTCTTACTACACTTTTCCCCCCACATAACTGGCTATTATGCATTTATATTATTTGGAAGGGAGATCATCTTATTTGTGGGTCTTTAGCATAAAATGTTTCAAAAGTATTGGTACATGGCAGGGAGACGCAGTGTCTCGTTCCCTCTCGGGGAATCATGGTTACATGTGTAACCGAGACGTTCCCCTTCAAGGGAACTCACAGTGCGTCCTCTAGTGGATACCGTGGGGAACGAACTACCCACTATGCCATGTCTCGGTGCAGTAGGACATTTACAAAATATCTTCATGGAACATGATCTTTACTTAATCTCTAATGATTTTTGCATAAAAGAAAAATCTATAATTTTGACACATACAATGTATTTTCGGCTATTGCTACAAATATACCCCAGGGTCACAAATGACAATGATATTGTTTCTCGCAATTAGTTCTAGGGCAATATATCACCAAATAAAAAACAAGAACAGCCCATGGACAGGTGGCTTGATAGGCCATCTATCAGTGGACCTGACACCAGAAGAGCTAGAAAAATGGACAACACAAAAACACGTCAATATCAATGGTGGTGGGGGTCCATGAGGTTGGTTTGAGATATTATGGGGGTCCAGTATTCAAAAAAGGTTGAGAACCACTGCACTAGAGGATGCAGTGTGAGTTCCCTTGAAGGGGAACCCCTGCTTTAGATGGGTTTCAGAGTGACTTAGTAGTGTCATTTTACTGAGTGAGTTTTTCCACTTTTATCACTTACACTACAATTCATAAATTACATTTTAAATGTATTTAAAATGGTAATTTCACACTATTACCATTTTTCAATCAAATAAATGCAGTCTTAGTAAGTAAGATACTTATTTCAAGTGCATTATCACTGACCCAAAATCTTTCGATGTTAGTGTATATTTTACTTAAATATATTTTAATTAGAAGAGCAGTATGTGTTCAAATAACTCTGTTTTCTGAAGCAGATCTAACCTTCAAAAAGGCTTAAAGCCTAAATCATACAGCACCTAGTATATCAAAGTTGAGGAGACACTGAATAGTTCTCTGAACAGTGAAAAATGGAAAGGCTTGCTTGAACTAACATCTTCAGCAAGTTCTTGGGGGTAATCAGTGTCTATGCGAGAAAAGGCTGATCTTTCAATTTCTGAGCAAATTAAAGATCCTTCTGCACTGGTGGGTGATTCTGGGCCTATGTAAATGTGAAGACTATTATGGTTAATGGCTAGAGAGTATTCAGGCCTGTTAACTAAGTAATGAAGCAATTTGTATTACCTAACATACTTTTTTTTGTAAAGGAGAGGTAACGGCGGTCAAGTTTACCACTGAGAGCTGGATCTAGCCTCAATCGACCTCTCTGTCTCTGCGTAAACATGATATTCTTTGAATCCAGGTGTGACGTTGCTTGGATTGTCATAAAAGCAAAAAAAGAGAAGTTATTTTTCAAAGTGAGTCACTCCCTGTGCCCTTTTCACGGCCACTCTGATGACAACCCTGTCACAGCAAGGCTTCCCCGGTAACAGAGAGAGGCCACATTGAAAGACGAAAAAAGGAAAAGAGAAAAACAGGATCAGTAAGAAAACTTCTTAAATTACTCAAGAAGAAAAGGATTAACTGAAATGTCATGGAACTGGATGAATATTTTATCAAAGACAACACTTTGGAATTACATGCTGACTGCTTTGATATTTGCAGATCTCAACCAATCCCTTGAAACATCATTAAACGCTTTCAGGGTTTTCTTTTCAATCTATTCCACATGTCATGCATCATCTTAATCAAATACACCTCTCATGAAATAATATTTCAGAAGCAAAGTCACTTTGATGCATTTTTACCCTGGTTAGTTTTTAATACACTGCACGAACCAATGGCCGTGCAGTTACACTGCATGATTGAAAAAGGCTTCAGTATTCGGAGAAAAGGAATTTTCCCCATAGCTTCTTAAGCAAAGACGCAGTACGAGTGAAGTATCGATAGGGAACCTGCTTTTATTTTTAGTTATACATGCATCAAAAAATAAATATAATTTTCTCCAAGGCTCCCAGGCCTCTTTTCGTGTTTGCTTTGTGACCTTTCTGAGAACATTAGTGCAGAATTTATAATGTTTCTTCTTTATGTATTCATGAACATTAGTCATTCTACGTGATTGAGGCAAATGTCAAACAGGACAAATAAAAATATGTATTATTTTGGTTCAACATGAATTTAGCCATCAGAGCATTAGATTGCCTTCAGACCTCTGTTCAGTCATGCATTTCCACAGACAAGCTCCAAAACCTCTCACTCCTGCTGGTAGCCATGCTTTTCTGCTGCTGCCCACATGCACAGTAAATTACACACCCAGCACAATAAGCAGGAGCTTATACGTTCTCAAACACAGCTTCATGACTATGTGTACTGCTGTTGCATTGTTGTCTATGCGGGGAGCTAATATTGACAGATTTTAAATTTTTGGGTGAACTAACCCTTTCTTGTTTTTGGTGGGCTAAACAAAAGGCCTACTGCAAGTAGCATTTGAAAAACTGTGAAAAAACTTTTGTGAGCGGAAAAAATAAGGTGTCATTCTATTTTCTACATTCTATAGAACATCAGTTTTCTCCAAGGGAAATAATACATAAACATCAAAAGAATGACTTTGGTTATTTTGTCATATAAGATTGCTGTAAGTATGCCCCTTCATTTCCTTGTCGGCAAAGTGAGGACTGACTCCCTAAAGTTGAGTGGTCACATCAGGACAATCAATTTGATAATCACCACATTTTGGGAGCCTGAAAGGTATTTTGGTTCCGACTCTGGAGTGTGATTGCGCTCTGAGAACAGTGTGAAAATTGGTAGCCTGAGAATTTATTTCCTGCTGCATTTTCAAACATACGGCTCTGTTTGAAGCTAAGAGGAGGAAAATGAATGTCATAAAAGCATATCAAGGCTTTACATGTGTTCTTGAGGGAAAAGTACAGAGTGTTAAGAGGGTCAGGTCTGTGGGACTGAAGCATTGCTCTGTGAAGCTGCTCAAAATTATAAAGCCCATCTAAATGTCAGTATTCATTTACAGCTTAAGCAATGAATGACTGACAGTTTAATTTTGTGAGGGCCAGTTCTAATAAACTGATAAATTAGGAGAAAATGCTTTGATTGTTTGTACTGATTGATTGTTGAAATTATTGCAGATTTTATTGCATTATTTGCCTGTCTGTAAAAAAAATTATTCCATCACTGATTCATGATATACTATCAGCATTGTCATGGTGGCTTTAATGCACACTGAATGTCAACTGTTAAGAATAGAAACTATATATAACAATAACTACATTACCGTCCACACCCAATCAATATAATTTTTTTTTCTAAGCACACACTTCAGTTTTGTCATTTACCATTTTAAATGCCCAATCTATTAAATCCAAGTTCTTTGGATTCTGTCTGTCTGTTTGTATTATTCATCAGCTGGGGGGGGAATAATCATCTGAAAGTAATACCAACAATATCATTCCTCTATTTTATAGTTGTGCTGTGGACGGACTTTTGGACTTCTCTACTTTCAAACAATTAAAGCAATTCTTCTCAAAACTCCTGTCATAACTGTAATCAGGCTTTGGACTGACAGACACAAAGTATCCATAATTACAAATTAAAACATAAAAAAGCCAAACTAAAACATAAAAAATCTCAAAAATGTACCAAAATGGCAGATCCACAATTTTAGTATGAGCAGTTCTACAGTTACGAGCAGATTTAATCATTTTTATTGGATTTTTTTGTCAGATATTTAATTCTGGAAAATTGAGTAAGCGGAAACCATCAAACCATTCAACTGGAATTAGAGGAACAATGATTTAACATCATGTACCTCTGCTTCATCGGCAGTAGTCAGATTAAGGGAAGTCGTGGCTTAATGGTTAGAGAGTCGGACTCGTAAACCAAAGGTTGCAGGTTCGAGTCTCGTACCGGCAGGGATTGTAGGTGGGGGGGAGTGAACGTACAGCACTCTCTCCCACCTTCAATAACACGACTGATGTGCCCTTGAGCAAGGCACCAAACCCACAACTGCTCCCCAGGCGCCGCAGCAAAAATGGCAGCCCACTGCTCCAGGTGTGTGTTCACAGTTTGTGTGTTCACTGCTGTGTGTGTGTGCACTGTGGATGGGATAAAGCAGGAGCACGTATGGAGTTATGGGTCACCATACTGGCCACAGTCACTTTCACTCACTCACTCACTCACTTTAAATGATATGCAATAGAACGCTGTCATTTCTAATAGGGGATAGCACCCATAACAATTAAAATTCATGTCTGCCCTTTTCAGGTCATGTATATGCCCCATAGACTCTCTGCTAGAAATTACATATGAATAATAATAATAAGAGTATACAAAATACTGATACACCAGGTGCCATCGCACCATAACAAGCCTAACCCTTTCTTTTCTGTCTCTGGACCAGTCAGGGTGTGGCATCTGTGGTGTTCGCTCTGTCTAATTCATTAGTTGAGGTGGCGGTGTGAAGGATGGAAATTAGTTCACAATGCTGACAGCTTCATTAGCTACAATTACTTGACAGGGTGACCACAAATCTGAGGTAAGCTTCTACAGAAACCCTCCTCCAAAAACCATCCTCTGTTCTTCTTGACTAGCTTCCAGAGAGCAGTCAATATACAGCATAAATATCAAATTGGTATGTGGTCATAAAAGTGCCACAAGACTGATTTGCATAAACACATTCCAATTTATTTCCGCTCTCCCTTCACTACATGTAATCAAACTTTTTCCAGTTCATTACAATACATTAAAAACAGAACGAAAAGGTTGTTTTTTTTCTGTTAAAATGTAATTTTTCCTTAAATAAGCATACACTTCTCTTACACTGTAAGGCTGTCATCATCTGCCAATGCAAATGCATTAAAAACTTTTAAAAGCACCTTTTTGAGTTTTAAAACACATTGGCATCTAATAGGTCAGTGCTTTAGTCATCGTTCTGCATTTATTCAACTTTTCTTATCTTTATTGTAACCACAAGGGAACATTTTAGTGAGCATTTCAGAAAGCAAATGACTTCAGATAGTCTCAAGCTTCTAAAATAAATGATCGTAAGTGTTTCTTGTCTAAACAAAAGTTAAGCGGCATTACGTCTTGCTGATGTCTGTGATAATACTGATTCTGTTTGCTCTATTGCCAATACTAAGAGGTGTTCTGGTGAGTGAGCCCAATTTTCTGGAACTGACTCAAAGACTTAAAGACTAGTTAAAAGCTCAATCTCTCTCTAATGGGCAAATGTAGAGAGACGGTTCAGAGCAATCAGCAGTAATGACAGATTAGAGTTTTGTTTTGTGTAAATGAGACTCTGTGGAGTGACTGAGCTTTAGATAAAGGAGTAGTGAGGCACAGAATCTCTGAAGAACACCAAATACTTGTACTGCATTTGGTTTAAATTCATTTTATGCCCGTTTCACACATTTTTGCTACAGCAGGCTCCCGTTGTGCTTTCACGCAGCATTTCTTCTGCAGAGTAACATAACTGCTGTTCTATGCAGGAAAAAGAGGGATTTCTGGGTTAATGCATTGTGAATTTCCTTTGATAACAGCCATAAATGATTCAATGATTATCGGGAGTGGGTGATTGAAAACTATTAAATACTTCATCATGATGGAATCTAATTTACATGAGGACTGGGCTTACATTTACATCCAAAAGCTTATTAAAAGTTATTGGACTATAAATAACTTAAATTGTCTGGTCAGAATTACTGAATAGGAAGTGAGCACTTGTGCTTGCTGGCCATACATTGCAAAAAAAAAGTGTTTCTAATGTGTAGTGTATTAAGTTCGCAGTGCATTTCTAATGTGATTTCTACTGAGTAGGCCCAGTGGCTAACATTGCACTTGTTTTGTGGAACATTTCAGACTCACCAGCTAGTTTAGAATCAATTTGCAGAGGTTCATTTGAAAATGAAAATAAACTAACCCAATTGTTAACAGATCGATACAAAATAAGTGACAAACTGTCAAAGAATACCAAAGCCACTGGAAGGCAGCTTTTAGCCAAAAAAGCTTAACGCTAATGCTAACACTGCCGCTTTGGTGGTACGTAGGGAAGGAGGCCGTTTTTTGAATGGATGTAAATGGAGGAGAGGCTTCACTACGCTGAATAGACAGCTTTTGTGAGGAAACGGCCAGGGATGGATTATGACGCAGCGGTGCTCTGCACTGTAAAAAATCCAACTTACATTTTGTATTACAAACTCAGTTTTTAAAGTTTATTCAACTATTTAACATTTAAAAAGTTGAGATAACACATAAAAGTAAGTAAAATAGAAATGTAGACCAATTTGTTTGACCAAATTAATAAAGTTGGAACAACTAACAACTTTAAGTTTGTTATAAGTATTGCCCACAAAGGCTGATGAGCATGTGCAGTTCGATCACTTTTTTTGTATATACAACGCCATTTTCATTTCTCCCACTTCAATTTCGAGTTGCCTCAAGCGGCGACCATTTATTCCGTCATTGTGTTCGCTCCGTAGGTGTCGTTCTATGTGTATCAATTCACGATATGATTTAAGTGAAATTTGTTCACAATATGCGCTTCTGTACAGCATAGGTGGCGGCAAGTTAGTCATTTCCCCGCCTGGTCTTATGAGTTGCCTCGGGTCAGACGGTGCCCGTTGTTTTCCGACAGTGCAATCGCTCTGGCAGGTATTGTTCTATGCAGGCTGTGATAATAATTTACAATAAGATTTGAATGGTATTTGTTCACAATATGTGCCTCTGTACAACTGCTTAACGTTAGGTGGCTCTAACTTGGTCCGTTCAACCTCTGCTTCGTCTTCGAGCTGCCTTAAGTCATACAATGCCAGTTTTTTCCCGACAGTGTCATGACTTGGGTAAGTAACGTTACTGTCCTATGCATATTAAGTAAAAGGATTTAGATTAGGGTTAAGGATATATAATTTACTTTATTTGCTTATAATATGTTCATTTTGTACAATTGTGTGGGTGCCTTTGAGTTTTGGATAAGGTCATTGAAGTTCTAAATGTATTAAGACGAAAAAAAAGTTTAAACAAATTTAACAATAAAAGTTAAGCTGTGTGTTTTTGTCCCAAAGATGCATTTTCTTCATTTAACTTAATTTACGTTTATTTGCTTGTTAAATGTGAAGTATTTGTGTAGCTTATGTTTGCTAAGTGTACTATAAATCTGTATCTATATGTTTTAAAAATGCAAATAATTTAAGAGCTATTTTAAAGCTTAAAATCATAGTTGGTTTTTAAAAAATGTGATATTCGTTCAACCAACTAATATTTAATATTTGTTTTCTTGCTTGCTTTATGATGGTATTTTAAGTTGGTCTTCTTTAATAATGTTCTCTAGCAATGAATTCATGTATCCCTTGTGGTAAAAAAATAAATAAAATCTTAAGTTGTTGCCCAAAGAATTAATTCTACCATTGTATTGTTTATTTTTTCTCATTAAGGTGATGCCGTGCAAGATATGCAAATTTGAACACCCTCCTCAGGAGGTCCTTTTGAAACATTAACGAGTGCGCCACTACCAGGGAAGAAACCGCCAACTACCCTGCCTCTACACCAATTGCATCTGCTTCTTTAAAACCACTTAGTCTCACCTTTCAATTTCACACAAGCACATATCTTCACGTGAGAGTCACTTAACATTTAATTGTGAATTGTGACTTTAAGGAAATTTGTAAAACACCTGATTACTTCAAACATATTAGGAGCCATTTAAAAAATCATTAAACTGTAAGGTGCCCTTTTAGCCAGTGTGATTTTAAAACAAATCTGATTTCATCAATCAGTGGTCACAGAAGTCGGAAACATTGCAGCTTTTCCATTACAGACTTTAGAGCAAATATCGTTATTCAAAATGCAGAACCAAAAGACCGTGAGCCACAAACTGCCCAGTTATTTCCTGGAGACGGCCATCCTCATGAAACTGACAGGTACCCTCTTGAACTGACACCTTATCTTGATGAGGCAACAGAATCCGAGTTAGAATCGGTGCATTATCTAATACTTGAAAGGAAATTGTTCTCTTTGTTGCTACGCACGCACTTTTAACCGCCATTGCAATTAATTTTATATTGCTGGTGATAGATATGAAAGACTTTGGCCAATACATTTTTGACTGGACCTGTTGTTATTGTTGCACATTATTTTGGACTTGAATTTTTTATTAGTTTTTACTTGAAGCTTTCCCCATTTAATCAATTATAT